>CM032925.1:2057500-2392065 GCA_019202795.1 Arabidopsis thaliana x Arabidopsis arenosa
CCAAGGCTCCGGCATCATCGCTAGCCGCCGCTGAGAAGACGATTGAGCAAAGGAACCAGCAGCTGGATGATATCCTGCTTTCTTACATAGGATCGGTTGAGAAACATACCCAAACGCTTTGGGTTTATGAGAAGGAAGAGATGGTTTGTCGTTCTGTTACTTACGTTCCTGGATTGTATAATATCTTTGATGAGATCCTTTTGAATGCTGCTGATAATCCGTCTATGGATTCGATCAAAGTTGTGATCGATGCTGACAAGAATCAGATTAGTGTCTGTGGATATGGAGTTCCTGTTGAGTTTCATCAGGAAGAATGTGTTTATATGCCTGAGATGATTAAGAAGACTACTGGTGGAAGAAACGGATTTGGTGCTACGCTTACAAACATCTCTACTGAATTCATTATAGAGATTGCAGATGGGAAGAGATCACTCAAGAAGTATAAGCGGGTATTGGAATCGTTTTATTTGCTTTCTGTGTTGAGTTTTAGATTTCGATTGATAGAGTAATTTGAGGAATTTTGATTGACATTACTGGTGATGTTTTAGGTCTTTGAAAACAATATGGGGAAGAAGTATGACCCAGTTATAACCATGTGCAATAAGAGTGAGAATTGGACGAAGGTTACATTCACGCCTGATTTGAAGAAGTTTAACATGACTGAATTGGACAACGATGTGGTTGCTCTAGTGAGTAAGCGAGTGCTTGAAATTGCTGGCTGTTTGGGAAAGACAGTTGACCTGAATGGAAAACAAGTACCAATTAAGTCATTCAGTGATTATGTTGATCTCTACTTAAGCCGCCAGTAAATCAAGGACTGAGCCTCTCCCAAGGTTTGTTCTATGATTCGTTATTGAGTTATAACAATTTTGGTGTCTTGGAATAGATTTTGATCTTTTTGAGTTTTTGTGTGAGTAGGATGACTGAGAAAGTTAATGATAGATGGGAGGTTTGTGTGAGCTTAAGTGATGGACGGTTTCAACAGGTATATTATATAATGGCTGGCTATTATTACCTTTTGTTCTTCATGATGAAATGAGTAAACTCGTTTTTGGCTACTAACAGGTTAGCTTTGTCAACTCCATTGCCACAATTAAGGGTGGTACGCATGTTGATTATGTGACCAACCAGGTCACAAAGTACATTGTGCGTATTGTGAACAAAAAGAAGAAATACTCTAATGTCAAGACTCATGATGTGAAGAACCATCTGTGGGTCTTTGTCAATGCTCTGATTGACAATCCTGCGTTTGATTCTCAAACAAAAGAAAGACTGACTCTTCCAGAGAGCAGTTTCGGGTCGAAATGTCAACTTTCAAAAGATATCCTTCAGAAAGGTATCGTGTGTTGATCTAAAGAAATGTGAACTTTCAGTTTGCTTGATCTATCTTTTTATATTAGTGTTGTAACTGCTTTCTAGAAGAGTGCTTAATGATTTCTTTTCTATATAGGTTTATTGGAGCATTTCTTGTTTTCATGGAAAACATGGGAGCAGAACGAAGCACTGAAGATAAGCGATGGAGCCAAAACAGAGACGGTTAAAGTTGAGGGGTTAATGGATGCAGAGAAAGCCGGAGGAGAGGAATCTGAAGCGTGTACCTTGATTTTAGTTGAAGGGCGCTCAGCTCAAAGTCTAGCTGTAAGTGGCATAAGTAGCTCAGCTCATACTTTTATATTTTTTTTCACAACCCTCCTAATATTCATTATGGTCAGAAGCTGGGACGGAATGTGCTGGGTCGTGCTTTTTACGGTGCATTTCCGATTCAAGGAAAGTTTCTTAACGTAAGTAAAGCTAAAACGAGTAAGATTGCAAACAATGAGTTAGTTGTGAACATCAAGAAGATCCTTGGACTAAAGCAAGGTAGGAAATACTACGATGCAAAATCCTTGCGTTATGGACGTGTGATGCTCTTGAGTGACCAGGATCCTGATGGTTCTCACATAAAGGGGCTCTTAATCAATTATTTCCATCATTTTTGGCCTTTGTTGCTGAAGATTAAGCCATCATTTATAGTTCAGTTTATAACACCCATTATGAAGGTTAGTAGAAATTCACTGTTGCATATATATAGTGTTTAGTGAATAAAGAATACTGCCCTAAACATATCATAATCAGGTTACGCACCCTACTAAAGAAGCTCAGTTATTTTACTCAATGCTTCGGTATGAAGACTGGGAAAGCGAAATAAGACAAAGTGGTAATACAACTGAATGGACCAGGACATACTGCAAGGTTTGGTTTATCTAGAGAGCAGATTTTGTTTGAGAGTGTTGATTTCTCTGCATACTAATTAGCCTTATTTATCCTTTCCAGGGATTGGCTTCCATTGATTCTGCGGACGCTAAAGGGTACTTTACAAATCTTAAATTTCACCAAAAGGATTTTGTTTGGGAGGGTGTACAAGATGGAGAAGCTATTAAGCTTGCTTTCAGTAAAAACAAGACCGGAGCCCAAAGAAAATTGCTTTCAGACTATAAGGTATGGAGGATTGAGGGTTCTCTTTATAATTAACTGTGCTTTGCTTCTTATTAATGTCCTTTTTTTTCCCATTCAGCCTGGCACTCATGATCTGCAGAAACCAACAATTTCCTTCAAAGATTTCGTGTACAATGACCTGGGCGAGTTCTCCAGGGCGAATCTTGAAAGGTCAATTCCATCATTGGTTGATGGGCTCAAACCGAGCCAGAGGAAGATATTGTTCTGTGCATTCGAGAAAAACTTAGTTGAGGACGTCTTGGTTAGCAAATTCTTGGGTTATGTATTAGATCTCTCAGTTTATCGTCACGGAGAGCAGAATCTTGACAATACCATCATCGGCATGGCACTGGACTACGTTGGCAGAAACAATGTCAACTTACTTCACCCAAGTAGTCAATTTGGTACACGAGCTTCGGTATGTATAGCTGATAGAGCATGTTCTTGTTTATCTATGCTTTGTACTCATGTATTGATTGTGGTCATAGGGTAAAAAAGATGCAGCTAATCCAAGATACATTTTCACTAAACTCTCTCCAGCAACAATGGTCTTGTTTCCTAAGGATGATGATGTCCTCCTTGAACGCTTGTTTGGAGACGGGAAGAAGATAGAGCCAACTTGGTAAATCTCTTCTCTTCTTAGTTATGTGTTTTTTTTTTTTTTCTGTTTCTTTAAAACTAGTTAACTGTATGTTAACGATGGTTAGGTACATCCCCATCATTCCAACTGTCCTTGTCAATGGCGCTGAAGGAATTGCAAGTGGGTGGAAGACATTCATACCAAACTATAACCCTCGAGATATTGTTAAAAATATCAACTTACTTCACCCAAGTAGACATTTCCCAATTCTTCAAATGCTTTCATCTTTTGATCTCTCTGGGCGTTTAAATCCTTGAATTTCTCTTTCTCTATAGTCAACGACCTTATATCCCATAGGACCTCATAGTCTGAGTCGGGTATAAACGGAGAGCTTGGTGCAGGAGCCACTGAGCTTTCCTCAGATTCTTCAGCTCCATCAGTTGCTCCAGCAACTGCTGCTTCGACAGGCTTGGCCATTTTCGGGAATGGTCTGACCTCTTCCTGTCTCAACTCCTGAACAAAATCAGCTTTCTTCATTTTGCTCACTACACTTTCTCCACTGAGAACTGTACGCATTATGTTCACTTTGTTGTCTAGTTTCACCAGCTCAAGTTCCAGATTCTTCAGCATAGTGTCCTGTACACATCACAGTTAATGTTAGATCATTGCAAGTAAAACCTCAAAAAAAAAACTGAACTTTTCTAACCTTTCTCTTCTTATAGAATTCCAACATGAGGTCGAAAAACTCTTGAAGGACTACAAGGAAATGTAACATTAGTTGTATATGTCTTTATACAGGAGAAAAAATAGAATTCACAATTTGGATCTCTTTCTTACTTTTTTCTGGAGTTGAATATTTCTTGAGCACATTTTTTTTATCGAAAAGATACATATTCTTTGTAGAGAATGTTGTAGTGAGATTAAACTTCTCTAGAAAGCCAGCAGCCTCAGTCTTGTTCTCTACTTTGATTTGGAAATCCACTATTCTATCATCATCCCTGTTCTGCAGAAAGAAGAAGAATAGATTTATTGACGATTGTGAGAATACCATTCTCTGTCCAGCAATATCATCATCACCCACAGAACGGGGATGATGATAGAATAGTGGATTTCCAAATCAAAGTAGAGAACAAGACTGAGGCTGCTGGCTTTCTAGAGAAGTTTAATCTCACTACAACATTCTCTACAAAGAATATGTATCTTTTCGATAAAAAAAATGTGCTCAAGAAATATTCAACTCCAGAAAAAAGTAAGAAAGAGATCCAAATTGTGAATTCTATTTTTTCTCCTGTATAAAGACATATACAACTAATGTTACATTTCCTTGTAGTCCTTCAAGAGTTTTTCGACCTCATGTTGGAATTCTATAAGAAGAGAAAGGTTAGAAAAGTTCAGTTTTTTTTTTGAGGTTTTACTTGCAATGATCTAACATTAACTGTGATGTGTACAGGACACTATGCTGAAGAATCTGGAACTTGAGCTGGTGAAACTAGACAACAAAGTGAACATAATGCGTACAGTTCTCAGTGGAGAAAGTGTAGTGAGCAAAATGAAGAAAGCTGATTTTGTTCAGGAGTTGAGACAGGAAGAGGTCAGACCATTCCCGAAAATGGCCAAGCCTGTCGAAGCAGCAGTTGCTGGAGCAACTGATGGAGCTGAAGAATCTGAGGAAAGCTCAGTGGCTCCTGCACCAAGCTCTCCGTTTATACCCGACTCAGACTATGAGGTCCTATGGGATATAAGGTCGTTGACTATAGAGAAAGAGAAATTCAAGGATTTAAACGCCCAGAGAGATCAAAAGATGAAAGCATTTGAAGAATTGGGAAAAACCACACCGGAATCCCTCTGGCTCAAAGACCTAGAGGCATTTGAAAGGGAACTAGAGGTAAGGATGCACAATGCTAAGCCTTATTTATAACGCTTCACATTAGGAAATTGCCACATTTTGTCATTGATACATATTTTCCTCTTATCGTAGAAACTTGATCCTCAACCCGAAGAAGAGAGACAGGCGCCAAAGAAACCGGCACCAAAGAAAGCCAGTGAGACACGCTATGGTATGAAGTATCAGAGGAGAAAGAAGACGACTTGAGAAGCTTCTTAGTTTTACGTATTAGTGGAATCTGGAGATGTTTTTGCTGCGAAATCAAGGCCTCAAAGAGTGAATAGGAGGTATGCGTGGTGGAGTGATTCGGAGAGTGAATCTGGGAATGAGTCTGAGTTTGATGACATTGAAGATGATGAGTAGAGTTAGAGAGAACTAACTCGGTTGTTGATAATGATTCAACTTAATTTCAAACTTTAGTTTCTCCCTCTCGTCTTCTTTAGAGTTTGGTGTTATTATTCTGATGAAAGACTTATTTTCTCTAAGGATTGGCACAAAACTCTGTTTTCTCTATTGATTATGCATTTAGTTTCATTAATCATTTTCTTCTCTTTGGTTGGTCACAGTTGGTCTCATTAATCATATGGATCTTCTGGTTTTAGCATAAATAAGCGAGATTGTGTATGATGGCACAATCTAATTTTGGTCATTTTTTCAAGTCAGTTAGCTTTAAAAATAATTTGGGGATTATTTCTATGATTCGTTAACGTATGTAATGTATGTATATCTTTATCAAAAAAAAAAAAAAATGTATGTATGTATAACCACAAAAATGGGTTTATTATCTATCTTAAGTTGGCTAACTTCGTAACATCTTAAATCAAAATTCAATAACCACACTGATTCGATAATTACCTTAAGTCCATGTATGGAGAACAAGGTTCAATTGAAGTGACTTGTAAAACCGGCATATAAGTTCACCCCTAACCACTCCTTTGTCAACCCAAACCGATATCTAATTTCTTTTTAATTGTAAAATCTAAACCGTAACCACTCTTTTTTTTATAACATCAACCTAACCACTCCTTTATAAACCCAAACCGACATATAATTTCGTAAAAATTATAAAATCTAAACCCTAACCACTCCTTTATAAACCTAAACCGATATATAATTTTGTTTAATTGTAAAATAAAATATTTAATTGGTGGAATCCATAATTGATTTAATTTAGTTGTTTTATTTAAATATTATTAATTATTTTAATTAGTTTATTTAGATGATATGGCTAATTTTGATTGGTTAGTTAGAAGGAGGTGAATAAAAAGGATTCACCCCTAGGGGTGAATCCAAGAATCGTTCGCCATTCATGGTCCTAGTAAACATTCAAAGTCTTAGGGGGGTTTATTGGTTTATGGATTTGTAAATCCACATCGAATTTGGAAATCTTTAATAATTTTGAAATCAAGACATATGAATTTTGAAATAACATGTGTTTACCCACGGATTTGAATCCTTCTATTTTTCACTATGAAATCCATTCAAATCCTATTATTTTAAAATATGGATTTTGAAATCCAAAAACAAATCACTAAACGAATAACATAGTATTTTAATTAGTATTTATAAATCATCGAACTAATAACACATGATTTTGATAAAGATTTTAAAATCAATGATTGAATAACACATGATTTTTGTATGAATTTCCAAATCTATTAATTAGTTCAAAAACACAACTAACTTTTAAAAAAGGCCAGAAATATGGATTAGTTCAAAAACACAACTAACTTTTAAAATATGGATTTTGAAATCCAAAAACAAATCACTAAACGAATAACATAGTATTTTAATTAGTATTTATAAATTATCGAACTAATAACACATGATTTTGATAAAGATTTTAAAATCAATGATTGAATAACACATGATTTAATGTACGGTCTATGAATTTAATCATGCCAAAGGCTACGATGACATCCTGAAAATCCATGAACATGAAGAAGTTGCTTTTATGGATATCATGGAGCAGATTACGTCTAGGGCTTCTATGAATAATAAAGATCTAAATATTTCATCTCTTGAAGGAAACGTGGAGTACAAGAAGACAAAACTTTACTTTCATGAAATGTGTCTCGTTGATGGTTGGAAGAGGAAGGTGCTTAAGGTAATAAAATATTATCAATGGAAGAAAAGGAGGAAGAAGAAGATCCATCCCAATTAAAAGCCGGTTAAGATTCGAGGACGAATCTTTCTCTATCCCGGGTGAACTGATGCAGTGTATATTTAGATAATTTCTATTATTTCCAAATATCTTTATTTAACTATTTAGATAATTTCCTTTTTATTGTTATATGAATTTTCTAGGGTTTTCAGATTTATTATAAATAAGGCCATTAAGCCTAAGTTGTATTCAGCTTTTGATTATTGAATTAATATAGAACTTTGAGTTCTTCTCTTGAGCATCGCTATCGATCCTCATATCTTCCTTGTTATCGGTATTCTTTGTGAATCAACGATTATCAAGAACCCTCGACGAACGGCCATTCTTCGGAATCAACGATCATCGATTCTATCGTAGCTCACGCTACACTAATTACCTATTGCAATTGTCTGTTTTGATTACAGATACAGTACAAGAGGTAAGGGCACAGAGAGATCAAATGATGGATGCAGTTGAAGACTTGAAAAACGCCACACCGGAATCCCTCTGGCTCAAAGAACTAGAGGTAAGGATGCACAATGCTAAGCCTTATTTATAACGCTTCACATTAGGAAATTACCACATTTTGTCATTGATACATCTTTTCCTCTTATCGCAGGAACTTGATAAGCAAGATGCTCAACCCGATGAAGAGAGACAGGCGCCAAAGAAACCGGCACCAAAGAAAGCCAGTGAATCTGTAACAAAAGAGGCTTCAAATTCAGCAATGGACACAGGTTAGTCTTGTGCTCAAATTGTTTTTCATTGTGTTTTGTTTTTCTAGGTTTGATCTAATATAACAGTAAGCTGTTAATAACAATCACATTTTTGACAAAGAAACATTGATCAAACAGAACTGCTTGCATGTAATGCCTGTCCTGAAGTTTAGCCTTTTCTTTTTCTGTGTCAACAGAAACAACTGAAACAGCGAAAGAAATTTCTCTGGATGACGATGATGACGACGTGGTAGTGTCCCCGGAGAAGAAAGTGAGGAAGCTGAGATCGTCTCCGTTTAACAAGAAGAGTAGTTCAGTGATGAGCAGGTTGGCTAATAAGGAAGAGGAGAGCAGCGAGAATGCAGCTGGAAACTCATCGTCAGAGAAATCTGGAGATGTTTTTGCGAATAGGGGGTATGTGTGGTGGAGTGATTCGGAGAGTGAATCTGGGAATGAGTCTGAGTTTGACATTGAAGACGATGAAGATGATGAGTAGAGTTAGAGAGAACTAACTCGGTTGTTGATAATGATTCAACTTAATTTCAAACTTTAGTTTCTCCCTCTCGTCTTCTTTAGAGTTTGGTGTTATTATTCTGATGAAAGACTTATTTTCTCTAAGGATTGGCACAAAACTCTGTTTTCTCTATTGATTATGCATTTAGTTTCATTAATCATTTTCTTCTCTTTGGTTGGTCACAGTTGGTCTCATTAATCATATGGATCTTCTGGTTTTAGCATAAATAAGCGAGATTGTGTATGATGGCACAATCTAATTTTGGTCATTTTTTCAAGTCAGTTAGCTTTAAAAATAACTAGGTAAATACCCGCGCGATGCTGCGGAAATTTTTTTATACGTATTTCTATACATGTAACATGTAACTTTTATTTATAATGCTAAAGTTTAGTTTCTTGTTTATTATATATTATTATATTGTAGGTTTTGTTTTAATATACATTTATGTTATATTTGAATTTTTTTTTTTTTTGTATACTATTTATATGTAAGATAGTAGTAAGGAAAACTGAAAAAGTTGCATCTTCTTCTCCACCAACAACCATTCATCACATCATCATCATGACAAAAGAAACTCCACGAATCTATGCATTTAGATGTTCCACATACACTCTTCCCTCATAAAACCCCAATAGGAACAAATATATAGCACTACCTTAGATTTCTATGGGCTAGTTAGCATCGTTGAGCACTTGAGCTGCATAACATACGTGCAGAAACTCTAGATGCACTCAATTATATTGTTCAGAGTTCCACACTGCATCATCCAAACCACCATTTTGACCACCCAATGGCAAAGGAGAGTCTTTTCAGGAGGAGCCAATCGTTGGATTGTTTTTTTTCCTTTTGTTTCTGATTCATCAAACTTCATTCCCAACTACAAAATACGAGTAACTAAGTGTCATTAATTATAAACTTATTCGCTATAGCAAGTAGTAATGTAAAATTAGAAAGAAACAAAACCTTATTCCCAAAGCTAAGAATGGCTTGTTCTGTTGGTGATCCATAAACCTCTGGTTCAGTGACTCCCTATAAATAATTACAAACATACTATAAAGAATTTTGTACGGCTGGTCCAGCAGTTAAAAATGGATGCGTTGCGGGAGTTTGATGACGGGTTGGCCAGTAGGTGCGATAACAGTTAAACAAAAAATTACCAAAACAAATACAAAAAGATATAAAAACAACAAAAACTATATTATTCAAATATTAAATAGTTGAATATGATTATAATTATTCATATCGATCAAACAAATACAATATTTCAATGTGAAAAAAACAATCTTGAAAAAAAATATATTTAAAAATTCGCAGATTTAATAGTGGAGCGGGTTACAATTAGCAATAATCCGAGGTAGGATTTAAATAGAATTGTTAGTCTCTTTTGATATCTTTAAATGTGTAACTATAATACTTAATTACTAAATTACATATATACTACGGGTTAAATCTAAAAGCACTAAAAATTTAAATCAAATAATTCTAATACTAATTAAAAAACTGTAAAAAATCAATATTGTTATATGTAATAAAATATTATTCCGCAGACCGCGGTGTACCGTGGGTAAAATCTTATTAAAAACCATACATAATCAAACTTTCGTTACGGTACCAATAAAAAAAAAATTAATACATCAAATTCATAAGTTTATAACAAAATAGTAAAAAGAAAAATTATCCCGCGGTGTACCGCGGGTCATATCCTAGTGTATATGATTGAACGACTGTAAATTATACCTCTGAATGAGATTAATGAGTTTTGAGTCTGATTATAGTATCAAAGATCTTGGTACTAGGATTCAAATCCAAGATTAATGATTTTTATTTTTACTTGTAAAATCGACAAAAATTTTGAGTTGACATTTATTTTCGTTTGGGCCGAGACTATATGATTAATGGGCCCATAGATAAGTTTCGTCTAAAAACGGCGTCGTAGTCGGAAAAGATTAGACCCTCGAACTGACCTAGATGGATCAGAAGTTCTTTAACCGTTTCGTTAAGGGAACGAAGAAGCCGAAAACTTTCTCTGCGCTCTTCTTCTTCTTCGGAATTAAATCTCTCTAGCCCCTTTTCCTCCAAACATTCTTTCAAAAACTCTCACTTATTCTCACTACCCCATCTCCTTCCCAATACATTTAAAAACCAACTATACCCTTGCCTTTTATCCAATTTATTTCTACATTAAATTTTATTACCAACAAATTCTTAAAAGCAACCAATCATATTCATTCTCTCTCCTCTCTCATTAACTACCAAAAACCTTAAAAAATGAGACTATTCTTCTTCTTCTTACGACATATTTCCTCTCCTCTCTTCTTCTTCTTCTTCTTCTTTTTTTTTCTTCTCCATCTCCAAAGACATATCTCATCTCTTCTTCTTCTTCTCCATCAAAAAACTTAAAAAAATCAAATTCTTCTTCTTCTTACGATTCAAGCATCTTCAATGACATATTTCCTCTCTATTTCTTTTTCTCCATCCACCATTAAAGCTCGTTGTTTACTTCTTCTTCTCTATCCACTAGTAAGTATACTTGTTTTTTTAGTGAATTATGATTGAGAAAAGTTGAATTCGTAGCTTGAATGCAGTTTTTGATAGAAAAAATTGGGAATTGTAGATTTGGAACAACTGAAACCATTAGGTACAACTAAGTATAATATTACCGAAACCCTAAATTTGGTGCAGTTGGGACAAATGAGTACAACTATGTTGATGGACTGCTACGAAAAATATAAAATTATAGACCATTTTCTTTCTCTCTTTCTTTTTCAGGGACAATAAAAAAGAATTCAGTCATGCGCTTTAATTTGCTTGTGCTTATGCTTTGGAGAACATAGAAGAAAATGAGGTAAGAAGAGGTCGAAGAGGCCGAGTAGTTTAGGCGAGTGGTTTACCAATGATGGTAACAATGATGGTGACGTTGATGGGACGATGAGGGTGACCAAGGTTGATTTCTAAGTGCCATTATTAGGATGATTTAAGAAGCGATGTTGTTTGTATTGGTTTTGTTTGTGAAACTTACTTGTTCTGTTTCGTACAACTAAGTTTTAACAGATACAACTCTGGTTGATTTTTTTATCGTATCTATACAAATTAAATTGTTTTGTCTTGGTACAACTAAGTACAACCTGTACAACTAAGGTCTATTGCCTTAGCTAGTTTTCAGAGTTTTATATAATATGAAAATTTAAAACCAAATAAAAAAATCTTAAAAAATGCATACTCGGTGGTAATGAAACTACACAAGAAGTTTTTGACAAAAAAAATTCATATTTTCCTAAATTAATGAAATTCTTATCACAAAATCTCACATTCATACACTAACAACCTTATACTTCCATTGTTACTTTGTAGATTTGAACTAAAAAATTTTAAATTTTTGAAATACTTGTATTTTGATAAATATAACTACACTCATACAAAGAAATGGTATTTTGATGAGACAATACCATCGGTTCCACCCACAAAAATTAATTTAGAGTTGATAACAACTAGATTTACTAAATTCTCGATATTGTACAACTATGACCAAAAATGTGCAACCGAGTACAACTGTACAACTATGAACAAATTTTAGATATTTATGTTAGATATTTCTCAGATATTTGTAGATATTTCTTTTATTTTTTATTTTAATCAAAATACTTAGATTCACCAAAAAAAAAAAAAGTAAAGTACTTTTTTTCTTTCAACACTATATATTTTTTAACATACTTAGTAGATTCATAGTGTTGTTGTGAATTTTTTGATCAAAACACTTTGACTCATAGTTTTTTGGTGATTTTTCTGTCAAAAAAACTTAGATTCATACAAACCCAGATACATAGTTGTACATAAGTGTACCAGTTGTACCTAAACACTTAGATTCATACATAACATTAGAAACCAAAACACATCTGAACACACCAAGTCTTCTTCTGCTTCTTCTTCTCCTTATCCTTCTCTTTCTCCTTCTCCTTCTCAGTCTCAGTCTCAGTCTCAGTCTCCTTTTCCTCCTCTCGTAATAGAGAAACAAATGTTATAGGCTAATATATACGTACAAAAAATTTCATCTATGTCTGCAATCCACTCCTTATTAACTTACTTGAAACCAGATTTCTTCCAAAATTGACCAAGAGAAATCAATCATTTTAAGAAGAGTTTACAAATAAAGTTACAACTTTCACTCAATATCTCCAAATAAAAACAAGAAAAAGTAGCTACATGTCGTCCGAATTTCAAACCCGAATTGTAATTCAAATCCTATTAGTAATCTTAAAATCCGAACTGTAATCATAAAAAATCCTAATTGTAATCGAAATTCCATTCAAAATGCATTTGTTTCAAACAAAATCAAAGAGAATTACATATCAAACCCTCACAAAGAAGAAGAAATTGGAAGAAATCAAATCCTAATTAAACCCAACACAATAAAACAAAATTAGGGATCAAACAAATGAAATCTTACAAAGAGAAGACACGGCGGAGTTCTCACGGCGGATTTCTCACGGCGGATTTCTCGATTTCACTGCGAATTTCTCACGAAGAAGAAGAGAGAGGACGGATCTTTGGATCGATAGAAACGAGTGAAGAGGGAAGATGAAAAAGATGAATGAGTATCGATGGAATCGAGAAAAGAGAGAAAAAAAAAAGAAGAAAGAAGAAGAAGAAAAGAGATTGAAAGCTTTGTGTTTGTCGGATTGTTGACTCGAGACAGAGAGAAACGAAGAAGATGAAAAAGTCGTAGAGAGGAGAAATAAAAAAAAGGTGATTTGGAAATTAGTGTTTGGATTCGACTTTGGAGATAAAATATCCGAAAGTCATATGGATCTAGATCCAACTGACTGGTTGGGTCGTAAATAAGTGAAAACTCCTTGTTTTATTTGTCTTTTACTATTTTTCTGAATTAAAATAAACTATTAACTATATTAATTATATTACGAGGCTAAATGGAATGGATTTTGAGTACAGGGGCCGACTAGATTAAAATCCTTCTTCTTCTTCTTCCCCAAAAAAAAACCCTAATTTCTAGATCCATCTCTAAGAAACTCTCGTCGTTCCTCTTAAACATGGCTTCGAAGCTCCCGATGCAAAACATCGACAACGCCAATGTTGCGAAGGCTCCGGCATCATCGCTAGCTTCCGCTGGGAATACAATTGAGCATATCCTACTTTGTCCTGATTCTTATATAGGATCGATTGAGAAACATACCCAAACGCTTTGGGTTTATGAGAAGGAAGAGATGGTTTGTCGTTCTGTTACTTATGTTCCTGGATTGTATAAGATCTTTGATGAGATCCTTGTGAATGCTGCTGATAATAAACGGAGAGATCCGTCTATGGATTCTGTCAAAGTTGTGATCGATGTTGAGAAGAATCAGATTAGTGTGTGTAACAGTGGTGATGGAGTTCCTCTTGAAGAAGGTGTTTTTGTGCCTGAGATTTTTTTTGGTCATTGGTTGAGGAGGAATTACGATAATAATGTTAAGAAGACTACTGGTAGAAGAAACGGATTTGGTGCTACGCTTACAAACATCTTCTCTACTGAATTCATTATAGAGATTGCAGATGGGAAGAGATCAGGCAAGAAGTATAAGCGGGTATTGGAATCGTTTTATTTGCTTTCTGTGTTGAGTTTTAGATTTCGATTGATTAGAGTAATTTGAGGAATTTTGATTGACATTACTGGTGATGTTTTAGGTCTTTGAAAACAATATGGGGAACATGTCTAAACTATTTATAACCAAGTGCAATAAGGGTGAGAATTGGACGAAGGTTACATTCAAGCCTGATTTGAAGAAGTTTAACATGACTGAATTGGAGAACGATGTGGTTGCTCTAATGAGTAAGCGAGTGTTTGATATTGCTGGCTGTTTGGGACAGACTGTCAAAGTTGACCTGAATGGAAAACAAGTACCAATTAAGTCATTCAGTGATTATGTTGATCTCTACTTAAGTGCCGCCAGTAAATCAAGGACTGAGCCTCTCCCAAGGTTTGTTCTATGATTCGTTATTGAGTTATAACAATTTTGGTGTCTTGGAATAGATTTTGATCTTTTTGAGTTTTTGTGTGAGTAGGATGAATGAGAAAGTTAATGATAGATGGGAGGTTTGTGTGAGCTTAAGTGATGGACAGTTTCAACAGGTATATATATATATATATATATATATATATATAATGGCTGGCTATTATTACCTTTTGTTCTTCATGATGAATGAGTAAACTCGTTTTTGGCTACTAACAGGTTAGCTTTGTCAACTCCATTGCGACAATTAAGGGTGGTACGCATGTTGATTATGTGACCAGCCAGGTCACAGAGTACATTGTGGGTATTGTGAACAAAATGAAGAAATACCCTAATGTCAAGACTCATAATGTGAAGAACCATCTGTGGGTCTTTGTCAATGCTCTGATTGACAATCCTGCGTTTGATTCTCAAACAAAAGAAACACTGACTCTTCCAGAGAGAAGTTTCGGGTCGAAATGTCAACTTTCAGAAAATATCCTTCAGAAAGGTATCGTGTGTTGATCTAAAGAAATGTGAACTTTCAGTTTGCTTGATCCATCTTTTTATATTAGTGTTGTAACTGCTTTAAAGAAGAGTCCTTAATGATTTCTTTTCTATATAATGTTTGTTTTAGTGGCCAAATCTGGCGTGGTGGAAAACTTGCTTTCGAACTATGAGGTATGATGGATTGAGTTATCTTTAAAATATTTGTGCTTTGCTTGTTATATATGCATGTTCTGATGTCCCTGTTTTCCCATTCAGCCTGGCACTCATATTTTTCCATCGATGGTTGATGACCTCACGCTGCTGAAACTAGAGATAGCTAATGATCAGAAGTTGAGAAAAAAATGGTTAACAGAAATCCTGGAAAATGCCAAGCCTGTCGAAGCAGCAGTTGCTGGAGCAACTAATGCAGCTGAAAGCTCATACTGTAATTACCTATTGCAATTGTCTGTTTTGATTACAGATACAGTACAAGAGGTAAGGGCACAGAGAGATCAAATGATGGATGCAGTTGAAGACTTGAAAAACGCCACACCGGAATCCCTCAGGCTCAAAGAACTAGAGGTAAGGATGCACAATGCTAAGCCTTATTTACAACGCTTCACATTAGGAAATTACCACATTTTGTCATTGATACATCTTTTCCTCTTATCGCAGGAACTTGATAAGCAAGATGCTCAACCCGATGAAGAGAGACAGGCGCCAAAGAAACCGGCACCAAAGAAAGCCAGTGAATCTGTAACAAAAGAGGCTTCAAATTCAGCAATGGACACAGGTTAGTCTTGTGCTCAAATTGTTTTTCATTGTGTTTTGTTTTTCTAGGTTTGATCTAATATAACAGTAAGCTGTTAATAACAATCACATTTTTGACAAAGAAACATTGATCAAACAGAACTGCTTGCATGTAATGCCTGTCCTGAAGTTTAGCCTTTTCTTTTTCTGTGTCAACAGAAACAACTGAAACAGCGAAAGAAATTTCTCTGGATGACGATGATGACGACGTGGTAGTGTCCCCGGAGAAGAAAGTGAGGAAGCTGAGATCGTCTCCGTTTAACAAGAAGAGTAGTTCAGTGATGAGCAGGTTGGCTAATAAGGAAGAGGAGAGCAGCGAGAATGCAGCTGGAAACTCATCGTCAGAGAAATCTGGAGATGTTTTTGCGAATAGGGGGTATGTGTGGTGGAGTGATTCGGAGAGTGAATCTGGGAATGAGTCTGAGTTTGACATTGAAGACGATGAAGATGATGAGTAGAGTTAGAGAGAACTAACTCGGTTGTTGATAATGATTCAACTTAATTTCAAACTTTAGTTTCTCCCTCTCGTCTTCTTTAGAGTTTGGTGTTATTATTCTGATGAAAGACTTATTTTCTCTAAGGATTGGCACAAAACTCTGTTTTCTCTATTGATTATGCATTTAGTTTCATTAATCATTTTCTTCTCTGTGGTTGGTCACAGTTGGTCTCATTAATCATATGGATCTTCTGGTTTTAGCATAAATAAGCGAGATTGTGTATGATGGCACAATCTAATTTTGGTCATTTTTTCAAGTCAGTTAGCTTTAAAAATAATTTGGGGATTATTTCTATGATTCGTTAACGTATGTAATGTATGTATATCTTTATCAAAAAAAAAAAAAAAAAATGTATGTATGTATAACCACAAAAATGGGTTTATTATCTATCTTAAGTTGGCTAACTTCGTAACATCTTAAATCAAAATTCAATAACCACACTGATTCGATAATTACCTTAAGTCCATGTATGGAGAACAAGGTTCAATTGAAGTGACTTGTAAAACCGGCATATAAGTTCACCCCTAACCACTCCTTTGTCAACCCAAACCGATATCTAATTTCTTTTTGATTGTAAAATCTAAACCGTAACCACTCTTTTTTTTATATAACATCAACCTAACCACTCCTTTATAAACCCAAACCGACATATAATTTCGTAAAAATTATAAAATCTAAACCCTAACCACTCCTTTATAAACCTAAACCGATATATAATTTTGTTTAATTGTAAAATAAAATATTTAATTGGTGGAATCCATAATTGATTTAATTTAGTTGTTTTATTTAAATATTATTAATTATTTTAATTAGTTTATTTAGATGATATGGCTAATTTTGATTGGTTAGTTAGAAGGAGGTGAATAAAAAGGATTCACCCCTAGGGGTGAATAAAAAGGATTCACCCCTAGGGGTGAATCCAAGAATCGTTCGCCATTCATGGTCCTAGTAAACATTCAAAGTCTTAGGGGGGTTTATTGGTTTATGGATTTGTAAATCCACATCGAATTTGGAAATCTTTAATAATTTTGAAATCAAGACATATGAATTTTGAAATAACATGTGTTTACCCACGGATTTGAATCCTTCTATTTTTCACTATGAAATCCATTCAAATCCTATTATTTTAAAATATGGATTTTGAAATCCAAAAACAAATCACTAAACGAATAATATAGTATCTTAATTAGTATTTATAAATCATCGAACTAATAACACATGATTTTGATAAAGATTTTAAAATCAATGATTGAATAACACATGATTTTTGTATGAATTTCCAAATCTATTAATTAGTTCAAAAACACAACTAACTTTTAAAAAAGGCCAGAAATATGGATTAGTTCAAAAACACAACTAACTTTTAAAATATGAATTTTGAAATCCAAAAACAAATCACTAAACGAATAACATAGTATTTTAATTAGTATTTATAAATCATCGAACTAATAACACATGATTTTGATAAAGATTTTAAAATCAATGATTGAATAACACATGATTTTTGTATGAATTTCCAAATCTATTAATTAGTTCAAAAACACAAATCTTTTTACATATTAAATTATTTAATTTATAATTTTCTTAACATTATCTTTAAATCTCTAACCGTTAGATATGACACGTGTCGCAATCTCTTGAGTTAGTAACTTCGAAAACCCAACTTTATATAATAAGATGGCATAGAATTTTCATATTCTATTATCTTATATCAATCTTAAGAGAAGAAAGTAACATTTGACTAATGTTAGTGGCCTCTCAATTCTCATTAACCTAACATGTTAAAATCAATCAAAGCAGTCCTTAATCCTTATCTTACCAATAAGACTTACTTTTGTTTATACTATTGTGATATTAACTAATAAAAAAAACAGAGTTTTAACTTTTAACTATAATAAATAGCATACCTTCCATTTCCAAGATTTTCCGTGGTCATGTCTCCGACTTAGAATTTTCTCGCATGTGACATTGGTTTCTACAACTCTTGTCTCCGAATTATCATGATTCTATCGTCGGATTATCATATTTCTCTGTTATTGCTTTTAATTTTGTTGTTTCAAACAATGAGAATGTTTATTTTCCTAAGGCTAGTACTACATTTGAATGATTGAATGATAAAAAAAAGTTGTTTGTTTATAACTAATATAAGATCTAAGACTGATAGTAACAACAACTCAATCAAAATCTTTAACTCAAAATCAAAGTTTTGTCTATCAAACTCAACATAAGGAACACTTTTAAGACAATCGAATTTAAGATTTAAAACCCTTCAGTTCAAATGTGAAATTCATATGTACCTCTTTTTTGTCCATTTGTGTATCTCTCTACTCAATTGGCAAAACAAATCATACACAACTTCCACTATTCACATGAGAGTTTTTTGATCAAATCTTTTGGCAAAACTCTTTGATGTTAAGATGCATTCAAAGCACTGATATTTAACGGGGTCTCGCAAAGCTTCCATAGCTTCACTGATTCGCTTAAACGGACTGGAACCTTGTTTGACCAGTCACTAAGATCAGGTAAGCCTCCGGTTAAGGCAACAAAGTTGAGATCTTGTGAATCTGGTGTTCTCTTCCAGCTAACCTGCAACAACGAATAATCGCAAACTGGGTTTTAATCTTTTGGTTTTTTTCATTTTAGAGTAGTTAGCAAAAGAATATGAAGATGAAATGTGTTACTTACTTGTCCAGGAAATGCTTCTGACAAGATCTTGACAGTAGAATTCAACATCCAAGCTAAATCATCTAACACCAACTGTGGTTTTCCATTCTGTACTTCTTTTTCGATTCCCGCACAATTCACCATAAGGCGACCCTTAGGCATTAACCTACTAGCAAGTTCCAGCCACATTGGGATCTGTACAAACTCATATTCAAAAATACTCGGTGTCACAAAGTTGACTATATAATACTAATACCATAACCAGTTAAAGTACCTGTTGCAGCTGATCTAAAACTTTTCCATCAGTAAACAAATCAACGATGATACCTAAAATCGACATAAGAATTCAAGAATTCAGAAAAGAACTAGAGAATAAGCAACATACATTAAATAAGCAACATACATTAACCTGTAAATCTCACCAGCATATCTTTTTGAATCATCTTGAGAAGGAGAGAGAGCATCATCTACATGAATACAAAGTCTACCGCCTTTTGATGTCGGTATCTCTAGCTCAGACAATCCGAGATAGTTTCTTGCTTTCTCAATCAACTACTGTACATAGAATAAAATCACAAGTGAGCTCAAGATTCCAATATTCAAACGAAAAGCCGCAAGAAAATCCGATAGCTTACTTACAATTTCATCGATTTCCCAACCTTCAAGCTCCGTTGAAGGCCACAACTCAAGAATCAATCTCGCAGTTGTTCCACCACCCTAAAAAACACATGAACAAAAATTTAAAACACATCATTGACTAAATTGAAAACCTATGTTAATGTACATCTCAGACAATCGGTATAAGATTCATCGCGTAGTTTCTCACCAAGCCGTAGATTGCAATGGGACCATTAGGGATAATAGGCGGCAAACACGCCGACTCATCCTTCAAATTTCAAACAAAAATGATGATAGGATAAAAAATTAAGCACAAGAACAACATTTACCTATCAACGGAGAAACAACTAAAGCTATGATTTTTGCAACTTTATTATGATGTAAAAATGTAACATACCCAATAAGCTCCAGTCCAATTCTGGCCTCCTTTATTGATAACACTATGCACATTCCCTACATAATGAAAAACTTAGGTTACAATCAAAGGAACTGATATCCAAAAACAGAGGAATTAGGGTTTTAAAAATCTCACTAGTGGAATCAAGAAGAAGATATCTAGATGCAAAAGTATCCACTATAACAATCTCATTGTATCTGCTTCTTACAGCTGTCACAACTGTAAACTCTCCTTCATCTTCTTCGATACCAGATTCACTTTGCTTGAGGCAAAAGAAAATTGAGAATCTGGGTTTCTTTTGAGATAGGTTTATGAACAAGGGTTTTGAAAATTGAGATGAAAGGAAGAAACTTTGGTTGCAAGAAAGTGAATGTAGAGATGAGATAGCCATGGAAGAACTCAAAGCTGCCATTTTTTGGTTTGTTTTCAGTGATCTCTTTGTGTCCAAAGTCTTATCCTTTCTTCAGATTACAGAGTCTTTAGCTCAAAAGCAAGATTGACTATTTGCAACGGTAAGTGTCTTGCCGTTTATTGATTGTACAAACGGCACTATTTTTGATTGTAGAATGTCAAATTTTGTGTTTCAACTCTCGACCTGAGCTGACAAACGGACCGGTCCAAAACTTATCCTGAAACGGCATAGAACATAACCTGAAACTATAACCTGAACATAACGTGGATTGAATTTGACTTGCGGACTTTGTCTGCTTTAACAACTTTAACGAGTGTTGAGAAAAACGACACGATTTGTTCTCTCCAATAAGAGATCTTTGTGTTGGTTTCTAAGCCTACACGTAAGCAACGAAATGGCCACAAACATACATTATAAATTTATAACACTGGTAATTAAGTTATTTGTACAAATGCCTTCTTTTTTTCTTGTTATTTATAAAAACAAATTATTTACAATTTTTTCAATATTATTCGTCCAAATAGACATTTTTCTTTTTCTTGAAGGCTTGAAGTACAAAACAAGCAGAACTTTTAAACACAACTGGTAAAGATCCTAGGCGAAGTTTAGAGGTAGCCGATTCGTGTGACATTTGGAACAAAACTAATATTATATGTTGTGGTTTCGGACCTGAGAGAATTACAGATTTTGTTCCATAACTTCCTTGTTTTAAAAAAAAAAAATATACCACCGGTAAAACAGCTTTAAAGTTTTTTTAAAAAAATAAATAAATAAAGATAGTACTATATTATTTCATTATCCTGTCATATGTTTCAATTTAATAATAAATAAATAAAAATTAAAAAAGATTGGTACACATTGCAACGGATAAACTAAATAAGAGCCTTTCATTTTCTTTGCCTCCTCACCTTCTTCCCAAAATATAAACACTCTCTTCACAAAATCTCCACTCTCCCCCAAATTCACCCAAAAAAACCCTAATTTTTCCTCTCCTTCAATGGCGATTTCATCACCCGCCGCTACTTCATCCTCCTCAAAACTCCTCAATTCCTTCACTTCTCCATCAATCTCCACCATTAAACCAAAATCCCTAACTCTCTCTTCCTCTTTCCTCCCACCAATCACATCTCTCTCCATCACCACAACCACAACAACAACATCTTCCTCCCCTCACCGTCTCCGTCGCGCCTTCACCGTACGCGCCGCGAGAGGAAAATTCGAACGCAAGAAACCTCACGTCAACATCGGAACAATCGGCCACGTCGACCATGGCAAAACAACACTAACCGCAGCTTTAACAATGGCTTTAGCTTCAGTAGGAAACAGTGTAGCGAAAAAATACGACGAAATCGACGCAGCTCCTGAAGAAAGAGCTCGTGGTATCACAATCAACACTGCAACAGTCGAATACGAAACAGAGAATCGTCATTACGCTCATGTTGATTGTCCTGGTCATGCTGATTATGTCAAGAACATGATTACTGGTGCTGCTCAAATGGATGGTGCGATTCTTGTTGTGTCTGGTGCTGATGGACCAATGCCACAAACTAAAGAACATATCTTGTTGGCGAAGCAAGTTGGTGTTCCTGATATGGTTGTGTTTCTTAATAAAGAAGATCAAGTTGATGATGCTGAGCTTTTAGAGCTTGTTGAGCTTGAGGTTCGTGAGCTTTTATCGTCTTACGAGTTTAATGGTGACGATATTCCGATTATTTCGGGTTCTGCTTTGTTAGCTGTAGAGACTTTGACTGAGAAACCTAATGTTAAGAGAGGTGAGAATAAATGGGTAGATAAGATTTATGAGTTGATGGATTCTGTTGATAGTTATATCCCGATTCCGACTAGGCAGACGGAGTTACCATTTTTGTTGGCGGTTGAGGATGTTTTTTCGATTACTGGTCGTGGTACGGTTGCTACGGGGCGTGTCGAAAGAGGTTGTGTTAAGGTTGGGGAGACTGTTGATTTGGTGGGATTGAGAGAAACTAGGAATTATACGGTTACCGGGGTGGAAATGTTTCAGAAGATTCTTGATGAAGCTATGGCTGGTGATAATGTTGGATTGTTGCTTAGAGGTATACAAAAGGCGGATATTCAGAGAGGTATGGTTTTGGCTAAGCCGGGTTCGATTACTCCGCATACTAAGTTTGAAGCGATTGTTTATGTTTTGAAGAAAGAAGAAGGTGGAAGACATTCGCCGTTTTTCGCTGGGTATAGACCTCAGTTTTACATGAGGACTACGGATGTTACGGGTAAAGTGACTAAGATTATGAATGATAAGGATGAGGAATCGAAGATGGTTATGCCGGGTGATCGTGTTAAGATTGTTGTTGAGCTTATTGTGCCTGTTGCTTGTGAACAAGGGATGAGGTTTGCTATTAGAGAAGGAGGAAAGACTGTTGGTGCCGGAGTGATTCAGTCGATTATCGAATGAGAAATTAGTAGGTAAAAGAGAGTTTCGCAATAGCGAGCTTTTGTTCTTGCTTCTTTTTGTTTGGTTTCTTGGGTTTACTTATGATTCAGAAACTCTTGAAAATTTGAATTGCAATTAATTAGTGTTATTTTTCTCTTTTTCTTCCACCATTTTGTATGAAAACTCAGAATAAAGAAAAAGTCATATATTCTTTGGTTTCAATCTGAATTCAAAGCTCAAGTTTATATGTTTAGCAGTGTGTTGGTGTTATAGAAAGGTCGCAATATGTCAAGATAAAGAATATATGACTGAGCACAATCAGAACTACTTGACCTATTTTTTAAGAAGTTTTGTTTCTCATCTCTCGATCATATATTCTTTATCTTGACTTTAGACTCATATATAAGTAAACTAGTGTTATGGCCCGTGCTCTGCACGGGAATTGGGAGGAAATGGCTTTAAGTTTTTCAATTAAAATTAAAATTGTTTTTAAACTTAAATTTAACTATCAAATACTATTAATTTTTATTTGAGTAAAACTTGAGACAAAATATGATCGATGTTGTGTTTCTGAGACAGGAGGTTACTTCTCTAGTGTTTTTCATATGATCGATGTTGTGTTTCATTCTCTCGATCACACGCTTGACCTTGTTCACCCCAATCACAAATTTTTGTGTGTATTAACATGATTTTGTCAAACTTAAAGCGCATATGAGAGAGGGAGAGAGAGTAAACCGTGAGCCATACCTTCGAGCATATGATTATACTCCATAGTTGGTATATATAGTATTTATTCCTCTCTTTTTGAATCCTAACAAAAAAAGACCAACTTTAATAATGAAAATTGATATAGAAATGAATAAAATTGGAAGAGTGTTCACCTCTGAATTAACTTAAGCAGATGCGCAAAATGATCACCTTCAAAGTAGCATCCTCAAAAATTCGAACAATAAAATTTAAATCAATAAACCAATTCAGTAGATTATAGTAAACACTAAAAATTTAGGATTTATGATTGAAATCGTAAATACCTTCAAGTAGAATTGATGTAATTTGTTGGTGAAGTGTTTGATGCAGATGAACCTGCAAATCCACATGTAAAATCTATAATTCTGAAAGCTGAAATAAGACTGTGAAGTTGAGAATTTGATGAGCATAGATATACGACGATGAACCAACTGAGCGAGACTTGAGAAATTCGAAAACATAGACTGTAAATTGCATAGTCTAAGAGACCTGCGATTTGCATACATAATTATTTCAAAGGTTCTCCATATAAATCAAACAATGACAATCAATCTCGAACCAAACCAGCTTCTAAAACAAATTGTAACGACAACTAACACAAATTGTTGTACCTCAATAATCAAAGCCGAAGCAACAACAAATTTTTGGGAAATAGGTGTAATATTTTGGGGCATAATTGGATACTGGAATTTGGAATATGAACCTGCAAATCCAAAAAAGAATTGTTAAATAGAGAATTTGATGAGCAGAGAAACTTGATTTACTTGAGATAAGAGACATGTGATTGATGATAAAACCTAAGAGGTAACGATATACCCAATAGAACTTGCTGGAATTTAGAATCAAATAAACAAACAATGTGAAGAAGAGAGGCGAAGTGGAGAGACGAAAGAAAGAAATTTGCTTTTCCATGATTGAAGAGGAGAGGTGAAGTAGAGATCGTGGGATGAGCAGTTGAAGAAGAACACGATTGATTTTTTTTTTGTTCTCTTTTTTGTTAATTTCTATCGATTTTTTCTTTCTTTTTTTTTCCTATCGATTTCTTTGCCTTCAAAATCTAAAAGTGAAGAAAATGGGACTTATGACACGTGTCAAGTTTTTAAGACTGCAGTTTTTAGTGATTTGACTTGTGTTTTATTATAATAGGATTTTAGTGATTTGACTTGTGTTTTATTATAATAGGATGGGGAGGGAACGTTTCACGAAAGAATTAAATAAACCAAAATTATAAAAAAAGAAAAACAAGTTGATTCTTTATATTTCTCCATTAGTCAATAATACTCAATAATCACTACCCTTTAACAATTACTTATAAGTTGTTGTACATTGACCATTCTTCTTTACAAAGTATAGTGACAAAAGTAGTTCAGGATTTTCAGATCCGATCTTAGATCCAATCTTAGTATCCATTGTTTCATAGTAGCTCCTTACAAATTTGAATCCGTAATTCGTGATCTAAAACATATTTGAAGTTCATAGATCTCTCTTTGCCCCAAAAAAAAAGTTTATAAATCATGATCCGAGTTTTTTTTTGGTTGAATGTGGAAATATAATATAAATAAATATTTTTTATCTAATGTATTTTGAAAGAAAGCACCAACTTTCAAACAAATGTCGCACTTGTTGTAAAACCGTGATTTTTTTCTTGAATCTAATTTAACATTATATTCAAAAAAAAAAGAAAGAAAGAAAGCACCAACTTACTTTTTTTTTAAATCATCAATTTTTGTTGATTTTTCATTTTAATCACAAATGTTTGTTGACCGTTCATTTTAATCACAATTTTTTGTTAACCGAGCCAATTTAAGCCCGTCATGAAATATTTTGACGAAACGAATTTGCAAGGTTAAATCTCTTTTACTCATCTTCGTAATCAGGCTACCGATAAACTTAACACAAATTATTATCAGAGATTTAATATGTTTCGTTAAAACACTTAGAACGTGCCTATATTGGCTTAGTGAGCAAATTTTTTTTAACTAAAATAAAAGGTCAACAAAAGTTTTGTGATATAAGGCGTCAAAGGAAAAATTGGTGTTTTTCCAACTAAATATGAAAGTTGGTGATTGTTTTTAACATTTTTTCCAATTTTTTTTTTTCCGTTAGACTAAAATATATATTCTCAAACAAATAAAAAAGTTATGTGATGGAAAATTTCCGATATGGATTACAGGATGAAAAGATTTTTCGTTGCGAAATTGGGCTTTTGTTTTCCGACGATCCGTTTGGATACATATAAATTACGTTCCAATTGTTTAAAGAGAATAATTATGTTCTAACAATGAAAACAATTAAGAATCTTACCAAAAAAAAAATGAAAACAATTAAGAACACAAAATATATAATATAGATAACGGTAGAAGAAATTTCATTATTTCAAACAAGGGAAATATCACGTAATGATAATTGACTGTAAATTGATTAAAAAACAGCAGAAAACAATTAAAATATCATTCAATTTAGAAAAAGAACTGAAATCGGAAAGAAAATTAATATTTGCCGTAATCTATGTCGGCGATAGGATCATCATCAGTATCACGTCCACCAGCTTGATGACTCTGTGATGATCTTACTGGTCCTTGACTCTTATAACCCATCATTTTCCTCCCTTCATTTTTATTTAATTTAAAAATAGTTAGACATTATATATTAATGAGATTACTTGTGTTATTTATTAACACATATACAAACACTATTGAGAAAAACAAAACATCTAAAACTAATTAAGTATTATGTAAGTAACTATTATAAAGTTACATTGATAAGCAATATTTAACAATGAATTAATGGATTGGTACACGTACTCACATATCAGTTTAGGTTTTCTATAACTTTCTATATATGTGAGATCCTAATTATCATGGGCACAAATACATCTTTAAAATGTTTTAACAAGTCCTAAACTATTTTCCATGTAATTAGACCATGATTCATGGACCTTCTCCATCAATCAATAAATATACAAACTTATCTATATCTGCGTATATGTACATGTGTGTGCATGGATATTATGCATGAACAGAAAAGACAAACCGGTAAGTAGGGCTGATTGATGATCAGAAGGAAGAGCTGACTCGGTACGGCAGATGACGGTGCAAAGGAGAAGAAACACCATTAGAACTTGACCCATTTTTGAAGAAATATTGTTTCTCATCTTTCTATCTTTCTTTTTCTTGACTTTAGACTCATATTTATGCATATGTGGAGGGAACGTTCCACGAAAGATTGAAACAATAAAAAACCCTAAACCTAATAAAACCAAGTTGACTTTGAATTTTCTCCACTAGTCAATAATACTCAATAATCATTACCCTTTAAAAAGTTGACTCTCTTGTTCTTATGAAAAAAAAACAATTACTCATAATTTGTTGTTCATTGACCAGTCTTCTTTACAAAGTATAGCGACAAAAATCTTTCAGGATTTTCTGATCCGATCTTAGATCCAATCTTTTTATCCATTGTTTCGTAGCTCCTTATGAATTTGGATCCGTGATTCGTGATTTTAAACCAATATACTTGAAGTTCATAGATCAGGATCCGAGTTTTTATTTTGGTTGAATGTGAAAATATAATATCAAATAAGTCCTTGCAAATTAATATAGAAAAGCATTCGTTTGAATGCTGTTAATTATGTTACTGCTAAAGTGACTAAGGTTATGAACGAGTAAATTTGAGCTAGCTAGGGACTGAAGATGGTTATGCCACGTGATCTGGTTAAAGATAATTATGGAGCTTATCAAATATTTTTGATATAGCAAAGATATTTTGATAATTTGGTTTGAGTTGAAAATTTATAACCAAAAAACTCTAGTACAAAGGAAACCCAAGACAAAATCAATTGGGTGAAAGCTTAGATTTGATGTGACAAATGATTAGAGAAATAATAGGCAAAGAGCAAAAGCGAAAGGAATACATTTGTGTTTTTTTTAATACTCTCTTCTTATATATTTTGCTTATGATTTAGCTTCTTTTGGTTACAGTATTTGTAAAAGCCCACATGATTTTGAAGAAAAAATTAACATTTCTGGTTTTTGTCCTCAAACTGATTTTTCTAGAAATTAACATTTCTGTAAATTAATTTCTTCATAAACTAACAAAATATTATAATCTTAATATTATTCATTTATGTTTATTTTTTGCAACATCTATTAATTTAATTTAATTGTTTATTTCTTGCAAGTATCTCGGACCCTAGCAAGAAAACAAGCGCTTTATTTTTAGTTACATTAATGGCCAAAATTTTAGACTTTGACCTATTAGTATTACAATAAGGAAGTCACCGGTCTATTTTTTACTTTTTTTTTTTGAAATTTAAAGTCACCAGTCTTACGAAATCTGATGCTGATCTTGATAAGATCTAATTGGCACAAGTATACATTTACATAAATTACGTTTTACGTTCTTACAAGGAAAATGATTCAAACACACGAAAGATATAGAGACGATACACGAAATATTGTTCCTAGAAACAACGGAATTGTCACAGAACTATTTATTTATTTATTGAATAACTAAGAGATTTTGGACATAAATCCATACATCCTCTTATATCGGAGATCAAAGCATTTAATATCACATAACTATTAACTGTGAGTTGATGAAAAAGCAGCAGAAAGTAAAATTTAAGAGAAACCGGAAAACTAATCGGTGGGAGGATCAACATCAGAAATACTTCCACCAGCTTGATGACTTTGCGATGGTCTTACTGGTCCTTCATTCTGCCTATAGTAACTCATTATTCTCCTCCCTATTCTTTTTTATTTATTCAAAAATAGTTAGACATAGTAGATTAATGATTTGATTACCGTCATATTTATTAACACATATGTAGACACTATATATTAACATCTAAAACGAAATTTAATGTAAGTAACTAAAAGGGCAGAAAGAAAAACAGCTGAAATCTCGTTGTACGCAGTGATAAGTTATTTAGGTAACTTTCCAAAGCCCGAAAATATTAAACTACTTTTACGACTCACAACATTTAAATAGAATCTACAAAATATGCATGTCAATGAAACTAAGGTAACTAAATCATTTAGCTATAAATGTTAACAAAAATAATATTAAACAAAAATCATTGACCTATAACTACTTAGGCGACTTCAGCTATATAATTGAGAAGTAAAGCTTTAAAATGTTTGAACAAGTCCTATATATGTTTTCCATGTAATTAGACCTTATAATAAGACCATGTTTCACGGAACTTCTCCATCAATTAATACATAAACAAACTTATGTAAATAAGCGTGTGTGTGTGTATGTGTACGGATACTACGGAGACACGAACCTGTTTCGAATTCGAGGAATGGTTGTTGACCAGAAGGAAGAGCTGACTCGGTACGGCAGAGGAGGGTGCAAAGAAGAAGAAGCACAATTAGTACTTGACCAAACTTTGAAGAGATTTTCTTCCTCATCTCTCTATCTGTCTTTTTCAAGAGTTTAGAGTTTTACTTATGAACCCGAATGGAGAGTGATCGTTTCACGATAGAATGTAAACAAATAAAAACCTACCTAATAAATAAGGAACAAAACAACAAGGAAAACGTTATTAATATTCTCCACTAGTCAATAAAATCTATATTAAGTTGACCCTCTCATTTTTATAAAAGATAAATGATAAAAACAAAATTCTTTTTACACCGTGAGAGTTCCGAACCTTTAGCCCATAATCGGATATTTTCTTTCGGTACCTGAATATAGTCTTTAGTTCATTTCGATTTAAAACATAACTCTCCGTCCCAAAGAAATAATGATCCCGAAGGACAAGAGAACTTAACTCTTCTGTACTACCACTAAAAATGATAAATAATAAAAACATTAACCATAATTAGTTTTTCATTGACAATCTTTTGACCCTCTTGATTTATATTTTATCATCCATGGTATTAATTAGAGCTCATTAGTAGTTTGAATCAGTAATTCGTGATCTTAAACCCGTATATTTTGAGATCATAGATCAGAATCGGAGGTTGTTTTGGTTGAGTGGTGAACATAAAATATTATAAATAATAAGCTCTTGCATAGAAATATGTTCTACCAATCAAAGCGATTAAAAACACAAAAGATAAAAGAAATTTTATTACTTGAAACAACAGAAATATTTCATTAAATTGGAAAATGGAAATTGAAGAGACACCATTAAAACTAGTCGGTGGGAGGATCATCATCAGAAACACGTCCACCAGCTTTAATACTTTGCGATGGTCCTACTGGTCCCGCAGCCTGCTTACTATAGCCCATCATTCTCCTCCCTTCATTTTTATGTTATTTAGAGAAATAGTTAGGCATACTCTCTTAGTGGATTACTCGTCATATTTATAAAATATATATGCACACTTTACAAAAAAATATCAGAAATGGGAATACTCCAAATATTTTCACTGTTGTCTAAGAGTTTAGCATGTATATTAAGAAATTATTTAGTTTTTGTTTGTGTATTTTAATTTTGAAAATGATTTTTTATCTAATTAAAATTTATTCAACCAATAAATATATAAACTGCAAAATAAAAATAGCCATAACAAAAAAATAACTAGTTTTGCATTGAAAATTGAAAACTGCAAATAAAAATAAAATTTTAAACCACCATTTATTATGAAATAAAGAGACTTTCAAAGTTATTTAGATCACTTACATAAATATGTTTTTTAGTAACTTTTCAAAATCAAACTACTTTCACGATTTACATATAATTTTTTAAATAAGGGTTGTGAGTTTTTTTTAAAAAAGTCATCTATTGTGGGTATTTAGAAAAAAAAAAATATTAACGTAGAACAAAAAACAAAGAAACTGCACGGTGAGAAATTATAGAAATTGTGAGTGAATTTAGGACAGTAAAATTATAATTGACAACATTTTGCCTTCAAAAACTTTGAAATAAACCTACAGCCTTTAAAGTCATCTCCAATCAGCCCCTAAATCAACTTAACTAAATCATTGAGCTATATCGTTAACAATAAAATAAAAATTATTACACTATAACTACTTCGGCGAATTCAGCTATATAATTTACAAGTAAAGCTTTAAAATGTTTCACAAGTCCTACATATATTTTCCATGTAATTAGACCATGTATCAATGAACCTCCCCATCATTTAATACATATACAAACTTATGTAAATATGTGTATATATATACGAAATCACGAACCGGTTTGGAGGAATAGTTGTTGACCGGAAGAAATAGCTGACTCGGTATGGCAAAGGAGGGTGCAAAGAAGAAGAAGCACAATTAGAACTTGCCCCATTTTTGATGAAGTTTTCTTTCTCATCTCTCTATCTTTCTTTTTCTTGATTTCAGACTTTCATTTATGTACCCGAATAGAGAGAGATCGTCGATAGAGAGTAAGTAAACAAATAAGGAAAACTTTTGTTAATTTTTCTCCACTAGTCATTAATCTTTAATAAGTTGACCATCTTGTTCTCATCTGAATCCGAGAGTATTTTTGGTTGAATGTGAAAATATAATAATAATAAACTCTTTAAGCTAAGATCAAGAATCTGGAACAAAGTTGACCCTCTTGTTTTTATAAAAACAGATCATAAACTTATAAAAACATTTGCACCAAAAAAAAAGAAAAAAAACTTATAAAAACATTAACGCTTAATTTTGTTTCTCATTGACTATTCTTCTCTACAAAGTAGTAATGAAAAGATAGTTCCGGATTCTAGATCCTAGCTTTGATCCAATCTTATCATCCATATGGTGTTAGAGCTGGCAAATATTTGAATCCATAATTCGTGATCTTAATTAAACCCATATATTTAAAGTCATATATAGATCTGAATCCAAGATTGTTTTTGGTTGAATGTGAAAATATAATATAAATAAGATTTTGCATATAAATATTATTGGGATAGTCAAAACCGATCACTAGATAAAAAGCATTTCTATTATGTTACTGCTAAAGTGACTAAGATTATGAAGGAGTAAAGATGAGGAAATGGATATGGTTATGGCTAGTGATCTGGTTAAGATAATCGTAGATGAGGTTTTGATTAGAGCAAAATATTTCAATAACTACCAAATATATATTAGGTAAAATAGCTGATGTAGAATATATAATTGGAGATAGAAAAATACTATATTACATAATGAGGACACAACAGAAATATGAAAAGAAGTCTATCTAATGTGGCGGACCTATTATCGGATTCGGAGGAGATGATGAGCGTTTTTTCTTAACGCTATAATATCGTTAAATAGCGGTTTTCGGTGCTAAGAATACATTTTGTTTGTAGTGCATGTGGGAATAAATCTAGTCTGTCATCAATGAGAAATAGTTTGTAAAGAGTTTCTCTATAGTGAGCTTGTTCATTCTCCTTTGTTTAGTTTCGTTTAATTTCCTCGTAATTCATATATAAAATCTTAATTTGGTTTGCAGTTAGTTTTGGTTCTCTAGTTACAATCTGACTGTCTTTATATATCTCTGCTACATAAAAAGAAAGCTTCTATCATTGTATTGAAATGCAAAGAAAAAAGAACGTAAAACATCGTGTATTATGAAAGTCATTAGACATGATTCAGACTTTTCAAAAGCTTGACTTGTGATGGTAGAAAAATAGAAAATTAAACACATATACAATACAATTAAACATCAATACAGCAATCGAAACCTATTCTAGTGGCGGTTGCGTCCACCACCTTGTCCACTGCTTGATGCTCCAACATCCATTTGACTCATCAGTCTTCTACCTACAAATTATACTATAAATTGAAATTATCTGTAATTCATTTTTTTAATAAAAAATAAACTAACAATATTCTTTTCGTAGTTTCTATTTTCCAGCTAGTATCTAACACAGAAAAAAAACTCATATTTGCCCCATCCAAGACAAACACCAAAGACCAAACCTTACACAGCATGAGAATCATCAACCAATGTGAGATCATGGTATCTTAAACACCCTTAGTACATATTTAAGGCTTTAAAAAGCATAATCATCTAGGGTCGGCAAAAAAAAAAAAACTAATAGATTCAAATTATTGAACGATATGATGACTTAATCACTGGCTGTGTAAAAAGCAGCAAAATATCTTATTTCAACATAGACGGCGACATATATTATTTAGATGAATAAGTAAAGTTTCGAAAAGAAAGTTGATAAAAATGTAAAAATAAGTAAAGGGAGGGACATACCATTACCACCTCCACCGATGGTTGATGATGGTGTTCCTATGTCAGTATTAGGCTTATAATAACTCATCATCCTCCTTCCTATATATATCTTATACATGTGAATAGACTATTTCATGAATTTTCCCATCAGTTAACACCTAGACAACCTTACACATATGTTGATGTTGTATAATTGTCAAAACACTAACCAGTGATTAAGAGTTCTTGGTGAGAAGGAAGGGCAGATTCTGTTTGGCAGAGAAATGTACAAAGCAGTAAAAGCACAATGAGCAAATGAAAAGATTTTGAAGAAAAGGTATTATTTTCCATCTCTTTTTCTTTCTTTCTTTTCTTGATTGAAGGCAATTAATTTTATATATACGAATGGAGAGGAACGTTCCAAGAAGTAAAACCCAATAAAAGTATAATTTTTAAAGAAAAGTATTAATTTCTCCACTAGTTAATGTTTTTGATTAATTTGATCCTCTTGTGGGAAATTTTTTGACCCTTTTTGTTTCTCATTGACTTTTAATTTCTTAGAAAGTAGTGATGAATAAATATCAGGAACTTGAGATCTAATCTAGGAACCATTTTGATCTTTCCCAAATATTATCTAAATTCAGATTTTAATAATAAGAACTTAAATATATTATTCGTGGTAAAGCTGTCTACTACATTTTAGTATTAGCGATTTTGTTGTTGTTTCTATATTAGGTAAAATCGCAAAACATGTTTTAGAGTTATATACTTATATAGACTAAAACGTACTGTATATGTTAAAAACAAAATCAAAATATATTTTAAACACACACTTTGGATAATTAAGAACACTTGGAAATATTAGAGAAACACACATATTATAGATTACATAGTCGAGAAATGAAAAAGTTGGCTTGTGAACACAGAAATTAAACATTACATTATATACTACACCAACGTATATATACGTTATACGTAATCGAGAAATTAAAAGCTTATAGCTTGTGAGGGCATAAATTACACATTAATATATATACTAGGGGGCTGGAGTGTGACCACCACCATGTCCACTGCCTGATGGTCTTGCAAATATGTCTCCATTGGGTCTATATATGCTCATCAATTTCCTCCCTACAATTCATATTTATGTATTTGTTAAGAGAAAAGGCAGCAAAATATTATAAACGAATTATGTAATATAATCGAGTTATAAGATTTGAAAATAGTCGAAAAGAAACGTGGAAGCTTTAAAAGAAATTAATATAAGAAAATGGAGATAATGCTAATAGTATTAAACCATTAATTATGAGCCTCCCTTGTCCTCTAAACTCTTTTTCTTTTTATTGGGCAAACTTCCACTAAACTCTAAACTGAAATTATTAAACCCTAGCCATGCATTAATATGTATGTATATCATATATCAAACCAATGGTATACGTACATGTTGAATTGAACACTAACCAAGATCAAGTTTCAATATTGTTATTTGTCAAGTTTATGTATGTTACTGCGCTAATTAAACACTTTAAAAGCTGACCTACGATGGCAGAAAATAGAAACTTAAACATACATACACACATATATAGTTAAAGACTAATAGGAGAATTAATTTAGTGGTTGCGACCAATCGTTGATGCTCCTACACCCACTTCACTCATCAGTCGTTAAAGGTTACTCCAAAATAAAATAATAAAAGACATTAAGATATTTTACATTCTTAGCAAAACCTTTTTCATTGTTTTTATTTTCCAGCTAGTCTTTAAAATTAACTGTAATATATGAATGAAGAAAACTCATATTTATTGAATCCAGGAAAAACACCAAACCTTATTTAAACACACTCTTTTATAATTCAATCTTAAAAATATGTATTTTAGAAAATTTTCGGCAGAAAAAAGTTGATAAGAAAATGTGAGATAAGTAAAGAGGAGGGACATACCATTACCGCCTGGAGCATGGCTACTGGTTGATGATGGTGTTCCTATGGCACTATTGGTCTTATAATTACTCATCATCGTCCTCCCTATACATATTTATTTACATGAGTAGACTATTTCATGAAATTTCGCATTAATTAACACTTAGACAATCTTATGCATATGTGGATGTTATATAATTGCTAAAGCAGTTACTGACCGGTGATTGAGAGTAGTTCATGGTGAGAAGGACGAGCAGATTCGGTACGGGAAAGAAAGGTACAAAGAAGCAAAAACACAATGAGCAAATGAATAGAGTTTGAAGAAAACGTTTTATTTTCCATCTCTTATTCTTTCTTTGTTTTCTTGATTGTAGACTATTATTTATAAATCCTAATGAAAAGGGGACATTCCAAAAGGTGTTGAAAAAGATAAGAAAACCCCAAAAATATTAATTTTCTCCACCACTCATTTTTTATTGATTAATTTGACCTCTTGTGGAAAGATAATTGACACTCTTTTTTTTCTCATTGAATTTTCTTTTCTTAGAAAGTACAATGAATGAAGAACTAATAGCCAAAATGACTTTGTTCTTGCTCTTGTTTTTTTTCTATTACTAATAAGCTTTTGAATTGTGTTTTATTCTCATTATCTCTACATATCTTTAATTAATTAGTACTAATGATAGACACAAAATAATGATATACACATCACAAGAAAAAATTAGTAAAACAAAAATCTATATATAACGAAAGATTGATAGGAGATATCGATCCTAGTGGTTGCGACCAACAGCTAGTCCACTAATTGATTTTCCTACATCAATATGATCCATCAATCTTCTCCTTACAAATTATACTATAAATTGAAGTTATACACATCGAAATTCAATAAAATCAATAATTATAGATTTAAATCTCCAACTAAACTCTAAATTAATCAGTTGTCTCCCTCAAAACGTTCATCAAAGTAAATCAAAGCGGAAGATTCGGTTTTTGGCTTTACAAATCTTGTAACCTAAGCTTTTTATCTATCTTACACCTCTTAAATCTGTATGACTCTTGCCATGGCTGTGTGAGACTTCACTATTTATATACACATACATATATATAATTCAATAAAAATAATTTGAAATAGTAAAAGTATCAACATATTTACGTTTAAAGAAAAGCTTATTTATAGATTTAAATCTCCAACTAAACTCTAAATTATATAGCTACAAGTGACAACAACTCATGATTGTTCCACCTGAAAAAACATCAAACCCTACAAAATGTGAGGCAGAATCATCTACCAATGAAAGATCATGATACATTTTCCACCAAAATCTAGGATGAAATTGTAATTAAATAGGATTACACTATATATACGTCTTCCCCACCATTAGTTTTAACCAATTGCTTTTAACATAATAATATTAATCGCATGACCTGGCAACATAGAATCATTAATTTCATCACTAGATTTTTATTTTTTTAAAACATAGAATCTCTAATTTAGGTTGATTCGGAGGAAAACTAGCTGTTTTGGGATATAAACACACTTTTGGAAAAACAGTTTCGTTTAGAAGTGTCAGACGTTTGACCTCAGATGAAATACTCCCACCGTTAGATCTTTCTGAATTTTTGATACAAGCTAGATGAAGATGTTAGTTTGATTTTCCAAGTGGTTTGAAGGCAATCAAACGGTGCATTCAAGAGTTATATCCGAATTAATGAAGACAAGTCATTTTGGCGAGTATTTGAAGCAGGTGCCAAGTTGGAGACCAGAAGATCCATATCGATCGATCCCATCCCTCTGACGGACGAGAAGCAGTTTCCAGTGACCGGGATCGATCGATCCACCCACCGGATCGATCGATCCAACCCTAGACGCCCAGTTTGGTTTTTCTTCACCAGATTTATTTCCTATTTTCTGTAATTGGGTATAAAAACTCGAAAGACCTAATTTTCTAGGGGACCCTTCTTTCTCTGCAACTTTTTGAGACTTTTCTTCTGTAAGCTACTATTGGGATTGGAGATTCATCCTCTTTGACACTTTGGAGAAGATTTCTCATCCCTTTTCTTTTTTTTTTATTTTATTATTTTGCTTGATAACCCAAAAACCAAACAACCATTGCGTTTTAGCTAAGAACGCGTTTTGGAAATCGTTAGAGTATCTTTGGTCCTTGTGGATCGACCCCGTATATACTGCCTTGCGGTTAGATATATCGGGTAATTACTCGAGGAATCAGTTGCTGGCCATACTTGACACCAATTGACATCACAGTTGTGGTTTGAGTCATGATGTTTTTTTCCATATATTTTTTACTGTTTTGGCAGAACTTTGACATAGTGACGAATAAATAGGTAAGTTATCACTGATGAATGGTCCCATTCAAAACTATAAAAAAAATCTAGAACTCAAGTATCCAAGAACTCTTAAAACAGCTCTATTTTTATTTATTCGTAAACTAACACAAGGTAACGAAAACTTTAGCTAAAATGATTTGGTCTTGTCGAAACTTTAGATTGGCCTCCAGATACGTTTAGACACACATAAACTTAAAGAGTTACATTCATAGTTTTTATTTTTCAAGGCCTAATGGTCTCGAATTATTTGAAAGAAATACGTAATTGCCCGGAAACTAAGGAGAGGAAACTTGATCAATTCTGCTACCACCATGTCCACTATGTGATGGTCCTGTACCTATCTCACCATTTGGCTTATAAAAAGTCTCCAATCTCTTCCCTACAAATAATATTAAGAATATATGCCGAAGTTAGCGGGGTATAATTGACGCATAATTACATAATGTAAATTAGAATTTTAGAAAATCTAAAGTATTTGCTCAAAAAAAAAAAAAAAAAAAATCTAAAAGTGAATAATTTTTTTGGCAAGAAAATGTGGATAATTTGCATATATAAACGAGATTGGTAGCTGATTAATTATATTAAGACTATATGAATACCTTTCTGATGACTATCTTTACTTTTTGAGGATGGTGGTTTCACATATATGCCACCATACAGATTCGCCATCATTCTTCTCCCTGTATTTATATTTTTAAAATTAAATACTGTTGGACTAAAGTAAAAAAAATATCTCTAAGGAAAAATTTATTCGATAAAAAAAGTAGAAAGACGAATACGATATAAAAGACGAAACGGTATTTACTTATATTAAATATTTTCAATGAACACTTGACTCAATTTTTGAAGAAGTTTTCTTTATTTCCTATTCAGGGTATAGATAATTGACTAATTTCTAGTTAAAGCCATTTGACCATGGGGACTTGTCTTAGATATATGCAATAGTCCACGCTAAAACCACTAACCAGTCTATGCTTTTTATTTTCCTGGTCGTATGGTTAAAGACCACACTGAGTCTGAAAAACATATCCATTTTGGGTCCTTCTAAGAATTTCATTATATACAATAAACTAAGAATAAACCGGGAACAATGTAAACTTAGAAAGTTGTAAATGTATGTTAGGTGTTTTAATTTTTAAATCCCCTGAACTAGATACGAAGGAAAGTTTTTACAACACTTAAGATGATATATAGGAGTAAAACCATCTATAAAGTTTATTTGATAAATTAGGTGTCTACGTAGAAAGATTAGTTACATGTGACAAAGAAAATCACATGTCTATATAACATTAAAAAAAAAAGAAGCAAAATCGTTCAAAACGTTCACAGAGCACAAATACTATAGATTAAATATGTCAAACAATTAATCAAGTTAATTATAATAATATATATGTATACTAACCGGAAATTGAAAGTTGTTCATGATGAGAAGAAATAGCTGAGTCGGTACGATAAATGAAGATGCAAAGAAGAACCACAATGAACACTTGACTCAATTTTGAAGAAGTTTTCTTTGCCATTTCTCTCTCTTCGTTAACTAGTTTTGCTTCTCTATCTCCATATTGACTTAAGCCTTTTGAGTTTTATAGGCTCAAAATATTCTTAGAAAAATCATATAAATTAGATAGAAGTCCATAACAAATACAGTCATTGTAAAAAAGCAAAATAACGGAAAGAAAATAATGGATAATGATGATTTTTTTTGTGCGCTCATTCGAATGGCATTTGGGAAGAAACTATATAAAATATCTTCGAATTTGGCCGGAGAAAATGTACGGATCTATGGATAAAACCTCTTAATAATCCAAAAAAATAACATTATTCAAATCTTGTTTTTACTGGCTAAAATAATTATCTTATGTTAAATAAGCGTTTGGTTAGTGAAAATAAACTTTACAGTTTTGAATTTTTGATTGTCTCTTTATTTTTTTATTACAGTCGCATTTTACACAGGAAATAGAGGGTAAAAAACAAAACACATCAATGCACTTGGCATTTTGATAAACGACATAAAAATAAAAGGAACTAAAATTTCAAAATACAACTGTAATACATATCCCTATTATGAACGATGACCAAGTGCGATGTTTATTAAGATAGCGATGACCCTTTTCCTTTGTTTTTCAATGGCATTTCATCTATAAACAAAAATAAAATGTTTTAAATAAATTCACATATAAGTCAACTACTCAGTTGGCGACCAAAAAACAAAAACAAAAAAGGTCAACAAGTCAAGTCTGTATATTTTGTTGGTGTCTGGGCGACTCACAAAATATCGAAGGTACACAGTACTGATGTCTGATGTCTACGAGACTACGAGCCCATTTTTCCTAGTATTATAGATGGTACGTACATGGCCGGTCCCGTATATTTAAATGCTCTAGGCCACTAAAAAATTCATGCTCTTTGTAAACTGTCATGTCCTCTGTTTTTAGATTTCAAGGTATTATTATTTATTTCATGTTTTTTCTCTAAATTATAGTACGTTATTACATGTTTGTCTTTTTGTTTGAGGGCAATTTTGAAAATTTTAATCTCTAAAAAAAGTCAGTTTACTAAATTTTCTTACTCATGGCTGTTTCTTCAATTTTTTTTAGTTAAACGTTAGTTTGTTATATAACCCTAATGAATAAGAAGAGAAATACTATCACTCCTGGTTTTATTTTAAAATCATAATTATTTTAGGGAGACTTTGCGCAGAGGTAAAAACACAGCAAGTAATTTGCGAATCAGTAAATGTCTTTTTTTGTCTCAAACAATAGAAAAAACACGTAACTAATGACCCTCAATTTCCCAATAATAACGAAAAAACCATGTTGATTTTTTGATATGCGCGTGACAGACGCTTTGACTTTTGGGAGAGAATAAAAACGAACTGACAGACATTAAATGCTCAACATGTGAACTGACTCTTACCAAACTAACAATAATTGTTTGTTTCTCGAGTTAGAGCAATTTTAACACGCTACAAACATATATTACACGATTTTAATACTTATACACATGTAAACACATACATAGAGCGTTAAAAGTTATTATAGTGTTAAGCTATTAGATCTATGTATACATGTAAATATATACATATATACACATATATATAATAGATAGTTATTAACATTTATATACAAGTAAACACGTATATAGAACGTTATTAACATTAATGTAAGCACGTGTATAGAACGTTATTAACAAGTAAAATACATTTATATACAAGTAAATACGTACATAGAGCGTTATTAACATTAAAATACATGTAAGCACGTATATAGAACGTTATTAACATTTGTATACATATAAACACGTAGATAGAACGTTGTTAACATTTGTGTACATGCATGCACGCTACAAAGCCACCCATATTCGTCTAGGAAGAAACAAAAAAAAACTTCGTCGGTTTACTGAGCGCGTGAGGCTAAATATGGAAAGAGGATGGGCTAATGTTAGAATTGTTTTAGACCCCGACAAGATTTTATCAAAAACTAATTTCATCCCAGATCTTTACTTCTGAGCTAATTATCTCATTATTTTAAGTAATGTAAGAAACAAAAGTACTGTATTATTGTATTGTATCATCACGAGAATAAGGTTGATGCTTTTAATTATTGAAATACTGACATGCATACATTTTACCTGTTCGTTTGTGTGTGTCTATGCAATCGTACACCAAATGAAGATTATTGAAACACAGAAACTACAACTATTATTGAGGTTGTTTCCATTACAACAATATACACATATCCCACAAGGTAATCTGACCTTGGTTAATCATCTAATACTAGACCTTCTAAATTCTTGTCATCTATCAGTCCATTAATTATCGATATGTTTTTCTTTTTTATCAAAGTTAATTATCGATATGTGAGATTCATATTCGCCATGCGGCCAGTTCGTTGATATGGAAAATCCCGAAAACTAAATATAAATATGTATTTAGTCAATATATATAGATTACTACAAAGTTTGTCTTTATGATTTGTCTAAATCCACACAAAACTGAAACATCATCAAGGTTATGAATCTTGAAATCATTCTACGTTGATGATGTTTAGTTCTGAAAAAGTTCTTTGAAAAAGTTTATCAAAGAATCAGTCTGAGATAGATAATCGAATCAGCAATTATTATAAACTTTGTTTTATATATCACAATTATTATTTACATTCTTTATATATATAATATAAAAACCATGAACTTCATGAAATACGGAGATCTGCGTAACTATACTAATGGGATTGTGCATCATCCAAACAAGTCTCAAACCAACTTGTACAAAAGCAATGTTATAAGACCTAAATTTTCATCATATCATTCGGCCACCACCACTAGACTAGAAAAATAATTTCTAAATATAATATTTGCTATCGAGAAGATTTGAATCCAGGAGTTCCCAAATGATTTGCACAAGGATATCACTAGAATAAAGGCGTCTCGGCTACAAAAACATACTTGTAATTGCGTAGAATATATTTTTTATTCATATATGATGATTAATACATATAGTTGAAGTCTAGTAGCTTCGATAGTAATTGGGAACGACGATGGAGAAACGTAAACTAGGGATTTTGTATACCACCACCGGCTTGTCCACTGATTGATCCCCCAAAATCTATGTTACTATTGGTCTTATAGCTACTCATCAACCTCCTTGATCCTGCAAAAATAAATAATAACGTGTATATATTTATGTGTGTAATCAATTAAACCGTTTTTTTTTCCCTTTCTAATTCTAGATTAGATAATTGATTTGGTTATGTATATGAGTATGTGAGAGAAACACTAACCGATCACTAGGAGTGATTCTTGTTGAGAAGGAAGAGCAGACTCCGTATGGGTTGGGACCAAAAGAACAACCAGAAGAAACAACACAAGCCCCAATTGTGAAGCACTCTTTTTTTCCATTTCTCTCTCTCTCTCTGATCTCGCTCTTTGATAAAATGTTAAATTTGTTAATACGAATCCCCTATTTATATACATGATAATACACTAGGTTCCAGGAAATAACCAAAAACACAAGAAAAAAATGAAGACTTTTGTTTGTCAGTCTAACTATTCATGGGAGGAGTTATTTCTGAAAATATTTCATTCGAACTAAAAATCTAGAACCATCATTAAAATAAGACGGTTAGTAGTTTTGTGGATGTTAAAGAGAAATCGATTAGAGATAATAAAATCTAGCAGTGAGGCAAAAACAAATTTGATTAAAACGGATGATTAAACTATAGTTATGAATTTATCAAAGAACAACTAAAAGAAGTATAATTTGTAAAAATTATAGTCACCAAATTATTTTAGAAAAATCCAACTATTCATTTGATAATCAGACGGATGCAAACCATATATTTTTGTTATTGTGGTTTATAACCGCTGATTTTCAGTTACTATTTGAACCGAACGTTTCAAATGTTCAATATTTTATTCAAAACTATTCAATCATGAGCTCTTGTATACAAAATTAGAAAGTTGGGTTTACAGTCATTTGATATCCATATATAAGAGCTAAGAGTCATTTACAGATGCATAACTATTTTTGCAATATTAAAAAATTAGTGTTGTCAACGTCGAACCATCTTATTCATTGAAGTTTCAAACTTGTTGGACTTTTAAGGCACAAATCTTTGAATTTTAGTTATATAAAACAAGAAAAACAAGTGGCGTTGAATGTTTTATTAGATTTGACTTTTAATTTTGTTTGGACCATTTAATTAATTATATATGTAGTCTAGTACCGACGAGTTTCAATTTGTGGACGACAAATATATTCACATATTACATATCAACATCCAACATTCACATATTATCATCCAACCAAATGAATTAGTGGCTCCCGTTAGAATCTCTATGTGTGGATATAAGTCAAGAATCGATTCCCGTTAAGTGTCTTACCAAAAAATTTACATCTCGCAAGTTGGTCATCCGTAAACACCCTTCAATCATATATATGAAAGGAGGCTATCTCTCTCCATATGGTCGCCACGTCAGCATTTTTGGCTATTCTGGAGATGCCACATCAGCTTTCTTTCCATCCAATCAAAACATTTCATTAATATGAGTCAGCTTTTATTTTTTACACATCATCTTCTAATTATAAATGTCAAATGGGAAAAACACAATAGCCCATGAGAGATGACCCATATGAATTTGAAAATCTATTTCACAAGTTAATAATATATTTATTATTTAATTATATATATTATTTTTTACATATTGATTTTTACTAATACTAACTTATTTTGTTATTTTATGTTTTTTTCCATGAAATTATTTTATTGGTTTTATATACTCCAAAGTTTTTTTCCCTAATTTTTGTAATCTTAACTCAAAATATGAGTGAATAATAGTATAGTGGATTAGCTAATGGTTTGAGTAAATTTTTCTCTTAATTTTTTGATCTATATATGACACTGAGGGTGAAGAGTACGTAAGGTCATCAAATTTTGGAGGTTCTATAATCCCAACATTACCATCTATAAAATTGGTTTAGGAAAGATTATTTACGGATTGTGTGAGTGATGCATTGTTGAGTATGTTGGTTGAAAATGTATTTTAATACTAAGAGTAGTTGTTCACTGTATGAGTAGATGATTAGATAATTAAAAATTATATTTATCAAAATATAACATCAAATAAATCAAAATAGAAAAAAACCGGAAAAAACCGCGGAATAAAGCGGGTGATTAATTACCAACAAGAACAATCAAAATAATTTGTTATTAACAACTTTAAAAACAAACCCACGCGTAGCGTGAGTATTCATCTAGTAGTAAATAAAACCTAAATTTCTAGGGCCCCAAATTTCTATTACCTCAAGAGATTTTTAATTTTTTGGATTATTTTTGGCAAGTGTCTTTGGATTTTAGTTACGACACTTTCAGTGCTCAGAATGCTCTATCTTTTAAGTTCATGTCAATGATCAACTATGAAGTCAACTGCCGACGACTAAATATCTGCTTAAATAATTGCGATATATATATATAGTCTGTTCATATATGTTCTTAACAACTATTCTATTTCTGTCCAATAAAATTTACCACTTAACAAAAAAAAAATTACCACTTAACAAAATCAAATAATATATTATATAATGATTTTTGAAAAATGTAAAAAATCAAAAATTACAGAAAATGTAATTAATTAATTTTTCTATTATATAAATTGTTCATCCAAAATTCTTTCAAACACTTTCAACGCATTCAATTACCTAAGATCAAAAAGATGATCAATTAAATCTCAGCACTGAAAACAAATTAGATGAAGATCAAATTGAATAAATCTCATCCGTAAGTAAATATAAAACTGATTCCGAATTATTTCCTAGAGATAACATAAAATAAAAAATTTGTCTCTTCAAATATTACAACTAGAAACTAGGTTTTGAGATTTGAGAGAAAAATAGAATAAAACCTAGAAGTCCAAAAAAGCAGAAATAAGAGTGTTTATATCGTTCGAAGAAAAATATATTTTTAAAAAATGATTAGGAGATTCTGAGCCTAGGCCCGTATATTGCCTCAAGCCACGAACCAGAACATTTTATATAATTCCATCTCAAATGCCATTCGAACCGCTGATCTCTAACCTTTGCTTGAAAGTCTTTACCAGTTGAGCTATTGATACTTATTGATGAAAAATCAAATTTGGTCGTCTTTGAAGGGATCAGTTGTTCCAAGGGTTGGATTGAATGATCACTCTTTAACCATATTGACTAATTCGAGAACTGATCGATTTAGAGTTGGATCGATCCATATATTTTGCTTGACCATTTTTTTTATTGTGAGATCGGTCGGTCTTTCTTGTTTGATCCGTGACTGCTCTCTAGTTATACCATGCGATCCACTAGTTCTTTTTTTTTTTTTTTGTGCTACACACTAGTTGAAAAACTATAATTTCTACCAAATGCAACTACCTTTATTATTGAAAAAATTTGACCTTTATTATGTTTAGAGAACCTTTATTAAAAACACTGAAACATTACACTAGAAGTTTCAGTTATACATTAAAAACACCTAAACATAAAATTATGCATAACTGAAACTTCCTACAAGGCCATACGTATGACTGCAGAAAATAAAATTTACATTCATGTAGCACTAGAAGTACTAGGGGGCGGCTACGGGAATGCGACCACCACCCTGACCACTTTTTGAAGGTCCTGCCCTTATGCCCGCATTTGGAAAATAAATGCTCAGTCTCCTACCTACATTTAATACTTACATTAGTTTTTATCAAAGATATAGAAATTACATTTAATTATAAAAAAAAAAGCAATCTATATATAGGTTAAGTATGTAATTCGGTTAGAAAATTTAAAAGAAAAGTGACAGGTTATTGGAATAATAACTATGTTATTATGATCTTGATCATTGGAAATAGAATATGTTTAGTTTTTCATCAAATATATAAAAATATGTTTGGTTGTTGTGGTTTCGTATTAAAGAAAATTACATGCATGCATATACCTTCTGATTGGTGAGTTTTTTTTTTTTTTTTGATATACCCGATCGGCTGATCCGGTCAGCCCTGGGGGAACGCACCGAAGTGCTACCATGTGGACTCACTACCACCCCGAAGGATGGGCTACCACACTGCCTAACCCAAGTTTGGAATGCTTTCCGACTAATGCCCGGGGGTAGCTGGATCGCCTGTTACCAGACTACCAGGTAAACTGCCTGGGCCGAAGCCCAAGCCCAGACTTCCCACAAAGTGTTGATAACAGCGAGGGAGGAAGATCGAACCTGGGTTCGGGGATTTCACCCTCAACTCCAGACTCGCCCTACCACTAGCCCACCACCTTGCGGGCTGATTGGTGAGTTTTCTTTACGCTTCTTGCAGATTTTTTGCTATTTATGAGTGTATTCGCTCTTGTCCCACGTCTTCAATTCCACGTGCTTTTTACTTTAAAACTAGCAGGTTTAGCAGATTGATATAGAATTCGTGCAGCTGAATTTTTGTTTGTATGCTCTGTTTTCCAGGTTTGATGAACCAAACCTTTAAATTCATTTATAAAAGTATTTATTATATATGTTATGTGTATTGTAAGACTAACCGGTAGCTGATAATGGAGCCGATTGGCTAAGGCAAGGGAAGACGATAAGTAGCATAACCAAAACGAGCATTTGACGTAATTGTGAAGAAAACTTCTTTCCCATCTTTCTCTGTCTCTTTCTTTTACTTCTTAATTTGCTCTCTTTCTTTTGGTTCGTACTTCGTAGAGACACTTCCTTTTATATCCAAGCAGAGAGAAAAACTAGTTACCAAGAAGCCAAATTATATAGATAAGAACACCCATACACAATTATTATTTTCTGCGGTCACCTATTTGAATTATAGACCTTCTCCTCTTGTATCTTAGTGCATATCTTATATTTAAAAGTTTAGTGACGATTCCAAGTTTGACTCTTTTTGTTCATATGGTATTTAAATTTTCAGAGGTGTTTGTTGGATTTTTTTTGAACAAAAGTCTTATAAGAATTCGGACACTAGACATATTTCTTCACAAATTTAATATTTTTTAAAAATTCGAAGTTTTTTTGTCACAAATTAATACTTTGTGATCATTTTAATTAATTAAAACCCTCCTTGAAAAGTCTTAAACTTGTTACATGTGGACCTTGTTTTAGCAAGAGTCTACGGAGTTCGGACTTTTTTTTTAAACACATACCATTTTATAGAAGATATGCCAGAAAATCTTGAAAACCTGCTACATCTAAGTTTTTCCAAATTCATAACTCTAATTCTTAAAGATTATTGAACGGTCCATGTCCAGGTAAGTTCGTTCCATTTACTGGCAGGTCCAATTAGTTTATAACCCATATTGACCGCTTCAGTTTTAGAAGTAACCAAAACCGTACTAACATCATCACTTCACATACACAAACACATAGGGCACATCCACTCTAAAACTTTTTTTTTTCCGTAACCAGTATAGTACAGTATAGATCATGTTTATCTAATAATTTAACTTTTAAATATGAGTTATTTATTTTGAAATTATAGTTTTGATATTTAATTTAATTTTTTTTAATAATTATCTACATAAATTGTATAATGTACATATAATTTTTGTTTTGCAAAGACTTTTCGCTGCTTCATAAACTGAAAGCGCGTTGAATGGCTTCATTTTCTTGTCTATATATATATATATATATATATATATAGATATGTCTTGTAATGGAGTTTTGAGAGAGTCGAGCACTTAACTAATGGCTACAAAGACATCAAATTTAGATCCTCTTTTTCTGTCTTTGTTTATTCTGCTCTTATTAACCTTATCTCAAGTTGGACTTGTCCAGGCCAAACGTCTCCGACGTAAGTATTTAACACTACGTACGTCTCTTACTTTTGTAGTCAGTCAGTTTTCTTGGGCTTATGTATTGAGATTTAAATACCAGCTCCCCACATCCATATATAGTAATATATAGCGTTATAAGATAGTGATATTTAAAAAAAAAAAAAAAAAAAAAAAAAAAAAAAAAAAAAAAAAAAAAAAAAAAAAAAGTGTTATCAAGTTCATGCATAAGACTGCTTATTTTTATTCGTGGAGTTTTTATTTGGTTTTATCATCTTAAGTTGCAGAACGTATGATTTTTTTTTTCATGGTATCACACTATTTTTTTTTGTGGACATCTAATTTATTGAATATAATTGTTTATCTTTTATATAAGTGTTTGATCTATTATATTGGTATTGAAAGTGTTAAAATAGTATTATATCAATGTACGAGACTAGCTACCAAATGAATATATTTTTTTTATTTTCAAAAAATAATGTAGGACACTGTAGCAAATATTTGTGTCTCTTTTTTTTCCTTTCTAATAGCAGCTCTAGCAATTATCATTTACCTAAATACGTAATTGTTTTTAATAATTACCTTGTTTACTCTATACATATTTTCTGTTGTAGTTTTATTCATATTTATTGTTTGAAGAAACTAATCATACAATTTGAGGGGCATACATATTGTTAGAAAGGAACGAATTGCGTTTGGATTGTGTTCCTCTTCCTCCTCCCCCTCCCCCTCTCCGTCGCATCGTCAAACCTCCTATCGCTTCGTTTCCCTCTAAATCGCCTAAAGATAAAGGCCCATAACCCAAAGTCATCACCAGAAGTGAAGGATAAGAGGTCAAGAGAGTTTTATAAGTACTTTGTTATATAAAACAATGTTGTATGTTATATATCATATTTCTCTTTTATAAATTGTTTATTTAGTTTTTTTTTCTTTTTTTTGGCGTCTATGTACACACATAAAATCAGACGTATATCAAGAATAAAACTAATACGCTATACACTATTAAAAACTACGGGACTACAACTAGTCATGATATCCTTTAACAAAATAAAAGCCTCTAGTCATCTATTTTTTTTTTGTTTTAGAAATATTTTTTTGAACGTTCAATTATGAAGACTATACTCCTGAAAACTTCTAATTTCTTAAAACATATGTTTGAAGTTATGATTCTTATGATTTACATATTATTTACTAATATGAATAACTACAATGTTCCAAGATCGATGAAATGAGAAGGCAAAGTAAAATATATATGTTTTTATTGTGTGTTGCTGAATAAATGCCTCTAGTTTATTTTGAGTAAGAGGGAAATAAAAAAAAGGTTATAACATCACCTCTTAATTACATATATCAAACTATACACCTTATTAATTGTTGAAAATATATCAATTTAAACCAAATTTGTAGATGAGCTAAAATATTTTAAATTTAAGCAAATGCTATATAAATTTCATGCAATAACAATTTTTAGTCTATAAATAAAATAAACTTACAAATTAAATTTGGAAGATTTTAATGATTTATATTATACAAATAAAATTGCATTTACGTCATTCATAAGTTTAAACTTATACATTTGCGGTTTTAATTTAAATTTTTATAATATATTAAAGAATTTGTTGGTAATATACTATATATGTTTATATTTTTTTAATTTTCCAATTGAAAAATACAATGCAATTAATATAAAAGAAATATCTTTATATAGAAGCTTTCTTATTTAAAAATCTGAGATATTTAATTTTGATAAAAGTTTTTAATAAGAATAAGTAGTATATAGATGATGTGCAGCAAACAAATCATTTTACTATAGTTTTGTTGTATCAATTCATTTTTTTTAATAAGAACGATTAATTTTGTTGTTATCAAATATATATACAAACTTAAAATTTTATACTCGTTCTATATGATAATATCAATATGGTAATTATTATTTGCTTACCAATTAATTTGATGGTGATGATGGTGACAAAGGCGGTTGCGGTGGCGGTGGCGGCGGTTTTTTTGGCGCAAATGTAGGACTTCGTGGACTTCTTGATGATTGTACTGGTATTAAATTTCTTCTCCATTCTATATAATTTATAATAACAAAAAATAACTTAGAATTTAGTTTTTTCCGCATGAATTAACTTTTTAAAAATACGTCCTATTAATAGGTATAATAGTGGTTAAATGTTAAAACATTGGTGTCAAAATAAATATTGAAAGTGCAATTAATAAGCTAAATTTTTATTTATACACATAGCTAGTATGATTCTTTATGGCAAGATTAGTCATATTTTCTTATTGAATACATTATAAAAATGACTTTTGAAACATTAACAAAATCAGATACAAAATCAAAGATGATTGATTTTATCACAATTAACAAAATCCACGATATAAATTATTTAATAAATTAGAGAGAGAGGAATTTAAAATAAGTTCATGAGCTAACAAAAATATTTTGCATCGTGTTCTCACAAGATTTTTTAGAGGCAATTATTATATAACGAGTAATTGTTTCTTTATATTTTTGAAAATTATCATAAACACTTATCAGATGAAAAAAAAAAACATAAACACTTATCATATGTTACTTTAACAAAAAAAAATAAAAACTTATCATATGTTTCAGAGAAAAAATTAATAAGTAACCAGTTTAAACATTTTGATTGACTAAAAGTCTAAAACCATCCCAAAAGAAAGATGAATTAAAACAACTAATTAAGTTTTTTTTCGATCTTCGAAAAAATATACTGATGAAACCAAGAAAAGAAAACATCGATTAAGATCTTAGCTTTCTAAAAAAAGTATCATATTAAATATCTTAGTTTGCAAATACAAAATTGAAACCATATTGCACAAGATCCTGTCTCCAGTTGGTTTCTATAACTTGGGAAGACTAAACTTTCGCATATTTATGAAAATCCTTAGCATATGTGTCACGACTAACCTGATGATGGACGTGACTTTTGTGGAGACGCAAGAGCACAGTCGTTAGACTTAGAGCATGAGACCAGCATAATCACTAGAAGCAAAATCATAAGTCCTAACTTTTTTGCCATCTCTCTTTCTCTCGTTGTTAATTTTGCTAAATCCTCTTGATCCGATACTGACCATGCAAATGGTTTTAAATCCACGAATTAAAATCGCATTTAAAGCAGGAGAAAAGGGAAATAAAAAACGTTTAAAAAATGTGACTTTTCTCGGCTATTCGGTTATTCATTTAGTCAAAAAAAGACACTAACAAACGCGTATGGATAAAGTTTCAGCAATGACACAGTAAAACGAAGACAAACTCAGCAAAACATGTCTTTTCTCGGTGACTCATTTAATCAACAATGACCTAAACATACAAACATATTATATGATTATTGACAATCCGTGGGGTTTTTTAAAGCGTTATTTTTAATCTTTTAATAAAAACTTAGCGTAATTTACATATGAATGTATTAGTATTATCATTGTTGGAGATAAATTTTAGATATTCGGAATTATTTAATATATAGCGGTATGCTAGGTAGCAACCGAATGACTCACATGAACACCCGAAAAAGGTATTTTCGGTATCATCGCGCAAAAGAAGTCTCTCATATCAGTCTGTTAGAGCACGTGCAATAAAAATCTCATGTAAATTAAAAAAAATTATTTAATTGTGAGTCTTTCAAAAAAGTGGTGGGAATCTCTTAAGTGAGCAATTTTGAGAGACAGTCTCTACTTTTTTAGAGACTTTTACAATTAAATAATATTTCTTATTATTTTATTATTTTTTTTTACATAAGAAACTTGGGTAAGAAATTCACTACTGCACATGCTCTTAGAAGAGAGACACAAAACTGAACAATCAAATTATGAATCAAATCGTTTTACGTAGCCACCTAACGAGAAGATGTAAATAAGTCGCATGTTTTATTATTCTTCAACTGTCGATTCTCACCGACATTTAAAAACCACACCCGTAATGACTTGACCATAATTCTATTTTTTTTTTTTTTGAATAACCGCGGGTCTCCCAAAGGCTTCCTAGGCCCAAGGACTAATCCCACGAGGCTGGCAATTCCCCTATGTAAACCTGCCAGTGGCCGTGCCTCGAACCCTGGTGGCGGAAGTCACAGCTGTGACCCCTTTACCACTAGGCCACAAGGCCCGGTTGACCATAATTCTATTTCTACACAAACTTACAAACAACCATAATTTCTTCCAGTTTTGTAAAACTAAGGAGATCGGAATGTTGATGAATGTGACCACCACCATATCCACTCCGTTCTTGGAATCACATAAAACACAAATTACATTCATATCTATATTATTTTTGGTATTAGATGAGTATCCAATTTCTTAAGCTGCCCCAAAACTAAGGAGAGGAATGTTGATGAATGTGACCACCACCATGTCCACTGTTTGATGGTCCTGTATATATGTCTCCATTTGGCCTATATACACCCATCAGTTTCCTCCCTACAAGATAACATATATTCATTAATATTTATTTATATGAAGCATAGTGGATAATATTGTTTTTAAGGATCGTGATAAATTATTGATTTTTTTAAAAAAAGTTATGAATTATGAGTATCATTGTGACCACCACCACCTCGTCTACTTCTTGATGGTGGTGTTTGTATTGGAGCATTGGGCTTATAGTAGGGGATCATTCTCTTCCCTACAAAATACTCTTGTGTGCATTAATATTTACATAATGAAAATGTACAATATAAGAAAATATAAAATATCGAGAAGTAAAGTGTATAATTTATTCTAAAAGAGAAGAAATTTGTAATAATAATAAAAAGTGGATGTTTTTTTTTGTTATAAATTAATCTTTCTTACTGGTATGAATATAAGTACTTTAATTAACAAAAAAATAAAAGAAAAGATATGGATATGAGTACCATACCGTGACCACCACCTCGTCCACTTCTTGATGGTGGTGCTCCTATGGCACCATTGTGCTTGTAATACGCCATAATTCTCCTCCCTTCATTTACAGTGAGATAGAGATAAAATCTATTAAAAGATAGAGATAAAATCTAACGGTAACTTGCTCAAGAATTACAGTGAGTTTGAAACTGGAAAGTAAAATCCAAAAGAATAATGCAAGCTAAGATTTCAAATACTAAAATATTGCATAAACAAATCGTTATTCAAACTCTTTTCTTATCTTTATAGATTAATAGTATGAATATAAAAGATATGATCCAAGATGAATACTATCAATAAAACCAATTATGCACATAGCAAAAAAAGTGTATGTATTTATTGAAAATTGCTTTATGTGATTAATATATTTCCTGAACTCCATAAATTATTTTTTGTTAGAATATGAATCAATATATGTGTTTGTCTCAATACATAGAGTAAAAATGTAAATTAATTATCACATGAAAAAAAATATACATATGTATGTGTAAGTATTGAAAGACTAACCAGTTATTGAGAGTTGTTCATGATCATAAGGCAAAGTAGATTCGGTATGGTGCAAGAGGAAGGTAAGAAGAAGAACAAGCATGAGTACATGACCCAATTTTGAAGAACCATTCCTTTCCATCTCTCCTTCTCTTTCGTAAAAGAGTGAATATTATTATAAGACGTCCAGACAAATAAAACCCCACCCACAAAAAATGTAGAAACAAATGAAAATTTTCTCTACCATTCATTTTCAATAATTGACCCTCTTGCTTTTCCGTGATCTTTCTTTTTATTTTCTTTATGCTTAAAATATTATTTTCATAGAAATTGGATTATTTAAATGCAATTAAGCCCACATTCCTAGCCCAGAAATCCTGGTCCAATACCATATTTACAAAAAGAATCGTGAATCTGTATGGGCCAATAACCCAAGCCTAATTCGGGTTGAATTAATATATATTTTATTCAAAAAAAAAAACATGGTGTATTCTCATTCATGTCCTTTTATGGTCTTTTGTAAACAATAACAACAACAGTGAAAACTAATAAAGCTTTAAGAAGTTAAAAAAAAAATGTGAAGAAAAATAAAAATCCAAAAAGTTTAAATATTATAAGAAAACCGAAAAATAAAGTGAAGCAGTATTGGGCCGCTATAAAAAAAAGACAGAATTGGGCTATTGCGTTGGGCCGTGGGTGTTGAATTGATTACCACTCTATCTTTTTTTTTTTTGGTAGGAACCACTCTATCTTTTTTGTATACAAATATTTTCCCGTTAGTTTTTTTTTTTTTTTTTTAACAAAGATATTTTCTCTTCCTATTTTTATGTATTTTCTTTTAGCATGTATCCGTTTGTTTAAAAATACTATGTAACACTGTAACACAAGCAGAGATGAAAGGTTCAATATTTGTCTTCTTAGAATGGATGGCTCTGTCGATCAACAAGCTACTGAACGAGTTACTCCAAAGGATAATTTCGTTTTTGCCTACCAAATTCGCCCTATGCACTTTTGTTTTGTCCAAAAGATGGAAGAATGTGTGGAAAGTAAATCCACTGTGTACATAATTTACAGTGGTGATGAAAGATCGGCGGTCCCAATAACAGATAACATATATCGTTTGACAACCGCTAAAATATCTACTTTTTATCTACGCGTCAATAAGGTGCAAAGACGGAACAACAATATAGATGACTGGATCTCTTTCGTCATAGGACTCAAACCGGATAACATATCTATTAGGTTTAGCGGTAGTGATCAACACTATCGTTTCATCATGGATGAGTTTTTTTAATATTGACTGGCTCAAGTCCATGATGTTCCTTTTCCAACATTCAAGGTGGAAAATTTAACACTTGAAACTATGATTCTCCGATCCGTTTCTCTCGGATTAAGAAGGCTTTTACAAAATTCACCAGCACTAAAGCAGCTCACAGTTGATCTAGTGAAGCTACTAGAGTGAGATGTTGATCATGTTTTCGTTCTACATGCCCAAAACATAAGAATTCTTTTTGAGACTAACTTGTCTTCACAAGGTTTGTACTTTGATCAAAGGTAAGAACCAGAAAGAGGAGTCTATTTCTTGGAGGGTAAAGATGCAAAGCCCGAACTCATGCGTTCATTCATACGGTTTCTACTACTGAATGCAACAACTTTAAAGAAACTGGTTGTACGGCTGGGAGGTAACGTTGCCAAATCAGAATTTGAAAAGCTGGCAAGAGTGACTCACAAAATTGGTAGAAAGTACAATGTTTCCATGGTGCTTAAGCCAAGCTTCGTTAGGTCCTTTACTAGCCCTTTTGATGGTATTGTTTACTCTGAGTAAAGAAATAAATTTCTATAAGAAAACATCTATAACATAATTTTTTAATTTTTTTACTAAAACGACCTTATAATAATTTAGTTTTAATAAACTCTATTTTGTAAAAATAAAACTAAAGAGAACACTATATTACACAAACATTTGTTCACATATTTTGAAAATTTAAAAATCCATACTTGGAATCACATAAATTGCAAATTATACATTCACATTTATATTCTTTTTGGTGATTTATTTGTTATACAAGTTTGTATACTGGCCAAAGCTAAAGAGAGTAATGTTGACGAATGTGTCCACTGCTTGAAGGTCTTGTATATATCTCTATTTGTCTTATACATACTCATCAATCTCCTCCCTATAAGATGATATCTATTCATTAATTAATATTTACATATATCGAATATATAAAATAGACAGATATAAAATATCGGAAGCGAAGTGGATACTTTATTTTTTAATTAAGGAGGTGATCAATTATTGATTGATTTTTAAAGTAATGTATTATGAGTACCGTATTCTGACCACCACCACCTCGTCTACTTCTTGATGGTGGTGTTTCTACTGCAGCATTGGGCTTATAATTCGCCATCATTCTCCTCCCTTCATTTTATTCTTAAAGATATTTATTCTTTATATATGTAGATAGTATCATAAGCAAACTGTTTAATGCATAAGGATTCAAATTAAACTATTAAAGTCACCATAATAGACCAGATTGTTGTAAACTTGTAATTATATGCATCTTAAGTGTCCTACTACTTTAATGGTTCTGGAAATAGTATCAATAAAATACTACATTTGTTCTTACTTTTTTCAAGTTTTAAATTTTTTACACATACTAAGAAAACAAATTAAAACTAATAGTATAAATGCATCATTTTGTGAATCATAGTTTTTTTATAACTCTAAAAAAATACTATTCAATTTTTTTTTTTGAAGTTTACAATTCGTCATCATTAATTAATAAAAATGCATTAAAAATTTTATCTTTTTGAAACCATTATCTTTTCTTCTAAAACTTGGATTAATTACGAACAGATGGAGTAAATGCTTTATTAACTGAAATTTCTATATCAAAATCTAGATTACTTTATGTTTAGCTAGCTAGAGTTAAACTTTAACTAATTGTTGACAAAAAAAGCTACTACATATTGACTCAAATTTCAAATGGCCAGATATAAACTCGTGGATATATTTTATTATTAAATCTATTTAAAACTATATATGAGTTACTTAGCAGTAATAAAAAAATTTCTCTAGTAAAAAGTGTTTAATATATTGGAATAAGATAATGATCAAACTATATAAGATGAAATAATATCGACAAAACCAATATGTATGTACAATTGAACAAGTCTATGTCATTTCATGAGACCTGATTTCTGCAATTTAGAATATTTCATGAACTCTGTCAATTTACTTTAGCTAGACCTCACGAATGTATATTTTTTTCAAATTCAAATAAGTAGATTATATATATATATCAAACAATTAAAACATAGAAATTACTTATTTATATAACATATGCATATGTTTTTTTTTTTTTTTTTTTTTTTTTTTTTTTGGGCAAATAACATATGCATATGTATATGTATGTATGTGTGTTGAAACACTAACCAGTTATTGAGAGTTGTTCATGATCAGAGGGCAAAGCAGATTCGGTATGGTGAAAGAGGGTGCTAAGAAGAAGAAGAAGCATGAGCACATGACCTAAACCTGAAGAAACCACTCATCATTGCCATATCTCTCTCTCCTCTCTCACAATTTGTTCTTTCCAGTTAAACTTTAAAATTCCATTTAGCTATGAAGACACATAAAAAGCCAAAAATAAAACAAATGAAATCTCTGCCAATCATTTTTAATCTTTGACTCTCTTGGTTTCTAGTGATTTTTCTTTGTATTTTAGTTTTCAGTGATTTTATTGAGAAAAAAAAATGAAATAAAGTTTACAAGCAGCCGACATCCCAAGCCCAATAAATTTTAACACAATACAACTAAGAAAATCATCTATATGAGTGTTTGAGGTTTTTCACCCTCCTGGTGATTTTGGATATCCCAAGTAACTTTTGTTGTGTAATGGCTCTTTTTTACATTCCGATGGTATTTTATACTCAATGTGAATGTATTATTAATCAAAAACTAAATCATCGGTTTTACTAGTAAATTTGTTATTACAAATATATTTCTATATAGTTAAAATCTATATTCAGTCTATGCTAACTTCATCATATATATTAAAAGGGAAATTCAATCTTTTACGTATAATGTATTTATAGCTTATCAGCGATAGCAACATAATCTTATACATACTTGTGTGTTTTCAAGAAATGTTGTATTCAAAGCACGGTGATGGTGCTGGTGACAACAGCGATGGCCGCGAAGATCGTCGCCTTAATGACAACAACGAAGATGATGAAAATGGAGATAATGATGGCGAAATATTGATACCAGCTTGTCGATTTTCCATTGAATCCAAAGGGGATGAGAGTGGAGATGAGGCCGGTGAAATATATGTACCATCTCGTTTATCATCCGATCGACATACTGTGATCATCTTCCGTCTATGCTCTATTAAAATAACAATTAATAAAATTAAAATAATGCTTTTTATAAAATGTATATAAATTAAATATTTATTAAAATTAGCCTAAAGTGAATAAAAGAGGTCCTTATTCTGTTTTAACAAAACCAAACCCATACTCAAAAACTAAACTAAAGAAAATTTAGTTTTTTTTTTGTTCAAATAAACAAATCAAAATTTAAACCGAGCCAAAATAAAGTCTCAAACTATTAGTACTTTTATATATGAATTAGTCAAAAACTAGAATTTGGAAAACTAGTTATTAAAATTAGAAAAAATATTTACGAATTGTAGTGGTATTCTCTATTTACTGCTGAATTTATGAAAATAATTAGGATATATTTCAAGCACTAACCGGTTAATTGGAGTAATTCTTGTGGAGAAGCAAGAGTAGTGTCGAATAGACCATGGGACCAAAAGAACCAATAGAAGCAAGAACACAATCATTTTTGCCATCTCTCTTTCTTAATTTGCAAAATCTCTTGATTCAGTATTCTTATTAATATCCTTCCGCATATGGCAAAAGAATACTAGTGGCTGGTGTAAAGACTGAAACAAAACATTGATTGCATTTCGAAGAATCATTTCGGAGTAAACCCCACGACTGGTTATGGACTTAATTATGATATCATTTTAGATTTTGACAAAGTCCATGGGATACGACCAAATATTGATGAAAATTCAACGACGAAAATTTAAATACACGGCTTTTAGAATACAAAATCATGTGCTATTCAAACTAATTGATGAGCACTGCTACAAGTAATTATTTTTTATTTTGCAATATTTTTATTTTGTTTTGGTTTATATAATTTTGTATGTATTTGATCTGCATTTGAGTTAACTAATGATGATTTTACACTAATTTTTATTTCTATATATTTTTGATGAATTGGCAAGTCTAAAATAAACAAAATAAACGGCAAATCTAGAAATTTTGTTGCATGTGGAAGAACTCTATTTCTTCTTGTTTTCTAAAAAGCATTAGATTTTCTGATGACCAATCTTATCACTCGATAATATTCAAAGACAAGTTAAACTAAAACTAAGTAGTTCATTATTAGAAAGCCACTTCTATTAAAAACCGATACATGGACATGATCAAGTGTAAATTTGATGGATCCGACCCCATTAATGTCGGATCGATCCAGTTCGAATTTGTTTGCGATTTAAGTCAAATTAGAACCTTTTAAACCTAAGTTTCATGTTAAATTTATTTTTGAATCTAAATGACTCTACATATTTATAAGACACTTTATGAGATGGAAGGATCAATCTAAATAGTTAAAATTGATTGTAGGTCTATACAAACTTGACAAAAAAAAAAAAAAACACATTTGCCCAACCAACTTTGCCAATTATTATCTTTTGTCCAACAAACAACTTCATCAGATGTATTAAAAAAAAATCGATATTTAAGTAAATTGTATGCATTGCTTATCAATGATTCCAAAAATTACAACATAATCCATTCGTTTTCAAGAAATGTTGTCGCTCAAAGTCCTGGTGCGGGTGACAACAACGAAGGTGGTGATGATGGAGAAGGCGACGGTGGTATATCTCTCTTCCTAGCTCGTTGGCTTGTTGATGATCGTACCGTGATCATCATTCTTCTCCATTCTGATTTTAAATCATAAAAAGTTAAGAATCATTTGCCCAAAAAAAAAAAAAAAAAGTTAAGAATCATATCTTTATAATATATATATATGTTGAAATTAGCAAAACAACCTAACACTTATTATATATCTAGTCAATAAAAAAGGGTGTCTAATCTGGTTTAGCTAAACGAAACCAAATTCTAAAGACTAAGCTGAAAGGGAAAAAAAAACAATTTGGTTTTATTATCTTATATATATATCCAAACTAACAACAATCAAACCAAAACTTAGCCAAAAATTAGATTTAGCACCCTGGGTTTTTTTTTAAAACATTTTTCTGGAATTTATATTTTGGATATTTCAAGATCAAACTACTTTTAATTAAATAACTTCTGCATAAATTATTGAAAAATATGAATTTAAAATTTTGGTAAATATTATTAGAACCAGCTCTAACCGATTTGTGGGAGTGACTCTTGTGGTTGTGCAGAAGCAAGAGCATAGTTGACGGAACATGGCACCAAAAGAACCACTAGAACCAAGAACACAATTCCTAAATTATTTGCCATCTCTTTTTTCTTAATTTGCTAAACCTTTTGATTCAACACTCATATTTATGTGCCTTCGTGAATGGTTTAAGCTCCAACGAAGACAAGTTCACCACAACATTTATTGCATTATCAAGTAGTTTCGGCTTTTCGGGGTGAAACATTTATTGCTTATGATGTCAGTGTAGAATTTGACATAGTCTAAAGAAAACCAAAATTTGATGAATAGTCCACAATGAATATCTAAACACGGCTATAAATTCAAAATCAGGAGTTGCTAGCTTTCTATTTTTTAATCATAAATGAAAAGGATATAATCAATATAACAATTTTAATTTTTAAAGATAAATGATTATATTGGATTATTCACTATAAGTTCTTTTCACGTCATCAAGATAAGTACTATTTATCAGTTATGTTGCTTAGATCCGATCGGCTCATGCATAATTATATCTATGGCATATTAATATTTATGGCTTGATTATAGATCAGCTTATCTTTTAGCTTCAGGATGCTATCTAAAGTCTAATCGTATAATGAATCTAAATTCTAGAGAAAAAAAGGGACTAGAGTTTTGTCTATCGATCATGGAATCAAAGTTTATTCTTAATCATGTTTATATAAGAAAAGGTCATCAGCTCTTCTTCAGTTTTTGACTTAGTGCTTGCTTTATTGGTTTGATATGACGAAACTTATTACTTATTACTTATAACTTTCTTATTAGTATTTGATTGATCCTTTATATCTTGATTGGAAACACACTGCTAATTACCTTAAGGTTATGTTTACTACATATATCTTGATTGTAGAATTTAAGTATTTGGTTTAATGAGTTAGGTATTTCGTTTTTAGTGCTTTAGACCTTTAGTATAAGATCAACGCTTTACTAAGCATTATTGTGTTTATATCTAGATGATGATTTATCGTGATATAGTTAATAGGAATACTAATTTTTCGCGACTTAATAGAATAATTATGATAATGTCTTTGTTTATATAATATGTAATTTGATCACAATTTCATGATTATAAATATCCGCCATCACATTCATGAAGATCTTAAGACCGAGTAATTGACCTTTAAGATCGAGCAATCTAAAATAAAAGGATGATCATTAGAATGTGAACCTAAAGTTCGTTTATAGCGGTTATGTCTAAAAGACTACAAACCTTAAAGCATGTAAATGAATATAACATTGATGCACATATGTTAGAGAAGATATATTCTACTTTTCGTGCGAATAATGTTGTCATGTAGACACAATACCATAAAAAAAGATAAAAGATGTATTTAGAACTTATATCTTGTCTCTTTGTAGCTCAGCAAAATAATGAGTTATTGATGAAATATCATGAATCACGTCCAAATGATTATGCTCCATTCTCTAAAGTCAATGTAACATCTTATACTGATAAAAAAGAACCACACCAATAACATTGGCCAAAAAGTGCCTATCGAAGTGGTTACGAACGGGAGAGATAAGGAAAGATGATAACAAACAACAACAATAATGGTTTTGATATTTTGTTGTGAATAAACGGGAGAGATAAGGAGACTTGTTTCTTTTTTCATTTGGACGTGATTCATGATTTTTCATTAATAGCTCATTGTTTTGTTCAGTTATAAAAAGACAAGATATAAGGTTAGAATACATCTTATGTCATTTTTCACGATATTGTGTTTGCATGACAACATTATTTGCGTGAAAATTAGAGTATTTATTTTACTAGTATATGTGTCCGACCAATGACTCTCATAAGACCGAATACCACAATAAACTGTATATTGTCAAACCAATGACTAACTCTATTCTTAGACATGCTTATTAAATTGAATATCAAATGGCTACGTAGAGGAACTCTATAGTAATATATGTTATACATGTCTTCTTCGTTTCTTAAAAGTCTTTTAGTTTTCTGATGACCAATCTTAATATCAAACAGCTTAAGTTTCAGCAGATTTATACAGAGATAAGAAAAAGAAAGGAAGCTGCTCTCTTTCTTTCTTTCTTTTTTTCTTATACATCTCAGATTCGTCGAAGCGAAGCCAGCCTCTTCTCAAGCTCATCCACTTCACTTGATTCAGAGCTGCAAGTTAAACTAAAGGTTATATTTCTTTCTTTCTTCACTGTGATTTTGATTTGACCAAACTTTATATCTATGACATTAGCTCACTTGTTGTTTTTAGTTGCTGCAGTGGAAGCGGGAGGAGCTGCGGTTTTTGTAGCAATCCGACCTTTTGGAGCTGAAGATAACTGTTTAAAACAAATGAAAGAGAAGACAGATTTTAGATTTTGACTAACCCGAGAAACCGAAAACGAAGTAATTACTTTGCTTAAGCGCAGAATAAGCTGACCTGAGATGCAACGCCAACACCAATCTCATCAAGAACTTGGTTAGTGAGATCTTCCGTTTCTTCTTCAGCCTCATCTTTGTCAAGTGTTTCATCAATTGCCTCTGACATCATCTCTATCTGCAAATCCAACAACCAATAAACAAAACAAATGTTAAAAAGCCAAATCCTGCCAACAAATCAAATGTTAAATGCCAAATGTATTCGTTTACCGTCATGTCTAGCTGTGCTGACTGCTTCTGGAAATCTTTAATAACCTTAGCTTGTTTAGTGGGTGCCATTTGCTGAAAATAGAAAGTAGGAATGAAGTTGAACATTATCTTATTCAGAAACTAATGTGGTTCTATAGATTCATCAACTTATCGATGAAACTGAGAATGGAAACAAAATAACATTACCTTGTTCATTGCGACCATAGCTTTGGTGGCACCTTTCATGCCAGATGATATCGAAGTGCTGGCATACAGAGCCTATCCAAAGAGAAATGAAGACAACAGTAATTTAGTATTAACACCGAGTTATTCTCATCAAACTATTAGCTTAGCTGATGTTGAACTCGAGAAAGCAAACCTGTGTATGAGTCGTTACACCCCTAATCTGAGCACGGCTTCCCTGTAAGTTGGTAATCTGTTGCCTCAATCGAACAAGTTGACGAGCTAAAATCTTTGTGGCAGCCTATGAAATAATCAACAGTCCAAAGATCAGTTAGTGAAGTTCTCAGAATTTAAAAATGGTTTTTTTCGCAAGAAAGGGATTGAAATGAAGACTTGCCTCATTTCCAGTCTTAGCTGTTTTCTTGATTTCTGCAACTAGCCTCTTCTCCTAATTGTGACTTAATGTTAGTAAAGAATATAACTAAGAGAAGCTCACAGTTTGGTTAACCTTACCTCTAGTTGAAGAGATGTAATCTCCCGTTCGATACCTACAATGACATTGGATAATAAATTAAGTCACAACAGAGTAAAAGCTTAGAAGACAGAACAGAGGTTAAGAAAGAGGCCAATTTCAACACTTTCAATAACGAGAATCGCAAAACCAAAATGTCTCTTTGATAAATCTGGTTTCAAATGGACAGGATGATTCAGTGAAAACAAGCAAGAGCATAAGAAACTCCCAAAAACAACATCTCAATGAAAAGTTAGTAAGAAAGGTTCTTTCAAGCAGTAAGCTCTATGATGCATCCATTCAATTCTTTTACTAGCAGAAGTGATATAAGACAAAATCTCAACCAAAATTGGAACGAGAAATCATTCTTTAACCAGAAATTGAGTGTAATCAATCCAATCCTTAGTAAGTACTAAGTAGCAATTGAGTGATACATATCGAAACACCAACAAATTCAATCACTACTTCAACAAGACACAATCTTCTTAAATCAAGAAGTCAAATTTTGCAACAGATTGAAAACTATACATACCTCGTGTAGCTACAGCCATTTCTCTCTTACTAGTACGAAGAGCATCTGCAGAATTAGAAAGAAAAAAAAATCACAACTTTTTCAATAGAATCAAAACCAAAATTGCAAAATTCACAAGTTAACTAAATCGAAACAACTTACTATTTTCCAATTACGAGCTTTCGCATACCTATTTACACATCTAATTAAGAAATCTATCTACCCTTTTATAGAAACTAAGAACCCAGAAAAATTCACACTAACACACACTACAAGATTCAATTTTGAACACGAAGAACACTTAAAGGTACAATCTTTTTTGTTCCCCAACAGATATTAGAACCATCCCTCGCGATTTAGCAGAAATTGAAGAGACAAAAGTCCAGAAAAAACAAAATCTCAGAGGAACAATGGTGATAAAATTATAAGCTTTTTTTACCTTTGGGAGTGGTCTTCTTCTTGAAGATGTTCATGACGATTTCTCTTCTCTCTTCTTCTCAAATCGAATTGAAAAAAAGACCCTTTTTCTTCGTGTTTATGAAAAACCCTAATCAGAGAATTGAGAGAGAGATGAGTATTGAGTAGAGGCAAAAGTTTTGTGCTTTTTTTCTTCTTCTTCTCTCTCTCTATGAGTGTGAATGTGTCAGAGCGTGCCCTTGATACAATAATTAAAAAAAAAACGGTACTTTGGAACTAGCCGTTATAGAGAGTCCAGATCTTCTTAATATTCCTTTTTTTAATTTTAATTGTTTTCAGATTTTATTTATATAAATTTTTGTATGTTATGAGCCGACAAAAACTCTGGTTAGTAAATAAAATTTGCGGATAATGCTAAACGAATGGAATAAATGTATTAGACAATTGTTGAGTGGATATTTTTGGGATAAATGGGAAAAAAGGTTTAATAATAAATTTATGAAAGAAATATATTTAAGATTTTAGAGTTGAAGATTTATGGGTTCAAATAGTTTACATATTTTGAAGAAGGTGAAGATCATAAAAAAAAAAAATTGAACAAGGTGAAAAAATTGAATCTAGTTTCCAATTCTATTTATCCAAAATGCATCATTTACGATTAATTTATTTCATTGTAACTTTGTAATTTTATTGGATCCCACGTAATAGATAACAATTACAAACTTATAAAGCTAGTATTTATTTTCAATAGAATCAAATCGAACACACCTCAAAACTCTGTTCTTTAATTTGTCTTCTCATACCCAAATAGTCGATGTAGAAATATCATGTCCAAGGCAAATTATAGGACTTTTAAGACCTTTTTTTTTTTTGGACAAATACTTGTTTTCATTCATTCAAATCAAACCAAGTACAAGAAGGGATGATTCAAAGATCACAAAGTTTAAAACATAAATAAGAGAGACATTCCCCAATGCCATAAAAAGATAGATAAGATAAAACGATATAGATTTCATGAGAGCTTTGAGACAAAAGCTAAAAAGCATTATGGCATATGTGAGGTTACGGCTAGTCGAATGATCTTCCACAAGCGAATATAATCGATGGACGACAAGTTGGTCACTGTCAAAAGACGAGGTGACTTTGAAAAAGTTTGAATAGTTTGAATCTTGATCTCTGTTTTAACGAGTTGGAACTGATCTCTCTAAAGTTTAGGCATTTGAGCTCACATTGAACTTTTCACATACGAGTAAACAGTTTGATGTATTGTTTTATCATATCCTGCTTGTTATTGTATCAGTTTCGACCAGTTAAACCGGTCTCTGTTTGGAACTTTGATTTCACTATAAGCTCTTAATTACAAATAAGCTCAATGCGGAAAGTTTTCTTATATTTAGGCTTTCATTTCTTCGATTGCATATGATTCACATTTTTTTGGGGGAAAAAGTTAAAAAGAGAAAGAAATAAAGGAACTTATCCGATCTGGCAATCAAAAAGGTTCCAGCTTCCAACTATTTCATTAAATGGAAAAAAAAAACACTCATCAATTTTAAGTTGACTCAATAATTTTTAAAAAAACTTTAGTGAAAAGTAAATAGATTCTTGACGTTCGACTCTTTGATAAGTTGTCTTTTAAAATAAGCTCTGAAATAAATAAATAAATTAGCTCAATGCAGAAACTTTTTTAGTGTTTAGGTTTTCTCATTTTTACAACTGCAATTTCTACCTTTGAGTTTGCGTTTGTGTGAAAGAAAAATTAATCATTGAAAATTCATATTCTGTTTTTTAGAGATTTAAGTTTTCCGAAAGATAATATTGTGATTTTTCCTTTATGGAATTTAAATTTTCAATTTTTGTATTTGAAATTGTAGGTTCATTAAAAAAAGTTACACTCTAAACATAATGCAATCAGCTAATTGTGTTTATATTTGCAACAAAAAAAAAAAAAAGAGACAAAAAGTCAAAACAGGATTAAGTTTTGGGTAGATGAGACTGCCCCAAGAGCAAGTTAACTTGCCACAAACAATAAAAAAAAAATCAAATCTAACTTTTTCACTGAATCTTCACAACCACCAAAACCTAAAATTAACCCTCCAAAAGTTAGATGGTCAGACAAAAGACCAAACACTAACACTCAAAAACTCAATATATATATATATATACACACACACACACAAACACACAACACTCTACACAACACAACACACAATTTGTTCATATATTTCTCTTCAAAGTTCAAACAATGGCAAAGCTCGCATTGGCTGCTACGAGCGGCAAGAGCTGCAAAGTACTCTTAGGGCTGAGACTACTTGCCTTCTCGGCCACGTTATCTGCAGCTATCGTAATGGGATTGAACAAAGAGACAGAGACTTTTGTTGTGGGCAAAGTTGGAAATACTCCAATTAAAGCTACTTTCACTGCAAAGTTCGACCACACACCAGCTTTTGTGTAAGCCTTAATAACTCTTTAATTAACAATCTGAATTCCAAATCTTGATTTTGAGCCTAATCTTTTGATAGTTTTTGTGTATAAAAGATTTTTCGTAGTGGCTAATGCAATGGTGAGCTTCCACAACTTCTTGATGATTGCTCTTCAGATATTTGGAGGGAAAATGGAATTCACTGGTTTTCGTCTTCTCTCTGTCGCTATTCTTGACATGGTAAACATATAAATACATACATATATGTATTAGGGAAAATTATTACGTATATATTACTAATTTGCATCTTAAAGTCTTAAGTTGTTTTTTTGTCAAAGAAAGTCTTTAGTTGTTGACGACTATAGGACCAACTAGTTGGAAACTGATAATTATATGTTAATATATTTTTCTCATTTTTTAAGTTTAGGTTTATTCACAATTTTTAGGAGAATTTAGAGACAGTATTTTATTTTAATTTCATGAACATTTTTCGAGAATGAGTTTTGAAAAAATTATGGAGTTTCGGATTTTTTGGTTGATTGTTTTAATCGATTAATTGCTAAATTAAAGTTTAATGTTTAGATTCGATTCGGTTGGCTTAGTTGTACCAATCTAATATAGCTGTTGACAAAAAAAAATCCGATTCGATTAATTTTTTTGTATGGTTTATATTAGTTGTAGTTGACACTAATTGTTACTTTAATGAGTAAATTAATTAGTAGACTCATATTTGTGCTGACTTTGGCTTCTTATCTCGTCGGAAAAACAGCTGAATGTTACTCTAGTTTCGGCGGCAGCAAACGCGGCGGCGTTTATGGCGGAGGTAGGAAAAAACGGGAACAAACACGCGAGATGGGACAAAATCTGTGACAGATTTGCCACTTACTGTGATCACGGCGCCGGAGCATTAATCGCCGCCTTCGCCGGAGTAATCCTTATGCTCATTATCTCCGCCGCGTCCATCTCTCGTCTCGTCCAGCCTAATAAAAGCTGCTCCACCACCGCATCTCCCTCCGTCGTCCCCTGAAAACATACACACGTTTCTCGTTCCCCTGTTTTTTCTTTTCTTACTTCTTTGTGTCTTCTTGAGTGTTTTGGTGTGTCTCTTGAGTGATTTTATCAGATTGTGTAAGCATCTCTAAGCATTTGCTTTGTCTCTTCTTAGTAAAACTTTCTTCTTCCGTGTTTATTCTTAAATCCATTATATCGACTAGGGTTGGGTTACTAGATATCATAATTCTCTTTTAATTATTATTTATGGATATCATAATTCTATTATCCACAAATAAAAAAAATTAGATATTGGAAATTGGATAATGGATATCATAATTATCTACTTGTAAATATGTCACTTTCTCTATACATGAATTATTATTATTATATATATATATATATATATATATATATATATATATATATATATATATATGTAACTACCTAAACCCTAAACCAAATCATTTAGGATCCCTTTTTAAATTTCTAAGAACATTTGAAAAACCTAAATGTTGCGGTATTATTGAGATTTTAGGATTTTGGTGGTAATTTTTATGTTCATAACTAGTAAACATTTGAGTCAGATAATAAGAATCTCAAAATTTGAATTACCACGTCCTAGCCTACTCAAGACACATTTTGCCAAAATCAGAAAACCAAAATTGTTTCACAACAAACCATGACATATAGCATAATACTTTGTGATAGTGTTGTCGTTGTATCACACCCCCTTAACATGCATAATGCATTGTTTATAAAAATAATATAACAATTTACAACCATCGATCATGTTTACCATTATAATATTGTTTTTTGGAAAATATTATCTGACTATCTTTCTAATTTAGTCCTTGTCAATGGTTAATCATTCTTTTCTCTTTGTTGATATTTTTTTGGCCTTTTTTCGATTGTTTATAAAGATTTTGATACTTTTTTAGCTAACAAAGCCAGAAGCTTGGTTCTTGTCAACCAAAACATGAACATCGAAACCCATAAATCATCTCTCGTGGTCATGCTCAAATCATGAACCTTTACTGGTTTAGGTAAGAAGTAGAATCCCAACGTTAAAAACACATCTCTTCTACAAACTCAAAAAATCACCACTTATATATAAGATTATCCACAAACCCCATAAAACACACACAAGAGCTCAAAAAACATCAAAGCAACAATGTCGAAAATCTCAAAGGCTTCTTCTCTCTGTGTACTCCTTCTCGTCTTCTTCCTCTTCAGTTCCCGACCCGCACTCTCACTCCGTGGCCCAAAACTGCAATCAGAACCAAAATTAGCTCAAACCCTAATGGATGATTCGTCTTCAATGAACAAGATCGACTCTAAAAGTGCAAACTCCATGATTGCTGGATTCTTCAGTCACAAGTTTCCATTAAGGGGATGGCCTTTCCCAAAGTACCCACCTTTCACAATGGTTAACCCTAATATTCCAACAAACCCATCTGGAGCTCAAGAGGAATCCGTAAAGTTACCTTCTTCCCCAAGCAAAGACAACAAAGATGGAGGAAACGCTTGAAGATTGGAGTTCTTTACTTGTGTTTGAAAACATTTCTGTGGTTTTACGTTGCATCAAATAAAAATGTACGTTTTAACAGTTGAATGGAAAACGAAAAAGATATTTATCTATCATCAGCTCGAAGCGATTTTCGCTATGACAGTTATAGGAATATTAACAATGTGTCCTGTATTTCCAAACAATCCGATTCTACCAAAACTAGAACTGGAACTGTTCTTTGTCGCCGTGAGGGTTAAGCTAAGTACTTGAGTCTCTCCCATAGCTATAGAAAATTGAGTAGGTGATACTTTCATTGAAACACCATAAGGAGGACTCCAACCAACATTGTATGTCTCGTTTCCGGCTATGTTTCTCATCGATCTTTGAAAAATCTGCGTGCCACTAAGTGTTGAAACTGTAATTGATGGCAAATTGAGGTCAAAACCACTGATTGTTTTGTTGTTAGCGGTACAGCGAAATCCGGTGTAGTTGAATACCACCGGATCGGAGCCGTTGATCCCACAAAGAAATGACATATAATCTTCAAAACCTACATAAGAAAAAAACATTTTGAGTTGAAAAATCAAACTTTTGTAGTTGTGTGAACTAATATTTATACACACTTACTTGTATCGAACACTAGACCAGGGTCTAAAGCTGCGGTTGCATTAATGAAACCGCTTCCCATATCAAACGGTGTTGCGGTATAGAGGCTTTGATCGGGATTGGAATAAGTTCGCTGAGCCATTATCGGACCGCCTTTATTATCATTAAGAAGAGCAGTTGTTGAAAGCGCCGATGCAATTTGTGAAGGAGTAAACTGTGGGAAAGTTTGTTTGATTAATGCAGCCACACCAGCTACATGAGGAGCAGCCATACTTGTACCGGACATCATCGCAAATTTCTCACATAAACAGAGCAAAACAGAACAAACCGTTAATCAAAGTTACTGAAATCATAGAAAAATCCTCTGTTTTTACCTTCAAACTCGGTAGAATCGGTTGAAACAGAACTCCAAGCACCCCAAATAGAGTTTCCAGGAGCTACGAGGTTCGGTTTTAATATGTCTGCGTCATTAAAAGAGTTGTCTTCAGGATCAGGTCCTCTTGCTGAGTAATACATTACCTTAGGTGCTCTGTTACTGAAGTTAGCATTTAAACCGCCTTCAATGGATGCAACCGCTCCAAAACTAACAATTTCTTTGGTGGTTCCATCCCTTTGAAGAGAAGAGTTATAGTACTTGAGTAAAGTCTGCAAGAAAAACATATCTTTAGATCATTAGAAACTGTGTATAAACCTTTAAAGAAATGCTTTAATTTTCTCACCTTAGAATCTTCTACAGATGGAATTATGATTCCGGGCATATCCATCGGTGTTGGATTGATCTCAAAACCAAGAACATACGGGTCTATATAGAATACCACGCCAATCGCGGATAGATTCTTGGCAACATCTAAAGCTTGTTTTATAGTCGAAAGCCCGAGAACAAAACGAGCAGAGTAGCTACATATAAGAAGATTCCCCGAGACAAGATCTTGATCGAAGTTTTCATAATCTTGACATTCACCTACATACATATCTTTATCTACAGTAGTACTTTTGTTCAAGGCATGAAAAGCAGAAATCATCTTATACATCTTTCCATCATTTGTAGGAACTATAAAAAAACAAATTACACAAGTTATAAATCCTTAATCTTCGACTTGAAATCGAAAGTTATAGTTTGAGATGGTAAGGACTTACTTGCGAATCCTATGCCTTGAATAGTTACATTGTTTCCAAGGATTAAAGAATTGGAGTAAACTCTATCATGAGAAGAAGCACCAACTGTGAAAATCCAAGGACTAAAAGAAGACATGCTTTTAGGCGCTGGACCGGTATTTCCCGCAGCTTGGACTACAAAAATTCCGGCTTTTACAGCGGAAAGTAATGCCATATCTATAGGATTAAAGAAAGTGGCAACACCGGGAGGTTTTCGATTTGGTGTAATTGATAGACTTAATATATCTATTCCATCTTGAGCTGCCTGAAAAATCCACAACCGTATTGAAGTATTCAAATTTGAAAAAGAAAGCTAAAAAATCTTTAATCACATTTAGTTTCTTGATTTGCAAACCTGATCTATAGCTGCAACAACATCTGCAGCAAAACCTCCAAAATTCTTATACAATGCCTTGTAAACAGAAATACTAAAAACAAAGTTCAAAAACATAAAAGTTAAAGCTAGTTTGTAAAAATTTTACCATTGATCTAAGTCTTGTTGTTTATACTTACAATGCGCGAGGAGCGATTCCACTAGCGTATCCAAAGTTATGGTTAGAAACTATCACTGGAACTCCGTGGTTACCCGCTGCAACCGAAGCTGTGTGTCTACATATATATCCAAAATAACAATCTATAAGCTTCAAACTCTGTTTTTATATGATACATTCAATAGTTACACTTACGTTCCATGGCCATCTCCATCGAAAGGAGAAGCGTATTCTTCAGATGAGTTAAAGATTCCTCTGGTTACAGCGGATTGCGCGAAATGTCGTGCTCCAATTAGCTTCTTATTGCATGATCCTGAAGGAAAATCCGGTGTAACTTCACAAACACCTGAGAAATGCTTAGGGATTGGATATGAACGCTTAGAGTCATTGTCATTGAAACTAGGATGATTCGGATCGATCCCAGTATCGACAAACCCGATAACAACTCCTTCTCCAGCAATCTCAAATCCACCTTCTTTGACCCATGCTCCTTGTGGTAAACCCATAAACTGTGGAGTATAAGTTGTTGCTGTCCTAACAGAGTAATCCAACACTATGTTTGCTACTTCTCTTCTCATTGACAGCTTCTCAGCCTTAAAAAAAAAACAATTCAAAACACAAAAACTCAAAATCAAGAACTCAAGATTATTTCTACAATGATCAAGAACTCAAGATTTGAATGTACCTGTTGTGAGCTAACAAACAGAGCAAATCCATTGATTAGATAATGGTAACTATAAAGCTTTATATACTTCTCTCCTTTCAATGTCTTTCTCAAGAAAGAGTCATGAGATTGAGCAATAGATGGTATCTTTGACTTCCCATGATGTTTCCTCGAATTGTTCCTATAAAAAAAAAACAATACAAAAAGGGTTAAACTAAAGCTACACAGAGAATCTAGTAACAACAAAAAGAATAAAAATTTATCAGTACCTTGGTTTCAACTTTGGTGCAAATTTAGACTTTTTGTGTTGATGTCTAATTTGTTTAAGCTCTTGTTCTTCAAAGAGATGAACAATGGGAGGTTGTTTAAGTGTGACAATGTACACAGCAGAATCATCATCCTCATTATCATTACCATCTTGTTGTTGTCCCAAAATGTTATTAGACAAAAACACAAAAGAGATCACAAGTAATAAAAACCCAAACCTCACCAACATGACTCTACCCTTCTATATTAAGAAAGTGGGGAAAAAAGGGTTTTTGATTTAACACTTTCCACTAGGTTTTATACAGAGAATGAATGAGTCATGAAAGCACTTAAAACCCCCACCTAAAATAAAGATAATTTAAGGAAAATAAAGAAAGCTGCAAAAGAAGAAGAAGCCATTAAAGCATCTCATGGTGAACAAGTGGAATTGACACCTTTTTGGTGTCGGAGGTCGGTGAAAGAAGAGTGCGTATTTATATAACATTATTATATATATGTAACATATATAGATAGATAGATATTAGGAAGAACTGAATAATCTCACGAGAATATATATGAAACTTTTTTTTATTGGATACTTGCAAAATTGTGAGCCAAATTGAGTGGTTACCAAGTATTTGGTTCCCACATGTGTTTAAAGTAGAGGAGAAAGGAACACTCATAAGTGCGATCAAACTTAAATGACTCTCCTTTTTGTTTTCTTTCAATTATTTTGTGTTTTCGTCTTTGGATCGCCAAAAAAAAAAAAAAAAATCCAAAGTGATTAATAATTAATAAAGGACTCTTAAATTCTATATTTCTTTCAATAAATAATTATAAATATAAAAAAAATTTAGAATTAGGGCTTAGACAACCTATATTCGTTCGAGATGTTATTAGACAATTTTCATAACTTTTCATTCTATAAATAATCATTCTTTCATTCTCATCCACCATATCTAAAATCTAAAATCCTAAATATTTTTTTTGCTTCTTATGTTGTTCCATGTGTTAAAAAATCAATTGAGACATCATTAAACTCTAAATTTTATTTTTAGAGACTATATGGTATATGTTTTATTTTTAGAGACTATATGATATATGTCTTATATTTTTTAAAATTTTATTTTAATTCTAACGGTTTACTAGAATATACTTATTCCTTCTTTAGTTTTCATTATATATGTATAATAGAATTTTTGATGGCTGTAATAATTTTTTCATATTTATCCATGGAGATTCAAAAATATCAATTGCATCCATCGTACGACGAGAAAAACAAGTTGAAGAGATCCATCTCTATTCTCTACTTTCGATATATCTTTAAAATGAAATAAATTATTGTAATAATTTTTCTTACTTCTTTCTTATATAAAATATTTTTTGTAACATTTTTAATATACTCATCACTACATTTAGTTTTTGTGATCCAATAGATAATTATATAAAGATCATTATAATATTTATTTTATTCGAGGTTTGTGGTTTTAAAATATTTTCTATGACAAAAATAATTTAATTAGAACAATTTGATAAACCAACCTAGCAATGTAAATCCTACAATGATGAAATCATTATAATCAAACTTTTAAATTGTAGTTCATATGATTTTATAGAAAAACTGATTTAGTTTGTGACGTACAAACTATTTAAAATTTAGGTTTATCCCAAACAATGTATAACCAAAGTTAGTATCTCATATTAAATCATTAGAAGAACATTACTCAACCCTCGTACTAAATCATTAAATGTAACAAAATGAGGCAAAAGAAACGTTGCTCGAACTTTGAACTTTAAGCTTGAAATTGTTCTTAGTTGTCTTGAATACAACATAAATTTTGGTCCAAATTTTCTAAAAGGGAGAAAGAAGATGATGACCACACTACATAGATTTGATTTCCATTGTTTATTACTTCCTATGCATATTTGGAAAAAGCAAAAAAAGGTGTAACTTAAGAATATGTGGTCAGATTGGCTAGAATTGTTTTGTCTTCTGAAGAGCTAAAAGAGACATTGCCTTGAATAGTATGTCATCAGAAAATTGATGGACTCTTATCTCAAGGTTTTTTTGCAGATTGAAAGTAATCAATTTTTTTTGTTTGTTGTCTTTTAAGTCAGAAATTGTTTATATTTATATCTAAGGTATCATTTGTGTATTTTTTTTATTTTTTGCAGACATACTCATGAGACAAATTGAAATAATAAAATGACTAAGAATATTGTTGAGCATTTAAACTAATAAATAAATTATCAAAATAATCACGGTTTCTCATATAGTAGATGTTCTTTTGTACATTGAAGGTAATCAAGTTTATTTTTATTCTCTTTGTAAGACCTTGCTTAAAAATGTTTTATCATATATTGATTTAATATTTTTTGATATGTCATATCTATATTTTATCGTTTGTATAGTTTTTTGCAGACACACTAATGAAATCGGCTAGTTTTGTATTTTTAGAACTACCTATAAAAAAACTATGGATATTACTAAACTAATAAAAAAATGTGAGAAGATTAAAGATCAATCAAAGGGTAACAATAATGACCAAATATGGCAAAAAACTCGTTAATGAAAATATTAATTTTGATCCAGAGACTATTAAAGAGTGGAAACTCTTCATGGTTCATGGTGAATAATTTTCCAAACAAATCATATGATGACAAAGAGACATAGGCCATGGTTCATGGTGAATGATCTTCCAAACAAATCATTTGATTCAAAGAGACGTAGGCCACGTGGAAAAACGAAAGAGAGATTTTCCAAAGTCGGGTAGATCTTTTCATTAACCGAATGCATCTTTTACAAGGTACCTTATATTATTATCATTATTATTGTTATAATATAATTGTACTTGTATCTTGAATAAGATTATACGTGTATATGTAGAACCGTTTGAAAAAAACATGTCCATCAAGGTATGTAGTACATGCATAACCGTCTGTTGTGGATTCGAATGTTGCGGAGACTAGAGAAAACTGTATCTTAAAATCATTGTTTGTGTTTATCGTAATCACGTATGGTGTATGTAGTTTAATATCATCAAGAGGAGATTAGTTCAAAGAAGAAAAAAAATTAAAAGATATATAGCTAGAATTTAAAATTAAGGTTTTTAGAATTCAAAATTTAATTTTAGAACTTAGATAAAATCGTCGTATTAAAAAACTTAAATGTTTTATAAACATAAATATTTTATGGGATATATAATTTAGTCTATTTTCGTAATTCTCAAAAAAAAAAAAAAACGGTCGTGTAATATCGTCGTAGTTCGTATAGTTCATATTCCCACACGCACCACGAAATTGATCGGGGATAAGAGCGGCAAAAACCACCGAGTCACGACTCAGTGACTCAAATCGTTCTTCCCACAAAAAAAAATGGTAATTGCGACAGCATCGACTCTATTTTCACTCTCGTCGTCAGTGGTTTTCACGCGCCGTCGTAATTCCAAACGTTTTTCAGTAACCGCCAGTCTTTCTCCGGAGGTTTCTCCTCTTCTCCGAGCAGCTCACCACACCGTAAGTGTTAAAAAAATTGTTCCTTGAAACCCAATTTCAAATGGGTTTGTTTGAATTGTGTTGAAATTCATAAAAATTGAAACTTGATTACAAAACTTTGTCAGGTGGATAAATATGTAAAGAGTGGGATGATTATTGGTTTAGGATCTGGAGAAGCTTCAGATATGGCTATACGTTATTTGGGTCATCAACTTCGTTCTGGTTCTGTAAAAGATGTTGTTGGTGTACCAATGTGAGTCTTTTGATTCTGTCTCTGATGTTTATTTACTTTTAATCCAATAAAGAATCAATCTTTTTGGTTGTTCTATTTTGATCTCTCTGTTCATTAGTTTCTGGATCATGATTCTGTTGTGTGTGTACCAATGTGAGTCTTTTGATTTCGGTTCTGCTGTTTATCTTCTTTGAATCCAATAAAGTATCAATCTTTTTGTTTGTTAAGTTGTTGACCTCTCTCTCTCTATTCATTAGTTTTTGGATCATGATTTTCCTACGAGTTTAGTTTTTGTAGGCTTCATGATGATTTGTCCTAACTTTTTGTTTAGGTCTGCTCGAAGCGCGAGTGAAGCAGCAAAGTCTGGAATCCCTGTGGAATATTTCCGGGATGGTTTTCAGGTAGCTGCTTCTCTGCATATTCTAAACCGGTTTGATCTATTCTTCTTTGTGGGGTAATGTTTGAAGTGTGACACTTATGTAGATTGATTTTGCATTTCATGATGCTGATGCTGTAGAAGAGGGTACGCTTATTGCAGTTATTGGGCGGCGAAGAAGTTCACAGGAAGATGATTATATTCTGAAACAAAAGGCGAGTGTTGTTTCGTGTAAATTTTGTAGTCTTTGAATACTCATTGCTTAGCTTTGGGCTGACATAGAGAGATTCACGATGCAGTCTGTTGTAAAAGCAGCTGATGAGGCAGTCTTCATTATAAAGGAAGAGCAGTACAAAGCCGGTCTTGAAGGTTCTATCCCTGTTTTAGTTCAATCCGTAAGCAAATTTCTACTGATTAATCCCTTGGTAATATGATTCAAAACTCGAAAATCAGAATGATTGTTTGAAACTTTGATTGCAGCTTAATTGGTTGGCCATAGCTGAGGAGATAGATGACTTGTATTTAGGTGATGCAGAGGTTCAAATCTGGTTCTTTCATATATGCTTGTTATGGTTTTATCGTTTGTGTCAACTCTCGTTTGATTCATTGTATTTTGCTCGGTGGAAAAGGTGTGGAGAAGAGCTTCTGTAGAAAATGCAGGCCCTCTTGGAGGAGACTTTCCTATAGTTACCAGTGATGGTCACAACATTCTTGATGTTATATTTACAACTCCAATTCCAAGCCTCGGTAAAAGCTTTAACTGTAACCATTGAAACTTGTGAAATGGTCTCTGTGGTTGATGGATGCGAAATTCTGCAGCTGACGTGGCTACAAGCCTGGATAAGATTGATGGGGTTGTGGACCATGGACTAATCATCAAAACTCGGTTAGTTTCCAAATCAAGCAGTCAGGTTTAGTATGTCACTGGTCAGCAGTAAGAATCTGTTTTCTGCTTTTGGCATTACAGATGCACGGTGGTGATCGCAGAAGAAACTGAAGTAAGAAGTGTTACCTTGCAGACCAGTGCAGTGGAGGGTGGTGTGTGAACCTATGGAGAGACTTTGCAGAAGTAGTCCGTTTCACACATTACCTAATCAGTTCATAGAACAATGCCGTAACTTCTACAAGTTCTTTTTCTATAATCAGTTCATTCCAAACAACAATCAAGGAATATAGAGGTATATATTTATTGTACTCATTATAGAACAGTTGTTATCTTATATGTTTGAATAAGTCTTAAGATTATATCAAAGACTATGTTACAGGGTCAGTGATGTAGTATACCACAAAATTTCCATGAAAATGTCATTAAATAATTATATTTGGTGGTAGGAAACATCCATGAACCTTCCTCTTTTGCTAATGTCAACATTCTCTTTTAATAAAGTCAAGTGTCAACATGTGCAAAGCTTCTTTGTTAATTCTTCCTCCTCATAGCTCTGAAAAAAGCGTTGTGATCTTGATCGTCTTTCTATCATACTAATGGATTCTTCATGTTTCTTGGTTTATAGAATATTCAGATTTCGTAAAAGAAATAAAAATATTCCTTCTTCTCTATCTCCTTCATCTCCCCCTTCTTCTTTGTCTCAAAATTGGTTGCACCCTGTCTTCTTGAGTTTCCGTGGGGAAGATGTCCGCAAAGGCTTTCTCAGTCACATTCAGAAGGAGTTTCAAAGAAAGGGTATCACACCATTCATCGATAATGAGATGAAGAGAGGAGGATCCATTGGTCCTGAGCTCTTACAGGCAATTAGAGGATCTAAGATCGCGATCATCTTGCTCTCGAGGAACTATGGTTCTTCGAAGTGGTGTCTTGATGAATTGGTGGAGATTATGAAATGCAGAGAAGAGTTGGGTCAAACAGTGATGACCGTTTTTTATGATGTGGATCCATCTGATGTGAGGAAGCAGAAGGGAGATTTTGGGAAGGTTTTTAGAAAAACTTGTGTTGGAAGACCAGAGGAGGTGAAGCAGAAATGGAAGCAAGCTTTGACCAGTGCTGCAAATATACTCGGGGAGGATTCTCGCAACTGGTAGTCTTTCCTCTCTAATGCATAATTTGTGTCATACTTTTCTTGTATATATGTACGATTATATGAACTCCAAATAAGTATTTGTAAGTTTGATAAATATTGTTACTTTCAGGGAAAATGAAGCAGATATGATCATTAAAATAGCAAAAGATGTCTCCGATGTGTTGAGTTTTACACCATCAAAGGATTTTGATGAGTTTGTTGGCATTGAAGCTCATACGACAGAGATAACTTCGTTGTTACAACTTGATCTGGAAGAAGTGAGAATGATAGGGATTTGGGGTCCTGCTGGAATTGGCAAGACTACCATCTCCAGGGTTCTATATAACAAACTCTTCCATCAATTCCAACTGGGCGCAATCATTGACAACATTAAAGTACGTTATCCAAGACCTTGTCACGATGAGTACAGCGCAAAACTGCAATTACAGAAAGAATTGTTGTCTCAGATGATTAACCAGAAAGATATGGTGGTTCCTCATTTAGGGGTTGCCCAAGAGAGGTTGAAGGACAAGAAAGTTCTTCTAGTTCTTGATGACGTCGATGCGCTAGTACAACTTGATGCCATGGCGAAAGATGTACAATGGTTTGGCCTTGGAAGTCGCATTATCGTCGTAACACAAGATCTAAAACTTTTAAAAGCTCATGGGATCAAGTATATTTATAAGGTTGATTTTCCAACTTCTGATGAGGCTCTAGAAATATTCTGCATGTATGCTTTTGGTCAGAAGTCCCCTAAAGTTGGTTTTGAGCAGATTGCTCGGACGGTTACAACACTTGCGGGTAAACTCCCGTTAGGACTAAGGGTTATGGGATCCTATTTACGGCGAATGTCGAAGCATGAGTGGGCGAAATCAATACCAAGGTTAAGGACCAGCCTTGACGATGACATTGAGAGCGTTTTGAAGTTCAGTTACAATTCCCTAGCTGAAGAAGATAAAGATTTATTTCTTCACATAGCCTGTTTCTTTAGAAGGGAAAGGATTGAGACATTGGAAGTGTTTCTTGCGAAGAAGTTTGGGGATGTGAGGCAAGGGCTCCAAATCTTAGCCGATAAATCTCTCTTATCTTTGAACTTCGGAAATATAGAGATGCATAATTTGCTAGTACAACTAGGTCTAGACATTGTTCGTAAACAATCCATTCATAAGCCTGGTAAACGTCAGTTTTTGGTTGATGCTGAAGATATTTGTGAAGTACTCACCGATGATACGGTAAGTTTTAAGATTTGTCCTTCATTGTCTTCGTCTGTACAAATTGTATTTATTTGACAGTTAACCATCTCTACCCTTATTTCTTTGGATTCGTTTCAGGGTACCAGAACTCTTATAGGCATAGATCTCGAGTTATCTGGTGTAATCGAGGGCGTAATAAATATAAGTGAAAGAGCCTTTGAAAGAATGTGCAATCTCCAGTTCTTAAGATTCCACCACCCATATGGTGATCGTTGTCACGACATATTGTACTTACCGCAAGGTGTGAGCCATATATCTCGAAAACTTAGATTACTACATTGGGAACGTTATCCGCTGACATGTTTGCCTTCCAAGTTTAACCCGGAGTTCCTTGTCAAAATAAACATGCGAGACAGCATGCTAGAGAAGTTGTGGGAAGGAAATGAAGTAAGTCATTGTTATTATTATCCAATTAGTTGAAAAGTGTATATGTGTGTGTTTGCGGTCATATGATCTTTACTCTATGTTCAAAATGTACTCATGCTGCCTTTATTTTTTTCTGTACAGCCCATTAGAAATCTCAAATGGATGGATTTGAGTTCTTGTGTGAACCTGAAGGAGCTGCCTGATTTCTCTACTGCCACTAATCTCCAAGAATTGAAACTCATAGATTGTTTAAGCTTGGTGGAGCTCCCCTCTTCCATCGGGAATGTCACTAATTTACTGGAATTGAATCTTATTGGTTGCTCAAGTCTGGTGAAACTCCCCTCCTCTATTGGGAATCTCACGAATCTTAAAAAGTTGTATCTCAATAGATGTTCGAGTTTGGTGCAACTCCCCTCCTCTATTGGGAATGTCACTAGCCTCAAGGAGTTAAATCTCAGTGGTTGTTCGAGTCTGTTGGAGATTCCCTCTTCCATCGGGAATACCACTAACCTCAAGAAATTATATGCCAATGGATGTTCAAGTCTGGTGGAACTCCCTTCCTCAATTGGAAATATCACTAATCTCAGGGAATTGCAACTTATAAATTGTTCGAGTTTGATTGAAATCCCCTCTTCTATTTTAAATTTAACTTGTCTGGAAGATTTGAATCTCAGTGGATGCTCAAGTCTGGTGAAGCTTCCCTTTATTGGGAATGTTAACCTCCAATCATTGTTTCTCAGTGAATGCTCAAGTCTGGTGGAACTCCCCTTCTCTATTGAGAACGCTACTAATCTCCAGACATTGTATCTTAATGGATGCTTGGATCTACTGGAGCTCCCCTCATCTATTTGGAATATCGCTAATCTCCAATCATTGTATCTTAACGGATGCTCAAGTCTAAAGGAGCTCCCTTCCTTGGTTGGGAATGCCATTAATCTTCAAAGTTTGTCTCTTATGAATTGTTCAAGTATGGTGGAACTCCCTTCTTCCATCTGGAATGCCACTAATCTATCATACTTAGATGTCAGCAATTGCTCTAGTTTGGTAGAGCTCAATCTTAAATTGGAACTCAACCAATGCAGAAAACTTGTCTCACACCCGGTGGTTCCAGATTCTCTAATCCTAGAGGCAGGAGATTGTGAGTCTCCAGTGGAGAGACTAGACTGCTCCTTTCAAAATCCAAAGATTGTTCTCAACTTCGCTAACTGCTTCAAACTGAATCAAGAAGCAAGAGATCTCATCATCCAGACATCGACTTGTAGAAATGCGATATTACCAGGTGGAAAAGTGCCTGCATACTTCACTTACCGAGCTACTGGTGATTCTCTAACAGTGAAGTTGAACGAGAGGTATCTTCTTAAATCTTTGAGATTTAAAGCTTGCCTCTTGCTAGTTGAGGGTCAAAACAAATGGCCATATTGGGGAATGAATATAGTAACTTCTCGAGAACCAAATGGCTACATTGTTCTGTACACACCAAGCAGCCATCTTCAAGGTCCACTTTTAATGGAGAATCTGTATACATTTGAATTTGAGCTAGTGGTAACTTCCAGTGAGTTCGTTGTGGAGTTCAGAGTCGACAGCTACAAGTGTGCGGTAAGAGAATGCGGGCTAATCCAACTCTTTTAAGTCCCTTTATGTCCATGAGCTTCAGAGGTAAGCAGTGGAGGCTGTTACTTTGCAGTCATTGAGATCGGAGACAAACACTAGACTGAAGTTAGGCGGGGGAGCCAACTAGAGAATGAAAGTGGCATGACAAGAGCTGGAATTGATTAATGCTATATGATGAGACATTTTCTTTTAAAATTTGGTCAATTTGACAAGTTTTGTGTGCATTCTGTGTGGTGTTTTCTAGTAGGATTATCATCACTATACATGTGATGTTGGGAATATGTATAATTTAACAATGAAGTCACAGTATCCATCTATGTATGTATGGGTTTCTGTATATATGCAGATATTACAACGAAGCTAACATTGTATTTCAAGTATTCGTATATGTTCTTGTTTCTTGAGTATACGCATATTACTTAATTCCTCGACCGCATTTTGGTCACGTGGCCAATCGCTGTTCTTCTTAATCCTTGGCCTCTGTATTGGCCTATCTTACCATTAAACCTCTGTATTAAGAAATGATATTGTCTGGAGAACAACCATATCGAAATAAAGGATCTTGTAAATCTAAGTTGCCGCAGTGGCGGAGCCAGAAAATCTAATAATAGGGGTCAAAAATTTTTTTAACTAAAAATATTGTTACGAGTTCATGATCTAGGATTGAAAAGAAAAAAACAAGGAAGAAGAAGCTAAAACGTTTTAAGATTAAATGTTAAAATATTAGGGTAGTTTATATTAATGGGCTTAGTTATAATATATTTACTTAAAATAAATCTTCTTGGGCTTAATATTATATATAAGTACAACACTACAACATAATTATTGGGCTTAAATATTGTAGTTTTGTTAAAATAAAATTTTACAGGGGTCAATACTTCTATTGGACTAGGGTCAATTTAATATTGTTAATAAAAATTCAACTATTTTTTTAAAGTCCACCAGGGTCAATTGACCCCTATAGTTGTGCATTCCCTCCGCCCCTTGCCGGACCAGTACGACTCAAAAACATCAATATTGAAAATGACTTCTAAAAACTTTCTTTTCCAGTCTTATTTTGTTTGCCATGGCTGAAGCGGAAGATGATTTGTAATTAGGCGATGCAGAGGTGAGAAATTGGTTCTTTCAAAGTTAATTTCTCGGGGTTTTGGTTAAATCGATCACATGAAGAGTCGTTTTATTTTGTAGGAGTGAAACTGCACATTGCTCAATGTTTGATTATTCGAGCAAAATTCCATAGCTAATGTGGGTTAGCCTGGATAAGATCGATGGGGTTGTTGAACATGAACTCATAATAAAAAACGGTTTGATACTACAGAAGTTTTAGATCAAGAGGTCGGGTTTCGCATGTTAGTTTGTCAGTATCACAAATCCGTACACTGCTTTTGACATCACAGATCATCTTTGGTGATTGCAGGAGAAACTGAAGTAAGAAGTGTTACCTTGCAGAAAAGTGTAGTGGATGGTGGGTGTATGAAGTATGAACCAGTGTGAGACTCTGCTGTAAGTTATTTGTTACGTACATAACCGACAACATAGCCTAAAATGTTGAGAACCGAACTGCCAGTCAAAACCATTGAGAGCCTCTATTACAAGTAATACATTCAAGTTCATAGAGCAAGACAGTAACTTCTACAAGTTCACTATTTCTAAAATCAGTTGCCTTTTCCACCAGAAAACACCAATATGAACTCATCGATCTTCTGAGCTCCAGGGAGAAAAACGCTATGACTAGCCGAAGGGGTAACTCAATCGTGTGGATGTGGCTTCCGTAGTAGATGAAGTGACTCCTACAATCCAGATCGAGAAAATTGTACTTAGCAGATCTTTCAAACAGAGATAAAAGAATTGTCCAATCTCATATGACAAGCACGGGAAAGATGTATCCACAAGTTCTTCCAATATAGCTAATGAACCCTACAACATCTACCGCTTTCCAAAAGAAAATTCAAGAACAAACCTAAAACAAGGATCATAGAGTTTCTAGATTCTAAACATTTTTAAAAGTGAGTTGAGAATTTCATCAATTTCACGAGTTTTTAATGCTTCTAAGAGTAATTAGGGTTTTCAAACTCATTGGAACAGCATGCAAGAGAGTTTATGTGTGTAAGTCACAGGATTCACAATGTGATGATTCTACAAAGATTTAATCAAAGATAGTAACAAAGCTTTAAAGTGATCATACTCTTAAGGAAACGCAAGAAGAAAAGCAACTGACAACAAGGCACTCATCAACAACCTAGAAACTCTGCAAGCTAAGACAGCCATGAGCAGACCTGTGTTTTAAAAAGCGCGCCTAGGCCTCGCCTGGGCTCAAGGCTCGCCTCAACTCGCTCTGCGCCTCAGACAGAAAAAGGTAATAATGCAAAACCATCGATATTCTCTTGCTTTTTATGTTTCCAAAAATATGGCATGTAAATTAAATGAGAAATAACCTAAAAAGTAAAAACTTTAGAGTTCCAGACTCATGATTTTCGCTTTAGTTGGATTGGATTCTTTTTGTTTTCATTTTTATGTTTCAGAGTTTCAGACTCATGGTTTAGCTTTTGTTGGATTGGATTTTCTTTGTTATCATTTATTTTTTTCAGACTCATGGTTTAAGCTTTTGTTGGATTTTCTTTTTAATCTCTTTTCAGACTCACAAATTGTTCTAAAGATGCTTATGAATCAATGAATATATCTAACCTACTGTTTTATTTTGTAGTTGCACCTCAAACGGCCAAGGCTCAGAGGCTCCAGCGCCTAGGCTCAAGGCTCAAACTAAGCCCCCCAGCGCCTTGCCTCGCCTTGCGCTATTTAAAACACAGGAGCAGACTACTACTCACTACATATGCCCAAGCTAGTCAAGACGAGTTCAATTTCAATCAAATCACACATGGCCAAGCAGACAGAAATTGCAGATAAATTATAAAGGCTAATCAAGTAGAATTTCTGTGTAAGTTATCAGTTCAAGTTACAAGAGAGTTTCTGTGTAAGTTAAAGGTTTGACAATGCTATGAACCTACACTTGAGATGTTCGTATCAAATAGTATTCTTCAGGATGCAAACAAGATGATAACAAAGCTTCAAAGTGATCATACTCTAAGAAAACACAAGAAGAAAAGCAATTGAAAATAAGACACTCATCAAACTTTGTTAGCTCAGATTACTATCAGGCTATCAGCAGACTAGTAGAGATTGCAGCTAACTTAAGATTTATGAGGTTCAGTCACTACACAAGGCCAAGCTAAATCGAAACGAGTTCAACTTCAATCAAACCACACATCATGGCCAAGCTACACAAATAACTTTGCAAGCTAAGCAACCATAAGTAGATAATAAAGGCTAATCAAGTAGAGTTCAATATCAAACCAAACAACGTTGCCTTCCAAAACTTGATAAACAGCTAACCTAATCAATGTTGCTGATTATGGTGATTTGGCGGAGGAGGCGGCATGCCAGGACGAGGCGGAGCAAACATCGGAGCACCACCAGGGGGAGGAGGCATTCCAGGACGAGGCGGAGGCGGTCCTTGCATTCCATGAGGTGGAGGAGGTCCTCTCATCATACCACCAGGCGGAGGAATCATAATTGGCCTTTGTCCACCATACTGAGGCGGTGGTGGACCAGGATACGGTGGTCTCATACCATAAGGTGGAGGAGGACCACCTTGACCAGTAAAACCAGACGGAGGCGGTGGCGGCATTTGCCCCGGAGGACGAATAATCTGCGGTGGTCTAGATATCTGAGGCTGCATCATTCCAGGAGCAGGTCCACCAATTCCACGAACAGGACCAGATAATCCAGGCTGAGCTTGAACCAATGGACCAGTAGGTACACCACGTCCAGCTGCACGACCGATTCCGGGACCAGCCACGGCGGTTACAGATCCCGATTTGGCACGAGATTCTTCCGGTGGTGGTGGACCTTCGACAGTCATCGAAATCACTTCTTCTCCTCTAAGTAAAACCAAACCAAGCGTACGACGCTCTTCTCTATCTTCGTTTGTCTTCTTACTACCTTTCGCCGGAGGAAGTTTTCGAAACTCTTCGCAGTCGCCGAGAACGAGATTCATGTGACGATCGAACGCCATGAATTTTCCGATTAGCTGACGTCCGTCTTGGATCGTTACTCGCATCCTGTAGTTAATGAACTGCAGCATCTTGGAGCTCTTCGACATCGACATTTTCGCCGGCGACTTGAATACGCCGGAGAATTGAGCGGTGGAATTGGGAAGAGAGGGAATCTCTAGGGTTTTATAACTTTTATTCGAGAAAGAAGCACGAGACTTCCTTCTTGTTGGGCTTTGTTTCAATTTGGGCCTATTCAGAATGGGTTAGGCCATACATACGTGTATTGGGGTATTACCTACAATGATGCTATTATACTAATTTGGTAATTTTTGTTTTTTTTTTTTTTTTTTTTTTTTTTTTTTTTTAACAGGTAATTTTTGTTATAAAAAAAAAACATATCACCATTTCTTAGATTAGTTTATATGTAAATAAATTTAAAAATTTATTATATTTCTTTGCAAAAACTTTTAATGATTTTTTTTTTTGTAAGAGATCGAAAAATTTAGTATTCTTTTTTCTTTTAAAAAATCGTGCGTTGAATCTCCGAAATTATTTTAAAATATTATTGTCTTCTAATCAAAAGAGCATTTTTGCTTGAAACTTAGAAGGACGAACGAACAAAAAATCTAATCAAAACAGAAGGATTAATATTAACCGGATTTATTGGATTAAACTAAACTCTCACCTATTCCGGTTATATATTTATATCATTTCCTTTGTCATCAATAGTCTAAGTAGTTAATATTTTCCTATTAATGTCAATCGTCTCATCAAGGTGGCTGTGAACTCTCTTTTAATTTTAGTAACTTCTCATTCAATAACAAAATAAGAAACTGCAAGCTTATTGATTATCTAATAAAAATTTGAAAGACGTTTTATGGAGACAAATACAATTAGTACCACCATAGCTCATTTCTTCCCCTATAAATAACAACTGATCTTAGTATTGTTCATCACTCAACAACAAACACGAAAAAGAATCATATATTGGAATATTTCAAACATCTTTTTTCTTTCATCATGGCTTTCAAAAACGTGATTTTTCTCCTAGCGGTTCTATGCATTGCACTGTCTGCAAATGCTCAATTACCACAATTTCCGGCACCGTTTCCTTTTCCATTTCCATTCCTACCGAGTCCCGGTGTACCAGGATTACCTGATATAACAAAATGTTTGTCATCTTTTATGAATATTCCAGGGTGTATCGCAGAGTTTTCGCAATCTATACTCATTGGAAAGTTCGGAAACATAGGCCCTGCTTGTTGCAAAGCAATTTTGGAAGCTGAAACCAATTGCATTCCACAACTTCCATTCAATCCATTTTTTCCTCCTATGCTAAAGGAACAGTGTTCAAAAACTGTTGGCGCACTTCCTCCTACCAAAAAGTAGAATTTAATTACAAATAATGTTAACCGTTGCATTTTTTTTTTTTAGTTGAAAAATAAGATTAGGTTTACGATTTGTATCCAAAATTTTCAACGATATAATAATAGTATTATAAACGAGTCACTTTGTTTTTCCCAGTTTTACATAACAATAATCTATAACAATTTTAATTAGATTGCAAAAAAAGCTTGCTTGAAGGTGTAATGACCTTTCAAGAACCAACATGAATTTAGAAGCGCTATAAAAGCACGATTCCGGAAAAAATAAAATTAGAAGTCCAATGGATGATTGTTATTACGTTTTAAATTAGCAACCACTGCAAAAATATGCGAAGTGTGTTGCACAGTTATAATGAAAAATCTTAAAACTTGCTCAATCTTTAAAAATTAAAATGGTCAATATACATAATAAACATAATATAAATGGATGAATTAAATTCACTAATTTTTCACATTCAAAAATTATAATAGAAAAGAGAGTCAAAATAGTAAATTTCAAATTTTCATCCACTATTATTTTATTCACAAACTTGTCTTTCATTTTTTTTACATTTAATCTTTCCATATATAGTTTTACAATATCATCATTGAATAAGTATCTCGGTTTTTAGGTTATATGACAATAAATTTAAATAAATGTGAGTTAAATTTTAAAAACAATAATTATAATTTTTTATTATACGAATATATGAAATTCGATCACCGAACATGGTGCATAAGATATGTCGTGGTATGTCTTATATTCCTAATCATTTATTTAGGTCTGTGTTTTAGAATTTATTGCTAAAACTGTTCCTAATTAGAAAATATATACGTGATATAATAAATACTTTAACAGAGTATGGAAAAGAGAGAACAGATACATAGGCATGTGGATTACGTCAAAAGCCTTAAAAATAGCGGACTCGATATTAAATATATATATATATATATATATATATATTCATAAAAGTCTGGTTTTTCTCGCTAAACTCGTTCAGGCTCAAGATTTTTGTGGTTTAATTAGCCCGGTCGAACTTGGGCCAGCTCGAAAACCCTTAAATAATATTTTGATTTTTTTTAATATTTAAGATAAAGTGTCATATTTTTTTAAGATTGTTTTTAATAGAGTTGAAAACCCTAAACCGGGTTTTCTAATTGTGTCGTACTATATATATCATCTCCTTTGTCCTCTCATCAATAGTCTAAGTAGTTTATATTTTCCTATTAATGTAAATCGTCTCATCAAGGTGGCTGTGGACTCTCTTTTAATTTTAGTAACTTCTCATTCAATAACAAAATAAGAAACTGAAAGCTTATTGTTTATCTAATAAAAATTTGAAAGACGTTTTATGGAGACAAATACAATTAGTACCACCATAGCTCATTTCTTCCCCTATAAATAACAACTGATCTTAGTATTGTTCATCACTCAACAACAAACACGAGAAAGAATCATGTATTGGAATATTTCAAACATCTTTTTTCTTTCATCATGGCTTTCAAAAACGTGATTTTTCTCCTAGCGGTTCTATGCATTGCACTGTCTGCAAATGCTCAATTACCACAATTTCCGGCACCGTTTCCTTTTCCATTTCCATTCCTACCGAGTCCCGGTGTACCAGGATTACCTGATATAACAAAATGTTTGTCATCTTTTATGAATATTCCAGGGTGTATCGCAAAGTTTTCGCAATCTATACTCATTGGAAAGTTCGGAAACATAGGCCCTGCTTGTTGCAAAGCAATTTTGGAAGCTGAAACCAATTGCATTCCACAACTTCCATTCAATCCATTTTTTCCTCCTATGTTAAAGGAACAGTGTTCAAAAACTGTTGGCGCACTTCCTCCTACCAAAAAGTAGAATTTAATTACAAATAATGTTAACCGTTGCATTTTTTTTTTTAGTTGAAAAATAAGATTAGGTTTACGATTTGTATCCAAAATTTTCAACGATATAATAATAGCATTATAAACGAGTCACTTTGTTTTTCCCAGTTTTACATAACAATAATCTATAGCAATTTGAATTAGATTGCAAAAAAAGCTTGCTTGAAGGTGTAATGACCTTTCAAGAACCAACATGAATTTAGAAGCGCTATAAAAGCACGATTCCGGAAAAAATAAAATTAGAAGTCCAATGGATGATTGTTATTACGTTTTAAATTAGCAAACACTGCAAAAATATGCGAAGTGTGTTGCACACTTATATTGAAAAATCTTAAAACTTGCTCAATCTTTAAAAATTAAAATGGTCAATATACATAATATACATAATATAAATGGATGAATTAAATTCACTAATTTTTCACATTCAAAAATTATAATAGAAAAGAGAGTCAAAATAGTAAATTTCAAATTTTCATCCATTAATATTTTATTCACAAACTTGTCTTTCATTTTTTTACATTTACTCTTTTCATATATAGTTTTAGAATATCATCATTGAATAAGTATCTCGGTTTTTAGGTTATATGACCATAAATTTAAATAAATGTGAGTTAAATTTTAAAAAAAATAATTATATTTTTTATTTTACGAATATATGAAATTCAATCACTGAACATGGTGCATAAGATATGTCGTGGTATGTCTTATATTCCTAATCATTTATTTAGGTATGTGTTTTAGAATTTATTGCTAAAACAGTTCCTAAATAGAAAATATATACGTGAAATAATAAATACTTTAATAGAAACTAGAAAAGAGAGAACAAATACATAGGCATGTCGATTACGTCAAAAGTCCTAAAAATAGCGGGCTCGAAATTAAATAAATATATATATATATATTCATAAAAGTCTGGTTTTTCTCGCTAAACTCGTTCAAACTCAAGATTTTTGTGGTTTAATTAGCCCGGTCGAACTTGGGCAAGCTCGAAAACCCTTAAACAATATTTTAAATTTTTTTTAATATTTAAGATAAAGTGTCATATTTTTTTAAGATTGTTTTTAATAGAGTTGAAAACCCTAAACCGGGTTTTCTAATTGTGTCGTACTATATATATCATCTCCTTTGTCCTCTCATCAATAGTCTAAGTAGTTAATATTTTCCTATTAATGTCAATCGTCTCATCAAGGTGGCTGTGGACTCTCTTTTAATTTTAGTAACTTCTCATTCAATAAGAAAATAAGAAACTGCAAGCTTATTGATTATCTAATAAAAATTTGAAAGACGTTTTATGGAGACAAATACAATTAGTACCACCATAGCTCATTTCTTCCCCTATAAATAACAACTGATCTTAGTATTGTTCATCACTCAACAACAAACACGAGAAAGAATCATATATTGGAATATTTCAAACATCTTTTTTCTTTCATCATGGCTTTCAAAAACGTGATTTTTCTCCTAGCAGTTCTATGCATTGCACTGTCTGCAAATGCTCAATTACCACAATTTCCGGCACCGTTTCCTTTTCCATTTCCATTCCTACCGAGTCCCGGTGTACCAGGATTACCTGATATAACAAAATGTTTGTCATCTTTTATGAATATTCCAGGGTGTATCGCAGAGTTTTCGCAATCTATACTCATTGGAAAGTTCGGAAACATAGGCCCTGCTTGTTGCAAAGCAATTTTGGAAGCTGAAACCAATTGCATTCCACAACTTCCATTCAATCCATTTTTTCCTCCTATGCTAAAGGAACAGTGTTCAAAAACTGTTGGCGCACTTCCTCCTACCAAAAAGTAGAATTTAATTACAAATAATGTTAACCGTTGCATTTTTTTTTTAGTTGAAAAATAAGATTAGGTTTACGATTTGTATCCAAAATTTTCAACGATATAATAATAGCATTATAAACGAGTCACTTTGTTTTTCCCAGTTTTACATAACAATAATCTATTCCAATTTTAATTAGATTGCAAAAAGGCTTGCTTGAAGGCTTAATGACCTTTCAAGAAACAAAATGAATTTAGAAGCGCTATAAAAGCACGATTCCAGAAAAAATAAAATTAGAAGTCCAATGGATGATTGTTATTACGTTTTAAATTAGCAACCACTGCAAAAATATGCGAAGTGTGTTGCACAGTTATAATGAAAAATCTTAAAACTTGCTCAATCTTTAAAAATTAAAATGGTCAATATACATAATAAACATAATATAAATGGATGAATTAAATTCACTAATTTTTCACATTCAAAAATTATAATAGAAAAGAGAGTCAAAATAGTAAATTTCAAATTTTCATCCACTATTATTTTATTCACAAACTTGTCTTTCATTTTTTTTACATTTAATCTTTCCATATATAGTTTTACAATATCATCATTGAATAAGTATCTCGGTTTTTAGGTTATATGACAATAAATTTAAATAAATGTGAGTTAAATTTTAAAAACAATAATTATAATTTTTTATTATACGAATATATGAAATTCAATCACCGAACATGGTGCATAAGATATGTCGTGGTATGTCTTATATTCCTAATCATTTATTTAGGTCTGTGTTTTAGAATTTATTGCTAAAACTGTTCCTAATTTGAAAATATATACGTGATATAATAAATACTTTAACAGAGTATGGAAAAGAGAGAACAGATACATAGGCATGTGGATTACGTCAAAAGCCCTAAAAATAGCGGACTCGATATTAAATATATATATATATATATATATATTCATAAAATTCTGGTTTTTCTCGCTAAACTCGTTCAGGCTCAAGATTTTTGTGGTTTAATTAGCCCGGTCGAACTTGGGCCAGCTCGAAAACCCTTAAACAATATTTTGAATATTTTTTAATATCTAAGATAAAGTGTCATATTTTTTTAAGATTGTTTTTAATAGAGTTGAAAACCCTAAACCGGGTTTTCTAATTGTGTCGTACTATATATATCATCTCCTTTGTCCTCTCATCAATAGTCTAAGTAGTTAATATTTTCCTATTAATGTCAATCGTCTCATCAAGGTGGCTGTGGACTCTCTTTTAATTTTAGTAACTTCTCATTCAATAACAAAATAAGAAACTGCAAGCTTATTGATTATCTAATAAAAATTTGAAAGACGTTTTATGGAGACAAATACAATTAGTACCACCATAGCTCATTTCTTCCCCTATAAATAACAACTGATCTTAGTATTGTTCATCACTAAACAACAAACACGAGAAAGAATCATATATTGGAATATTTCAAACATCTTTTTTCTTTCATCATGGCTTTCAAAAACGTGATTTTCTCCTAGCGGTTTTATGCATTGCACTGTCTGCAAATGCTCAATTACCACAATTTCCGGCACCGTTTCCTTTTCCATTTCCATTCCTACCGAGTCCCGGTGTACCAGGATTACCTGATATAACAAAATGTTTGTCCTCTTTTATGAATATTCCAGGGTGTATCGCAGAGTTTTCGCAATCTATACTCATTGGAAAGTTCGGAAACATAGGCCCTGCTTGTTGCAAAGCAATTTTGGAAGCTGAAACCAATTGCATTCCACAACTTCCATTCAATCCATTTTTTCCTCCTATGCTAAAGGAACAGTGTTCAAAAACTGTTGGCGCACTTCCTCCTACCAAAAAGTAGAATTTAATTACAAATAATGTTAACCGTTGCATTTTTTTTTTCTTTTTTTTTAGTTGAAAAATAAGATTAGGTTTACGATTTGTATCCAAAATTTTCAACGATATAATAATAGCATTATAAACGAGTCACTTTGTTTTTCCCAGTTTTACATAACAATAATCTATTCCAATTTTAATTAGATTGCAAAAAGGCTTGCTTGAAGGCTTAATGACCTTTCAAGAAACAAAATGAATTTAAAAGCGCTATAAAAGCACGATTCCAGAAAAAATAAAATTAGAAGTCCAATGGATGATTGTTATTACGTTTTAAATTAGCAAACACTGCAAAAATATGCGAAGTGTGTTGCACAGTTATAATGAAAAATCTTAAAACTTGCTCAATCTTTAAAAATTAAAATGGTCAATATACATAATAAACATAATATAAATGGATGAATTAAATTCACTAATTTTTCACATTCAAAAATTATAATAGAAAAGAGAGTCAAAATAGTAAATTTCAAATTTTCATCCATTATTATTTTATTCACAAACTTGTCTTTCATTTTTTTTACATTTAATCTTTTCATATATAGTTTTACAATATCATCATTGAATAAGTATCTCGGTTTTTAGGTTATATGACCATAAATTTAAATAAATGTGAGTTAAATTTTAAAAACAATAATTATAATTTTTTATTTTACGAATATATGAAATTCAATCACCGAACATGGTGCATAAGATATGTCGTGGTATGTCTTATATACCTCATCATTTATTTAGGTCTGTGTTTTAGAATTTATTGCTAAAACTGTTCCTAATTAGAAAATATATACGTGATATAATAAATACTTTAACAGAATATGGAAAAGAGAGAACAGATACATAGGCATGTGGATTACGTCAAAAGCCCTAAAAATAGCGGGCTCGATATTAAATATATATATATATATATATATATATATATTCATAAAATTCTGGTTTTTCTCGCTAAACTCGTTCAGGCTCAAGATTTTTGTGGTTTAATTAGCCCGGTCGAACTTGGGCCAGCTCGAAAACATTTAAACAATATTTTGAATTTTTTTAATATTTAAGATAAAGTGTCATATTTTTTTAAGATTGTTTTTAATAGAGTTGAAAACCCTAAACCGGGTTTTCTAATTGTGTCGTACTATATATATCATCTCCTTTGTCCTCTCATCAATAGTCTAAGTAGTTAATATTTTCCTATTAATGTCAATCGTCTCATCAAGGTGGCTGTGGACTCTCTTTTAATTTTAGTAACTTCTCATTCAATAACAAAATAAGAAACTGCAAGCTTATTGATTATCTAATAAAAATTTGAAAGACGTTTTATGGAGACAAATACAATTAGTACCACCATAGCTCATTTCTTCCCCTATAAATAACAACTGATCTTAGTATTGTTCATCACTCAACAACAAACACGAGAAAGAATCATATATTGGAATATTTCAAACATCTTTTTTCTTTCATCATGGCTTTCAAAAACGTGATTTTTCTCCTAGCGGTTTTATGCATTGCACTGTCTGCAAATGCTCAATTACCACAATTTCCGGCACCGTTTCCTTTTCCATTTCCATTCCTACCGAGTCCCGGTGTACCAGGATTACCTGATATAACAAAATGTTTGTCCTCTTTTATGAATATTCCAGGGTGTATCGCAGAGTTTTCGCAATCTATACTCATTGGAAAGTTCGGAAACATAGGCCCTGCTTGTTGCAAAGCAATTTTGGAAGCTGAAACCAATTGCATTCCACAACTTCCATTCAATCCATTTTTTCCTCCTATGCTAAAGGAACAGTGTTCAAAAACAGTTGGCGCACTTCCTCCTACCAAAAAGTAGAATTTAATTACAAATAATGTTAACCGTTGCATTTTTTTTTCTTTTTTTTTAGTTGAAAAATAAGATTAGGTTTACGATTTGTATCCAAAATTTTCAACGATATAATAATAGCATTATAAACGAGTCACTTTGTTTTTCCCAGTTTTTCATAACAATAATCTATTCCAATTTTAATTAGATTGCAAAAAGGCTTGCTTGAAGGCTTAATGACCTTTCAAGAAACAAAATGAATTTAGAAGCGCTATAAAAGCACGATTCCAGAAAAAATAAAATTAGAAGTCCAATGGATGATTGTTATTACGTTTTAAATTAGCAAACACTGCAAAAATATGCGAAGTGTGTTGCACAGTTATAATGAAAAATCTTAAAACTTGCTCAATCTTTAAAAATTAAAATGGTCAATATACATAATAAACATAATATAAATGGATGAATTAAATTCACTAATTTTTCACATTCAAAAATTATAATAGAAAAGAGAGTCAAAATAGTAAATTTCAAATTTTCATCCACTATTATTTAATTCACAAACTTGTCTTTCATTTTTTTTACATTTAATCTTTCCATATATAGTTTTACAATATCATAATTGAATAAGTATCTCAGTTTTTAGGTTATATGAAAATAAATTTAAATAAATGTGAGTTAAATTTTAAAAACAATAATTATAATTTTTTATTATACGAATATATGAAATTCGATCACCGAACATGGTGCATAAGATATGTCGTGGTATGTCTTATATTCCTAATCATTTATTTAGGTCTGTGTTTTAGAATTTATTGCTAAAACTGTTCCTAATTAGAAAATATATACGTGATATAATAAATACTTTAACAGAGTATGGAAAAGAGAGAACAAATACATAGGCATGTGGATTACGTCAAAAGCCCTACAAATAGCGGACTCGATATTAAATATATATATATATATATAGATATATATATATATATATATATATTCATAAAAGTCTGGTTTTTCTCGCTAAACTCGTTCAGGCTCAAGATTTTTGTGGTTTAATTAGCCCGGTCGAACTTGGGCCAGCTCGAAAACCCTTAACTAATATTTTGAATTTTTTTTAATATTTAAGATAAGGTGTCATATTTTTTTAAGATTGGTTTTAATAGAGTTGAAAACCCTAAACCGGGTTTTCTAATTGTGTCGTACTATATATATCATCTTCCTTTGTCCTCTCATCAATAGTCTAAGTAGTTAATATTTTCCTATTATGTCAATCGTCTCATCAAGGTGGCTGTGGACTCTCTTTTAATTTTAGTAACTTCTCATTCAATAACAAAATAAGAAACTGCAAGCTTATTGATTATCTAATAAAAATTTGAAAGACGTTTTATGGAGACAAATACAATTAGTACCACCATAGCTCATTTCTTCCGCTATAAATAACAACTGATCTTAGTATTGTTCATCACTCAACAACAAACACGAGAAAGAATCATATATTGGAATATTTCAAACATCTTTTTTCTTTCATCATGGCTTTCAAAAACGTGATTTTTCTCCTAGCGGTTTTATGCATTGCACTGTCTGCAAATGCTCAATTACCACAATTTCCGGCACCGTTTCCTTTTCCATTTCCATTCCTACCGAGTCCCGGTGTACCAGGATTACCTGATATAACAAAATGTTTGTCATCTTTTATGAATATTCCAGGGTGTATCGCAGAGTTTTCGCAATCTATACTCATTGGAAAGTTCGGAAACATAGGCCCTGCTTGTTGCAAAGCAATTTTGGAAGCTGAAACCAATTGCATTCCACAACTTCCATTCAATCCAATTTTTCCTCCTATGCTAAAGGAACAGTGTTCAAAAACTGTTGGCGCACTTCCTCCTACCAAAAAGTAGAATTTAATTACAAATAATGTTAACAGTTGCATTTTTTTTTCTTTTTTTTAGTTGAAAAATAAGATTAGGTTTACGATTTGTATCCAAAATTTTCAACGATATAATAATAGCATTATAAACGAGTCACTTTTGTTTTTCCCAGTTTTACATAACAATAATCTATTCCAATTTTAATTAGATTGCAAAAAGGCTTGCTTGAAGGTGTAATGACCTTTCAAGAAACCAAATGAATTTAGAAGCGCTATAAAAGCACTGATTCCAGAAAAAATAAAATTAGAATTCCAATGGATGATTGTTATTACGTTTTAAATTAGCAAACACTGTAAAAATATGCGAAGTGTGTTGCACACTTATTTTGAAAAATCTTAAAACTTGCTCAATCTTTAAAAATTAAAATGGTCAATATACATAATATACATAATATAAATGGATGAATTAAATTCACTAATTTTTCACATTCAAAAATTATAATAGAAAAGAGAGTCAAAATAGTAAATTTCAAATTTTCATCCATTATTATTTTATTCACAAACTTGTCTTTCATTTTTTTTACATTTAATCTTTTCATATATAGTTTTACAATATCATCATTGAATAAGTATCTCGGTTTTTAGGTTATATGACCATAAATTTAAATAAATGTGAGTTAAATTTTAAAAACAATAATTATAATTTTTTATTATACGAATATATGAAATTCAATCACCGAACATGGTGCATAAGATATGTCGTGGTATGTCTTATATTCCTAATCATTTATTTAGGTATGTCTTTTAGAATTTATTGCTAAAACTGTTCCTAATAAGAAAATATATACGTGAAATAATAAATACTTTAACAAAAAATGGAAAAGAGAGAACAGATACATAGGCATGTCGATTACGTCAAAAGCCCTAAACATAGCGGGCTCGAAATTAAACATATATATATATATATTCATAAAAGTCTGGTTTTTCTCGCTAAGCTCGTTCGGACTCAAGATTTTTGTGGTTTAATTAGCCCGGTCGAACTTGGGCCAGCTCGAAAACCCTTAAACAATATTTTGAATTTTTTTAATATTTAAGATAAAGTGTCATCTATTTTTAAGATTGTTTTTAATAGAGTTGAAAACCCTAAACCGGGTTTTCTAATTGTGTCTTACTTTATATATCATCTTCTTTGTCCTCTCATCAATAGTCTAAGTAGTTAATATTTTCCTATTTATGTCAATTGTCTCATCAAGGTGGCTGTGGACTCTCTTTTAATTTTAGTAACTTCTCATTCAATAAAAAAAATAAGAAACTGCAAGCTTATTGATTATCTAATAAAAATTTGAAAGACGTTTTATGGAGACAAATACAATTAGTACCACCATAGCTCATTTCTTCCCCTATAAATAACAACTGATCTTAGTATTGTTCATCACTCAACAACAAACACGAGAAAGAATCATATATTGGAATATTTCAAACATCTTTTTTCTTTCATCATGGCTTTCAAAAACGTGATTTTTCTCCTAGCGGTTTTATGCATTGCACTGTCTGCAAATGCTCAATTACCACAATTTCCGGCACCGTTTCCTTTTCCATTTCCATTCCTACCGAGTCCCGGTGTACCAGGATTACCTGATATAACAAAATGTTTGTCATCTTTTATGAATATTCCAGGGTGTATCGCAGAGTTTTCGCAATCTATACTCATTGGAAAGTTCGGAAACATAGGCCCTGCTTGTTGCAAAGCAATTTTGGAAGCTGAAACCAATTGCATTCCACAACTTCCATTCAATCCATTTTTTCCTCCTATGCTAAAGGAACAGTGTTCAAAAACTGTTGGCGCACTTCCTCCTACCAAAAAGTAGAATTTAATTACAAATAATGTTAACCGTTGCATTTTTTTTTCTTTTTTTTAGTTGAAAAATAAGATTAGGTTTACGATTTGTATCCAAAATTTTCAACGATATAATAATAGCATTATAAACGAGTCACTTTTGTTTTTCCCAGTTTTACATAACAATAATCTATTCCAATTTTAATTAGATTGCAAAAAGGCTTGCTTGAAGGTGTAATGACCTTTCAAGAAACCAAATGAATTTAGAAGCGCTATAAAAGCACGATTCCAGAAAAAATAAAATTAGAATTCCAATGGATGATTGTTATTACGTTTTAAATTAGCAAACACTGTAAAAATATGCGAAGTGTGTTGCACACTTATTTTGAAAAATCTTAAAACTTGCTCAATCTTTAAAAATTAAAATGGTCAATATACATAATATACATAATATAAATGGATGAATTAAATTCACTAATTTTTCACATTCAAAAATTATAATAGAAAAGAGAGTCAAAATAGTAAATTTCAAATTTTCATCCATTATTATTTTATTCACAAACTTGTCTTTCATTTTTTTTACATTTAATCTTTTCATATATAGTTTTACAATATCATCATTGAATAAGTATCTCGGTTTTTAGGTTATATGACCATAAATTTAAATAAATGTGAGTTAAATTTTAAAAACAATAATTATAATTTTTTATTATACGAATATATGAAATTCAATCACCGAACATGGTGCATAAGATATGTCGTGGTATGTCTTATATTCCTAATCATTTATTTAGGTATGTCTTTTAGAATTTATTGCTAAAACTGTTCCTAATAAGAAAATATATACGTGAAATAATAAATACTTTAACAAAAAATGGAAAAGAGAGAACAGATACATAGGCATGTCGATTACGTCAAAAGCCCTAAACATAGCGGGCTCGAAATTAAACATATATATATCTATATTCATAAAAGTCTGGTTTTTCTCGCTAAGCTCGTTCGGACTCAAGATTTTTGTGGTTTAATTAGCCCGGTCGAACTTGGGCCAGCTCGAAAACCCTTAAACAATATTTTGAATTTTTTTTAATATTTAAGATAAAGTGTCATCTATTTTTAAGATTGTTTTTAATAGAGTTGAAAACCCTAAACCGGGTTTTCTAATTGTGTCTTACTTTATATATCATCTTCTTTGTCCTCTCATCAATAGTCTAAGTAGTTAATATTTTCCTATTTATGTCAATTGTCTCATCAAGGTGGTTGTGGACTCTCTTTTAATTTTAGTAACTTCTCATTCAATAAAAAAAATAAGAAACTGCAAGCTTATTGATTATCTAATAAAAATTTGAAAGACGTTTTATGGAGACAAATACAATTAGTACCACCATAGCTCATTTCTTCCCCTATAAATAACAACTGATCTTAGTATTGTTCATCACTCAACAACAAACACGAGAAAGAATCATATATTGGAATATTTCAAACATCTTTTTTCTTTCATCATGGCTTTCAAAAACGTGATTTTTCTCCTAGCGGTTTTATGCATTGCACTGTCTGCAAATGCTCAATTACCACAATTTCCGGCACCGTTTCCTTTTCCATTTCCATTCCTACCGAGTCCCGGTGTACCAGGATTACCTGATATAACAAAATGTTTGTCATCTTTTATGAATATTCCAGGGTGTATCGCAGAGTTTTCGCAATCTATACTCATTGGAAAGTTCGGAAACATAGGCCCTGCTTGTTGCAAAGCAATTTTGGAAGCTGAAACCAATTGCATTCCACAACTTCCATTCAATCCATTTTTTCCTCCTATGCTAAAGAACAGTGTTCAAAAACTGTTGGCGCACTTCCTCCTACCAAAAAGTAGAATTTAATTACAAATAATGTTAACCGTTGCATTTTTTTTTCTTTTTTTTAGTTGAAAAATAAGATTAGGTTTACGATTTGTATCCAAAATTTTCAACGATATAATAATAGCATTATAAACGAGTCACTTTTGTTTTTCCCAGTTTTACATAACAATAATCTATTCCAATTTTAATTAGATTGCAAAAAGGCTTGCTTGAAGGTGTAATGACCTTTCAAGAAACCAAATGAATTTAGAAGCGCTATAAAAGCACGATTCCAGAAAAAATAAAATTAGAATTCCAATGGATGATTGTTATTACGTTTTAAATTAGCAAACACTGTAAAAATATGCGAAGTGTGTTGCACACTTATTTTGAAAAATCTTAAAACTTGCTCAATCTTTAAAAATTAAAATGGTCAATATACATAATATACATAATATAAATGGATGAATTAAATTCACTAATTTTTCACATTCAAAAATTATAATAGAAAAGAGAGTCAAAATAGTAAATTTCAAATTTTCATCCATTATTATTTTATTCAAAAACTTATCTTTCATTTTTTTTACATTTAATCTTTTCATATATAGTTTTACAATATCATCATTGAATAAGTATCTCGGTTTTTAGGTTATATGACCATAAATTTAAATAAATGTGAGTTAAATTTTAAAAACAATAATTATAATTTTTTATTATACGAATATATGAAATTCAATCACCGAACATGGTGCATAAGATATGTCGTGGTATGTCTTATATTCCTAATCATTTATTTAGGTATGTCTTTTAGAATTTATTGCTAAAACTGTTCCTAATAAGAAAATATATACGTGAAATAATAAATACTTTAACAAAAAATGGAAAAGAGAGAACAGATACATAGGCATGTCGATTACGTCAAAAGCCCTAAACATAGCGGGCTCGAAATTAAACATATATATATATATATATATATTCATAAAAGTCTGGTTTTTCTCGCTAAGCTCGTTCGGACTCAAGATTTTTGTGGTTTAATTAGCCCGGTCGAACTTGGGCCAGCTCGAAAACCCTTAAACAATATTTTGAATTTTTTTTAATATTTAAGATAAAGTGTCATCTATTTTTAAGATTGTTTTTAATAGATTTGAAAACCCTAAACCGGGTTTTCTAATTGTGTCTTACTTTATATATCATCTTCTTTGTCCTCTCATCAATAGTCTAAGTAGTTAATATTTTCCTATTTATGTCAATTGTCTCATCAAGGTGGCTGTGGACTCTCTTTTAATTTTAGTAACTTCTCATTCAATAAAAAAAATAAGAAACTGCAAGCTTATTGATTATCTAATAAAAATTTGAAAGACGTTTTATGGAGACAAATACAATTAGTACCACCATAGCTCATTTCTTCCCCTATAAATAACAACTGATCTTAGTATTGTTCATCACTCAACAAAAAACACGAGAAAGAATCATATATTGGAATATTTCAAACATCTTTTTTCTTTCATCATGGCTTTCAAAAACGTGATTTTTCTCCTAGCGGTTTTATGCATTGCACTGTCTGCAAATGCTCAATTACCACAATTTCCGGCACCGTTTCCTTTTCCATTTCCATTCCTACCGAGTCCCGGTGTACCAGGATTACCTGATATAACAAAATGTTTGTCATCTTTTATGAATATTCCAGGGTGTATCGCAGAGTTTTCGCAATCTATACTCATTGGAAAGTTCGGAAACATAGGCCCTGCTTGTTGCAAAGCAATTTTGGAAGCTGAAACCAATTGCATTCCACAACTTCCATTCAATCCATTTTTTCCTCCTATGCTAAAGGAACAGTGTTCAAAAACTGTTGGCGCACTTCCTCCTACCAAAAAGTAGAATTTAATTACAAATAATGTTAACCGTTGCATTTTTTTTTCTATTTTTTAGTTGAAAAATAAGATTAGGTTTACGATTTGTATCCAAAATTTTCAACGATATAATAATAGCATTATAAACGAGTCACTTTTGTTTTTCCCAGTTTTACATAACAATAATCTATTCCAATTTTAATTAGATTGCAAAAAGGCTTGCTTGAAGGTGTAATGACCTTTCAAGAAACCAAATGAATTTAGAAGCGCTATAAAAGCACGATTCCAGAAAAAATAAAATTAGAATTCCAATGGATGATTGTTATTACGTTTTAAATTAGCAAACACTGTAAAAATATGCGAAGTGTGTTGCACACTTATTTTGAAAAATCTTAAAACTTGCTCAATCTTTAAAAATTAAAATGGTCAATATACATAATATACATAATATAAATGGATGAATTAAATTCACTAATTTTTCACATTCAAAAATTATAATAGAAAAGAGAGTCAAAATAGTAAATTTCAAATTTTCATCCATTATTATTTTATTCACAAACTTGTCTTTCATTTTTTTTACATTTAATCTTTTCATATATAGTTTTACAATATCATCATTGAATAAGTATCTCGGTTTTTAGGTTATATGACCATAAATTTAAATAAATGTGAGTTAAATTTTAAAAACAATAATTATAATTTTTTATTATACGAATATATGAAATTCAATCACCGAACATGGTGCATAAGATATGTCGTGGTATGTCTTATATTCCTAATCATTTATTTAGGTATGTCTTTTAGAATTTATTGCTAAAACTGTTCCTAATAAGAAAATATATACGTGAAATAATAAATACTTTAACAAAAAATGGAAAAGAGAGAACAGATATATAGGCATGTCGATTACGTCAAAAGCCCTAAACATAGCGGGCTCGAAATTAAACATATATATATATATATATATATATATTCATAAAAGTCTGGTTTTTCTCGCTAAGCTCGTTCGGACTCAAGATTTTTGTGGTTTAATTAGCCCGGTCGAACTTGGGCCAGCTCGAAAACCCTTAAACAATATTTTGAATTTTTTTTAATATTTAAGATAAAGTGTCATCTATTTTTAAGATTGTTTTTAATAGAGTTGAAAACCCTAAACCGGGTTTTCTAATTGTGTCTTACTTTATATATCATCTTCTTTGTCCTCTCATCAATAGTCTAAGTAGTTAATATTTTCCTATTTATGTCAATTGTCTCATCAAGGTGGTTGTGGACTCTCTTTTAATTTTAGTAACTTCTCATTCAATAAAAAAAATAAGAAACTGCAAGCTTATTGATTATCTAATAAAAATTTGAAAGACGTTTTATGGAGACAAATACAATTAGTACCACCATAGCTCATTTCTTCCCCTATAAATAACAACTGATCTTAGTATTGTTCATCACTCAACAACAAACACGAGAAAGAATCATATATTGGAATATTTCAAACATCTTTTTTCTTTCATCATGGCTTTCAAAAACGTGATTTTTCTCCTAGCGGTTTTATGCATTGCACTGTCTGCAAATGCTCAATTACCACAATTTCCGGCACCGTTTCCTTTTCCATTTCCATTCCTACCGAGTCCCGGTGTACCAGGATTACCTGATATAACAAAATGTTTGTCATCTTTTATGAATATTCCAGGGTGTATCGCAGAGTTTTCGCAATCTATACTCATTGGAAAGTTCGGAAACATAGGCCCTGCTTGTTGCAAAGCAATTTTGGAAGCTGAAACCAATTGCATTCCACAACTTCCATTCAATCCATTTTTTCCTCCTATGCTAAAGGAACAGTGTTCAAAAACTGTTGGCGCACTTCCTCCTACCAAAAAGTAGAATTTAATTACAAATAATGTTAACCGTTGCATTTTTTTTTCTTTTTTTTAGTTGAAAAATAAGATTAGGTTTACGATTTGTATCCAAAATTTTCAACGATATAATAATAGCATTATAAACGAGTCACTTTTGTTTTTCCCAGTTTTACATAACAATAATCTATTCCAATTTTAATTAGATTGCAAAAAGGCTTGCTTGAAGGTGTAATGACCTTTCAAGAAACAAAATGAATTTAGAAGCGCTATAAAAGCATGATTCCAGAAAAAATAAAATTAGAATTCCAATGGATGATTGTTATTACGTTTTAAATTAGCAAACACTGTAAAAATATGCGAAGTGTGTTGCACACTTATTTTGAAAAATCTTAAAACTTGCTCAATCTTTAAAAATTAAAATGGTCAATATACATAATATACATAATATAAATGGATGAATTAAATTCACTAATTTTTCACATTCAAAAATTATAATAGAAAAGAGAGTCAAAATAGTAAATTTCAAATTTTCATCCATTATTATTTTATTCACAAACTTGTCTTTCAGTTTTTTTAGATTTAATCTTTTCATATATAGTTTTACAATATCATCATTGAATAAGTATCTCGGTTTTTAGGTTATATGACCATAAATTAAAATAAATGTGAGTTAAATTTTAAAAACAATAATTATAATTTTTTATTATACGAATATATGAAATTCAATCACCGAACATGGTGCATAAGATATGTCGTGGTATGTCTTATATTCCTAATCATTTATTTAGGTATGTCTTTTAGAATTTATTGCTAAACTGTTCCTAATAAGAAAATATATACGTGAAATAATAAATACTTTAACAAAAAATGGAAAAGAGAGAACAGATACATAGGCATGTCGATTACGTCAAAAGCCCTAAACATAGCGGGCTCGAAATTAAACATATATATATATCTATATTCATAAAAGTCTGGTTTTTCTCGCTAAGCTCGTTCGGACTCAAGATTTTTGTGGTTTAATTAGCCCGGTCGAACTTGGGCCAGCTCGAAAACCCTTAAACAATATTTTGAATTTTTTTTAATATTTAAGATAAAGTGTCATCTATTTTTAAGATTGTTTTTAATAGAGTTGAAAACCCTAAACCGGGTTTTCTAATTGTGTCTTACTTTATATATCATCTTCTTTGTCCTCTCATCAATAGTCTAAGTAGTTAATATTTTCCTATTTATGTCAATTGTCTCATCAAGGTGGTTGTGGACTCTCTTTTAATTTTAGTAACTTCTCATTCAATAAAAAAAATAAGAAACTGCAAGCTTATTGATTATCTAATAAAAATTTGAAAGACGTTTTATGGAGACAAATACAATTAGTACCACCATAGCTCATTTCTTCCCCTATAAATAACAACTGATCTTAGTATTGTTCATCACTCAACAACAAACACGAGAAAGAATCATATATTGGAATATTTCAAACATCTTTTTTCTTTCATCATGGCTTTCAAAAACGTGATTTTTCTCCTAGCGGTTTTATGCATTGCACTGTCTGCAAATGCTCAATTACCACAATTTCCGGCACCGTTTCCTTTTCCATTTCCATTCCTACCGAGTCCCGGTGTACCAGGATTACCTGATATAACAAAATGTTTGTCATCTTTTATGAATATTCCAGGGTGTATCGCAGAGTTTTCGCAATCTATACTCATTGGAAAGTTCGGAAACATAGGCCCTGCTTGTTGCAAAGCAATTTTGGAAGCTGAAACCAATTGCATTCCACAACTTCCATTCAATCCATTTTTTCCTCCTATGCTAAAGGAACAGTGTTCAAAAACTGTTGGCGCACTTCCTCCTACCAAAAAGTAGAATTTAATTACAAATAATGTTAACCGTTGCATTTTTTTTTCTTTTTTTTAGTTGAAAAATAAGATTAGGTTTACGATTTGTATCCAAAATTTTCAACGATATAATAATAGCATTATAAACGAGTCACTTTTGTTTTTCCCAGTTTTACATAACAATAATCTATTCCAATTTTAATTAGATTGCAAAAAGGCTTGCTTGAAGGTGTAATGACCTTTCAAGAAACCAAATGAATTTAGAAGCGCTATAAAAGCACGATTCCAGAAAAAATAAAATTAGAATTCCAATGGATGATTGTTATTACGTTTTAAATTAGCAAACACTGTAAAAATATGCGAAGTGTGTTGCACACTTATTTTGAAAAATCTTAAAACTTGCTCAATCTTTAAAAATTAAAATGGTCAATATACATAATATACATAATATAAATGGATGAATTAAATTCACTAATTTTTCACATTCAAAAATTATAATAGAAAAGAGAGTCAAAATAGTAAATTTCAAATTTTCATCCATTATTATTTTATTCACAAACTTGTCTTTCATTTTTTTTACATTTAATCTTTTCATATATAGTTTTACAATATCATCATTGAATAAGTATCTCGGTTTTTAGGTTATATGACCATAAATTTAAATAAATGTGAGTTAAATTTTAAAAACAATAATTATAATTTTTTATTATACGAATATATGAAATTCAATCACCGAACATGGTGCATAAGATATGTCGTGGTATGTCTTATATTCCTAATCATTTATTTAGGTATGTCTTTTAGAATTTATTGCTAAAACTGTTCCTAATAAGAAAATATATACGTGAAATAATAAATACTTTAACAAAAAATGGAAAAGAGAGAACAGATATATAGGCATGTCGATTACGTCAAAAGCCCTAAACATAGCGGGCTCGAAATTAAACATATATATATATATATATATATATATATATATTCATAAAAGTCTGGTTTTTCTCGCTAAGCTCGTTCGGACTCAAGATTTTTGTGGTTTAATTAGCCCGGTCGAACTTGGGCCAGCTCGAAAACCCTTAAACAATATTTTGAATTTTTTTTAATATTTAAGATAAAGTGTCATCTATTTTTAAGATTGTTTTTAATAGAGTTGAAAACCCTAAACCGGGTTTTCTAATTGTGTCTTACTTTATATATCATCTTCTTTGTCCTCTCATCAATAGTCTAAGTAGTTAATATTTTCCTATTTATGTCAATTGTCTCATCAAGGTGGTTGTGGACTCTCTTTTAATTTTAGTAACTTCTCATTCAATAAAAAAAATAAGAAACTGCAAGCTTATTGATTATCTAATAAAAATTTGAAAGACGTTTTATGGAGACAAATACAATTAGTACCACCATAGCTCATTTCTTCCCCTATAAATAACAACTGATCTTAGTATTGTTCATCACTCAACAACAAACACGAGAAAGAATCATATATTGGAATATTTCAAACATCTTTTTTCTTTCATCATGGCTTTCAAAAACGTGATTTTTCTCCTAGCGGTTTTATGCATTGCACTGTCTGCAAATGCTCAATTACCACAATTTCCGGCACCGTTTCCTTTTCCATTTCCATTCCTACCGAGTCCCGGTGTACCAGGATTACCTGATATAACAAAATGTTTGTCATCTTTTATGAATATTCCAGGGTGTATCGCAGAGTTTTCGCAATCTATACTCATTGGAAAGTTCGGAAACATAGGCCCTGCTTGTTGCAAAGCAATTTTGGAAGCTGAAACCAATTGCATTCCACAACTTCCATTCAATCCATTTTTTCCTCCTATGCTAAAGGAACAGTGTTCAAAAACTGTTGGCGCACTTCCTCCTACCAAAAAGTAGAATTTAATTACAAATAATGTTAACCGTTGCATTTTTTTTTCTTTTTTTTAGTTGAAAAATAAGATTAGGTTTACGATTTGTATCCAAAATTTTCAACGATATAATAATAGCATTATAAACGAGTCACTTTTGTTTTTCCCAGTTTTACATAACAATAATCTATTCCAATTTTAATTAGATTGCAAAAAGGCTTGCTTGAAGGTGTAATGACCTTTCAAGAAACCAAATGAATTTAGAAGCGCTATAAAAGCACGATTCCAGAAAAAATAAAATTAGAATTCCAATGGATGATTGTTATTACGTTTTAAATTAGCAAACACTGTAAAAATATGCGAAGTGTGTTGCACACTTATTTTGAAAAATCTTAAAACTTGCTCAATCTTTAAAAATTAAAATGGTCAATATACATAATATACATAATATAAATGGATGAATTAAATTCACTAATTTTTCACATTCAAAAATTATAATAGAAAAGAGAGTCAAAATAGTAAATTTCAAATTTTCATCCATTATTATTTTATTCACAAACTTGTCTTTCATTTTTTTTACATTTAATATTTTCATATATAGTTTTACAATATCATCATTGAATAAGTATCTCGGTTTTTAGGTTATATGACCATAAATTTAAATAAATGTGAGTTAAATTTTAAAAGCAATAATTATAATTTTTTATTTTACGAATATATGAAATTCAATCACCGAACATGGTGCATAAGATATGTATTGGTATGTCTTATATTCCTAATCATTTGTTTAGGTATGTGTTTTAGAATTTATTGCTAAAATTGTTCCTAATTAGAAAATATATTAGTGAAATAATAAATACTTTAACAGAAAATGGAAAAGAGAGAACATATACATAGGCATGTCGATTACGTCAAAAGCCCTAAAAATAGCGGGCTCGAAATTAAATATATATATATATTCATAAAAGTCTGGTTTTTCTCGCTAAGCCCGTTCGGACTCAAGATTTTTGTGGTTTAATTAGCCCAGTCGAACTCGGGCCAGCTCGAAAACCCTTAAACAATATTTTGAGTTTTTAAAAATTTTTAAGATTAAGTGTCATATTTTTTTAAGATTGTTTTTAATAGAGTTGAAAACCCTAAACCGGGTTTTCTAATTGTGTCGTACTATATACAGTAAAACCTCTATAAATTAATATTGTTGGGACAATGATATTTTATTAATTTATCGTGATATTAATTTATCTATAAATTAATAAATATTAATTTATAGTGTAAATTAATATTTATTAATTTATAAAGAGATATGTTTTAATACTTAAAATTTTAGAAAGAAATGAATTTATAAATTTTGTAGTTGTCGACTTAAATTTTAATAGTTTGAAAAAAATCTATTTCGAAAATAAATTAGACAATATAATTTCAAAGCGTATAGATGAATTTAATTATACAAACGATATACATAAATTCAAATTTATGATTAATGACCTCAATTGTTGTATATTAACACTTATAAAAATATCGTAATAAAAATGATGCATATTCAAAAATTAAAAACTTATAGAAAATCTTGACTATTTTACGATACAGTTATAGAGTATACTACACCACTATAATTTAAAACAACAATCGATCAATTGTTTTATTCAATAAAAGTTAGACATATGTTCTAACGAAAATTCAGTTTAATATAAAAAAAACAACTAAAAGCATACCTTAGTATAACATGTTATATATATATATATATATATATATATATATATAAATTAACATTATTATTAATTTATGATATTAATGGGACCATATATTTACATAGAGATTCTAAAAAAATTATTATCTTATTATCTTATCGAATTTTGTCAAATTTTACATTGGCCCGACTTGGGACCGGACAATTTTATTAATTTATAGTGTTTATTAATTTATCTAGTATTAATTTATAGAGGTTCTACTGTATATCATCTCCTTTGTCCTCTTATCAATAGTCTAAGTAGTTAATATTTTCCTATTAATGTCAATCGTCTCATCAAGGTGGATGTGGACTCTCTTTTAATTTTAGTAACTTCTCATTCAATAAGAAAATAAGAAACTGCAAGCTTATTAATTATCTAATAAAAATTTGAAAGACGTTTTATGGAGACAAATACAATTAGTACCACCATAACTCATTTCTTCCCCTATAAATAACAACTGATCTTAGTATTGTTCAACACTCAACAACAAACACGAGAAAGAATCATATATTGGAATATTTCAAACATCTTTTTTCTTTCATCATGGCTTTCAAAAACGTGATTTTTCTCCTAGCGGTTCTATGCATTGCACTGTCAGCAAATGCTCAATTACCACAATTTCCGGCACTGTTTCCTTTTCCATTTCCATTCCTACCGAGTCCCGGTGTACCAGGATTACCTGATATAACAAAATGTTTGTCATCTTTTATGAATATTCCAGGGTGTATCGCAGAGTTTTCGCAATCCATACTCATTGGAAAGTTCGGAAACATAGGCCCTGCTTGTTGCAAAGCAATTTTGGAAGCTGAAACCAATTGCATTCCACAACTTCCATTCAATCCATTTTTTCCTCCTATGCTAAAGGAACAGTGTTCAAAAACTGTTGGCGCACTTCCTCCTACCAAAAAGTAGAATTTAATTACAAATAATGTTAACCGTTGCATTTTTTTTTTTAGTTGAAAAATAAGATTAGGTTTACGATTTGTATCCAAAATTTTCAACGATATAATAATAGCATTATAAACGAGTCACTTTGTTTTTCCCAGTTTTACATAACAATAATCTATAACAATTTTAATTAGATTACACAAAAGCTTGCTTGAAGGTGTAATGACCTTTCAAGAACCAACATGTAATTAGAACCGCTACAAAAGCACGATTCCGGAAAAAATAAAATTAGAAGTCAAATGGAAGATTGTTATTACGTTTTAAATGAGCACAATGTCCGCACAGACGGCCCATATGGACGTGGTCATGACCAAATGACAGCCCTAATCATATATTTCCTGGCCGGCTGGTCCTAGCAGATAGGAATAGTCCGTTGCACAAACTACACCGCCCATTTCCCCCATGGCAAGACCCGGCTGGAGAACTAAATCACATGAGGCAGAATCACAATCTTTGTATCTTCCAAATTATTAATCACCCAAAGCTCATAACATCAAATAGTTTCAACAAAAAACAAAATCCTTCAAGTCCAATCTATAAGAATCCTAGTTTCGGTCTGATCATAGACCTACCTAAAAGTCTTTTAATCGTCAACAACAGATACGATTTGACACATGCTAGATGGCCTTGGTAATACAAGGAGATTCTCCAAGGCGACCAAACTTTTCTCACACATGGGACGGCTCGAATGCACAACAAGTTTCTTGAGAACTACCGAGTTCTCTACAAAGTACCTTGCTACTCCAATTCCAAGAGACATTACGCCGCCGAATCTGCTGATCTTTATCTCTACAAACTTTAGGGATGACAACAAACACTGAGGCGCGGACAAGAAAGTTACTGAAGTAGAGTGAGTATAAAAATCCTGCAAAATACAAAGATTAATGAAAATATATGTTGATTTAGATAAACAAAACATTTAAACGCATATTAATTATGTTTAACCTCTAGGTTTCTGCAATCAATCACCAAGACGATGGATTTTAGATTCGGACAGCTATCAAGAAACATTGACAGGGTACTTATCCCTCTGGAACCTGAGATTTCTGCTTCAAAACAGGACAGGTTGCAAAACTGGTGTGATGATTCTTCTTTCAAGTAGGAACAGATTAGCTGCTTACATTTAAAGAAGAGAGGTAAGTAAAATTTTTTTGATCATATATGTATATATGACTATCATAGACATACCCTCATAGCAAGGTCAGAGATAATCATATCTTTAACTCTCGAGATACCGATGAAAAAGTTACGGGCCACTTGGTTTGATGGTTTGCCAATAGCAAAGAGGCCAACAATTTCAACCTTGGCTAAGGAATCCAAATTACTTACGATTTTACTCCGCGATAATTCATTTCTGAACTTCAAATACTTGAGTCTAGGTGCATCAATCAAAACTCCAGAGTCTAAGCTATTAAACCCAAGAATCCCTCTACGATGCTCACTATAATCAAAGGCTACACTGAGACTGGTTAGTGTCTTAGAAAACACTCGTAAAACCGTTACATTATCACTTACCGTTCTAGCGATGCTCAAATCTTCAAGAACAGGGCAAGATGAGATAAGGAACTCTAGACACGTCTCATTAGCATAAACATTTTGTTCTAAATGCATAGTCTTGAGACAAGGTAATGAAATAGTCTCAACATTACCCAACATTACTCCATGGAGTCTTAAGTAAAGAAGCGTCTTACTAATATAGACGCTTAATGGCATCACTTCCAAACTCTCACTCTTCCAAAGAAGACACTCAACATCAAGATGCTTAGGTTTACGCTTAGCAACAAAATCTATCCAACGTGTGACACAAGACTTGTTATCATTCTCATCCTTCTTCCGAATACTTAGCTTAAGCTTGTACAAACATGAATTCTCTATCTTACAGAAATCTAGAAACTTTTCCATAAAACACACAAAGGCATTGTAATCTGGGAATGCACTAGAGTTCAAATCCAACCCAGGAATCAAAAGCCAGACAGTTTTCCACCTCTTGGACAAAACACTGGTACTAACAGCTTCTTTTGTCGGAAGATACGAGAGTATATGAGATATCAAAGCGTCAGGTAATTTACTTATCAGATCCTCTCTCGCATTTGAGGATCCTGCACGCCGTTTCACTGATTCCTCCATCAAATCCGCTCGCAGTATCGAACCGTTTAGTGGCACTCGAGTGAAATCACTTTAAGGGTTTTGTGTGTTGGAAGATGAGACGGCTGAAGAAGAAGCAAAGAGAGAGCGTTTTAGGTTCTGCATGCCATTTGGTTCATCTCATCCTCAAGCTTCACGATTCTCAAGTTGTCGTTTGGGCCAAAGGGTCCAATAACTACTCTGGTTTCATAAGAGTTTGAAACGCTGCGTTTAATCGTTTAGTACTCTTTATATACCCTCAAAACAGGAAAAATGGGTAGAAAAACCCTCACCTTTCATAAAAACATATAAAAAACCCTCAACTTTTTTTGTGGGTTTTTAAACCCTCACCTTTTTATAAATGGTAAAATAAACCCTATTATTAATAAAGTCAAATTAAATTCAAACAAATAGTTATAAAACATAAATAACTATAAAAAATTTGATTTAAGATTTTTCTCCTAAAACTCTTGTTTACAATTTTTTTCTAAACTGAAATTTTTTAGTCATGATGTGAAAAAGTTAATTAATGAAGTTGCATTTGGTTGTATTACGAATATTCATCAACGTGAAACCAAACAAATTTTGTTACGAATGAAATATAAATTCTTGTACCGAACCGAATATGAGTTTATATTAATAAAGGTTTATTTGGTTCGATCACACAAATTTACTAACGTGAAACCAAACCAAATTTTATAACACTACGAAAAGTACATGAATTTTCATTGGCCGAACTAAATAAGATATACTAACAGTTAATATTTCTATATATATATATATATATATATATATATCACGCACGATATATTAAAAACATAATATAAATTACATTTAATTAATCATTATTTAACTATATTTTTATCTAAAACTTGAAAACTCGAACAAAAAAGAAAATCAAATGTGCTACCTATAAATTTTTGTATTTAATAATTTCTAATAGTAAGAATATAACGATTGTTTTTGTATTTAATAATTTCTAATAGTAAGAATATAACTTGACAATTTTTGTATTTAATAATTTCTAAGTAGTAAATTAAATTGTTTTTGTTTATTACTGTTAAATATAACGATTTAAAAAAAATAAGTTGAATTTATTAATATTAGGGTTTATTTTACTACTTATAAAAAGGTGAGGGTTTAAAAACCCATTAAAAAAGTTGAGGGTTTTTTACATGTTTTTTGGAAAGGTGAGGGTTTTTCTACCCATTTTTCCTTTTTTTTGACATCAACATTATGCCAATTTTTTAAAACGAAACTAGATCATGACCCGCACGTACGTGCGGGGTTTCATATTTAAAAAAATATATTGTATAAAATTTACATTCAATATAGTTTTTTGTTTTGTTTTAGTGATATATATTGTAGTGTATATATTATAATAATATGTACAAAGAAAATTGTAGAATTCAAAAAACTGAAATTAATTGAAAAAACAAATTTTTATTAATAGCAAACTGGAACCTTTATTAATAGGAAACTGGAATCTTAAAAAATGAAAACCAAATAAATTGACATCAAAGTCATTATTGCTTGTCCAAATAGAAATAATTAATTAGAAACTTAACCAAAAACAAAAAAAAATGGATTCATCCGTCGATATTTTTACATACATGGAGAAAAATTCTCTAGCCACATGAATTAGGTTTGATCTCCAACAGAGACATGTCAAAGGAGTTTGATACTGATCTTTTACTTGTAAATCAATTAAAGAGTTAGAATAAATATTCATACATTTTAAACAGGGATAATCTATTTTACAAAGGATAATATACCTTTCCATGTATAAAATGTAGGGAAATTGTTAAAAATGCCCTTTTTGGTGTGCCCCTTTTCAAAAATGCCCCTTTTAGATGTCCATTTTCAAAAATGCCCCTTTTTAAATATGAAAAATTTATAAAATTTTATTAGGTTTATAAGGTACTTATGGATGGTAACTATTACTTGAAGACTCGATCCAAGTATTTATAAGATTTTATAAGGTGTTTTTAAAGGGTTTACAAGATATTTTAAAGGTTTTTCAAAGGTTTTACAAGATATTTTAAAGGTTTTTAAAAGTTTTTCAAAGGTTTTAGATACTTATTTGTGTATGTTTTAATAATGTTACATACACAAATAAGATTTTTAGATACTTATTTGTGTATGTTTTAATAATGTTACATACATATTTGGGTAAATCTTATATTTTAGGAGCATTTTTTATAAGGTTTTAAAGAAGGAGCATTTTTGAAAAGTGGCATTGAAAAAGGGGCATTTTCGCAAAAACCCCTATAATGTATTGATTTTGGAGAGGCAAACTATACACACCACCACCTCATCACCAACATTCTGAGAGATCTCCCCTATATAGTACATGGTAAATATTCACCACTACAATATAAAATACTTACTAATTTAAAATATTAAAACACGTGAAAGATAAAAAAAAATACCTTAGAATCTCTAAGTTCAAACAACATTTTTTTGTAGGCTTGTTAGAAACATCATAAGTTTTCATTTCACGAATAATATTTACATGACCGAGTGTAAAAGAAAAAAAAAATTTGCAAGTAATGTTAGTAATCGAATAAGCTCCTTTCAAATTAAAATATAAACATACTTATATAATTACCAATCAAGAAAATGAGAACGATAAAACAATAGAAAGGAAAAAAAGAGATGATTAGTGAGTGATAAACATGCAAACATACCCTATATTTATATCATCAAGAAAGTCGGCATTTAAAGGAAAAAAAATAATTGGTAGAAGATTTTTTAAACAAATTCGCAGAATATGCTTCATTTTTTAGGATAACAATCTTTAAGTAAGATTATTTTGAAGCATATATTGTTTATTTCAATAAAATATAATATGGAAAAATATCCTAAAAACTTGGAGATTGCGTAAATTAATTTGTAAAGTCAATATTCGGAAATTTATAAGAAACTTAATCGCTGATGCTAATATTTGAAATTAATAATCCATAAAAACATAGATTACATAAATTAATTAAATAAGAATATTGGTGGGAATCAATATTTTCTCTTTTTTTTTTTTCCATCCAATTACTTTATTAATAACCAAATGAGGCATCCATGTTTACAAAGGAATTAAGAAAACTTGGGCAACAATGATACAGAGAATAATTAGTTGAACTTTGGACTGCTTTCTTTGCAAGAAAATCCGCACATCCATTTTGCTCCCGATGTCGAAATGTGACTTTCATTGAAGTGAACTTGCTCCTCCATTGCCATATCTCGTTTAAATAGTGTTGTAGTCGGAGATTTGTTCCTTTTTCATTGATAAGCTTAACAATGGAGGCATTGTCTCCTTCAAACTCAACATGTCTATATCCAAGTGCCCATGTTGCTTGGATAGCCCATATAAATGTTGTGCACTCTGCTTCTTCAACAGTTAACCTTCCCTGAAATTTCCCCATACCACACTCAAGACATGTACCATGTGAGTCCCTTATTATCCACCCTAGGCCGGACGGCGTCACTCCTTCGTAGTGAGAGGCATCGTAATTGCATTTGACCCATCCTCTGCTCGGCTTACACCATGAACCCCTCCGTGAACTTCGTACCTCAACCGGTTGTCCTCCTGTTTGACGTCCTTTATTACTGTCTTGACAGTCCAGCCATTCTTTTGTGTCTATAAGCTCTTGGCTAACAGTATCCTCGATTTTAGTGACTTTCCGATTAAACACCAAATCGTTCCTCGTTTTCCAGATTCTCCACATTAACCAGAATGGAAGGTAACGGCTTACTCTGTCAATGTGATTGTTATCATGGAGGGTAAAAAGCAGCCTTAGTTTATCTTCAAATGGTTTATTCCGGTTCCATAGGTCCTGTGTTGGGACTCCAGCAGCTCTCCATATCGGTTGGACAAAGGGGCAAGAGAATAATGTGTGGTCATTTGTTTCCAACTCATTACAACATCTTGAGCAGTAGGGGTTCACATTCATATTTCTCCGGCGCAGATTTTCGGCAATGCCAATGGCTTTGGAAGCATACCGCCAGAGGAAGTGCTTTAGCTTTGGAACAATATTCAAACTCCAAATCCTTGTCGCTATGTCCGGGTTTGTTGCCAGCGGTGCTTTGGGTTCGTCATCCGCGATGCTCAAGTTCATTGCTCTCCAATAGCCCGATTTCACGGTGTATTGACCATCCTTTGTATAATGCCACAAATATGAATCCGGCGATTCCTTGTATGGTAAAAAGATTTTCACGGAATCAATATTTTCTCATTTTCAAATATTTGTATTAAAAGTTTTAAAAATTGGTATTTACATTTTATTTTAATGTTTTTTGAAAAGAAAATAATCGAATTTAGAAGAATGTATATTCCAAAAGCTTGTAACAATTTGATTTGAAATAGAAAAATTTATATGGCTCTAAAAATATAATTTGGAGATATAGTAACTATTATAATACGTTTTAATATATAATTAAAATTTAGTTTATTGATATATTTTTAATATAATGAAAACTACCCGTTTTAAATAAAAAATTCAAAATTTTCTATCATTTAAATTCTGATTAAAATTTAAAACATTTTAATCTATACTGTAAATATATTCCAGATATTTACAAATCTAAAATCCAAAAATTATTTGTTGAATATGCTATAATACTAAAGGATGGAAGTAGTTAGTTTAGATAATATATGACAAATATGATAAATTTTTATTATATTTGGAAAATCAAATTTTAAAATCTTTTTTTTCATGTGTACTAATCAGAATTAATTAGCATAGTTTTTTTAAGGAAATTTTTTAAAATTAAACTAAATGATAATTTAATATTAAATTAGATTGTCGTCTATGTTGCATGGAAACTCTCTCCGAGGTCCGTTTCCCGTTTCCGAAACGTTTCGAAAACGGAAACTCTCGGAAACACCAAGAAACGTCACGGAAACACGTTTCTTAAAAATCTATGTTTGGAAACACGATGGAAACTCACGTTTCCGTTTTGGAAACATGACAAATATTTTTTCCTTTTTAATTTGGAAACTTATATTTAATAAATAGCATGAAAATATTAAGATTTATAATACATATAAATAATTTTGGGAGATTCGAGTTTTAAGATCTTTTTCTCGACGAACCAAATTTAGAAACAGTTTTATATAATCTTTGATGGAACTAATGAAAATGAGAATGAAAATGTTGGTCTAAATATTTGAATTTGAGCCTTTTAATCTTAATTTTTTAGAATTTTAGTTAAACTATTTAATACTTTATGTTTTGGATTTGTGTTGTTTAAAACATATATTTCTTTTAAATTCTTTTATGTTTGGTTATATATAATATATATATATATATATATATATATATACGTTTCCAAAACGTTTCCATTCTTTAACTTTAGAAAAAACTCGTTTCCCGTTTCCGAAACGTTTCGTTTCCTCGTTTCCGTTTCCGTTTCCATGCAACATAGATTGTCGTTTCCCGAAATATCTAATAATATATTATCAAAATAAATATGTTTAAATATATACAGTTTCGAATTAAATTGCTTGATTTGTTATGGAATTTTCCTTAAACAATTTCCAAAAATATAGGGTAGTTATTAAGTTATTGATTTAATTTCGGATTTTTTTTAATCCAAGATCCACGTTTATCCGACTATACCAACGGGTCAACCCAAGATCCGCTGGCTTTTTATGATCAAATTGTCTCAATTGTCCTCTTTTGACTTTTTTTTTCCTTCTTCAAATTTTAAAAAACCAATGGCATCCTATGTAATATTCTACAACTTAAAGGTCTTTTATTATTTAGTGATTCCCAATTAATAGTATAGATTAAAAACAAGAATAGCTCTTTAAGGTGATATTGTTTGCTTTGTTTTATTAATAAGAAGCATATCCATGAGGATGAAGCTTTTGCCACCTCCAAGCAACTTGAAGACTATCTTGAAGATTAGTAAATCGAGCAGTCCAATTCAAATCTTTCAAAATCTTTGTCGGGTCACTATACACTTCTGCGTAATCTCCTGGTCGTCGAGGCAAGAAATCTACTTTGATCTCAACTCCTGTTGCCTTCTTACATGCCTCCACGAATTCTTTAACCGATCTTCCTGTTTAACCAAACCACAAAATGGTTAATATCACATTGTTACTAAAACTTCTGCATTGAAATCAAATTATGGTAGTTAAACGAATCCGCTTCTTGATCACAACATGGAAGTTGGACTTTTGGAGATTAGTATGGAATGTTATAAGAAGAAGGAAAACAGAGTTATTGTGTAGTGAAAATGTTAAAGTCAAGACCTTTTCCGGTTCCAACATTGTAGATACCGACTTTTCGAGGCTGAGCTTTCTCGAGAGCCTTCACGTGAGCATCCACGAGATCAGTAACATCTATATAATCTCTAATGCAAGTCCCATCCGATGTTTTGTAATCTGTTCCTTTCACCTACCATAAACCATATCATATAAAAGATGTTGCAACCTATGATTACAGATTATAGATTTTTTTTTAAATAATGTTTTTTTACTTGAAGTCCCGGGATGAAACCACGAGCTGCATCAAAGCAAGCACCAGAAATCCGTCCTTGCTCGCGAAGTTCCGGTCTTGGAGCTTCTCCTAATCTACCTCCTGGATCTGAACCAATCACATTGAAGTATCTGCAAAAGTTCATAAGGTATTTGTATAATTTGTTTCACTGATCATAGAGTAAAAAGAGTTCTCAATGAACTGAACCTTAAGATCATAACCGCCATGTCAGAGTTCTTAGAGAAATCCAAGATCATATCCTCTGCCATCTTTTTAGCTTTTCCGTAAGGGTTAATCGGGACCTACAAACGATATTTTCGTTTAACAAAAACTCGGAAAAAGAGAATTTTATAGCTCGAAAATAAGGTTATTTACCTGTGGAGTATCTTCAGTAATCGGCATTTTTTCAGGCTCTCCATATGTAGCACAAGTGCTAGAATATATCAATTTCTTCACTTTATGTCTAGCCATAGCTTCAAGAACTCCTAATGTGTTTGATGTAATGTTATGGTAATATCTACAATAAACAAATATGCAAATAATGAGACCGCAAAGAACAAATTGTTGCAGCTACGTTTAGAACTATAGAACGAATTAGGACTGTACTTAAGAGGATAAAGAGTGCTTTCTCCAACATAAGCTACCGCAGCAAAATGCATTACAGCGTCAAAAGCGTTCTCGGAGAAGATTTTCTCGACCTATAATTATATCGGATAAGTAAAAAGCAAAAACCAAAACTTTTAACCTTCAAAGGATAACAAAAATCAAAAGGTTATAAAAGGATACCGCTACAGGATCTCCTAAGTCAGCATAAATGAACTGAAGTCTACCCGTTTGCGGAAATAATCGCTGTAAAGTCTTAATCGCACCAAGATTCCCACGCGAAAGATTGTCCTGTTGAGATATCAAAAGTTAATTAATGTATTCAAATTTCATCAAATAGTTATTGACAATTTTGAAAGTAGTCTAAGTTACCACAATGGTTACGCGGTATGAATCTCTAAGCAGCCGTAAAGCGGCATGTGACCCGATATAACCAGCACCACCAGTGACTAGCACATGAGTCACTCCTTCCTCTCTTCGAGAAAACTGAAAGCAAACACAACAAACCGCAGAAAACATTATGAAAATGTAATAGTTTCTAACTCTTTTGAGTAAGAGACGATGGAGGTACCGCGCTTGGAGATGTGAAACTTGAAGATTGACTGATCACAATAACGGCTAAGATTAGGAGTGAAGCTACTAATAGAAGCTTTCCAGTGAGATTGTTCTTTGTTTTTGGTTCTAAGCAATCCATTTCTACAAATTCCAAAACTTTCTCAGGATTATAATATGATCATAAGCAAATTTTGTTGGTGTAAATAATCTATCTACCTCCTAGAGACAAAGGTCTTGGGTTTCTTCGTTGAGTTCTTACTACAGACGAATTTAGCATTTGAAAAACTTCAAATTTGTTCTGGTTTTAATATAGAAACAGAGACTTGAGACCAAAGCAACATATATAATCCCACAAAAATCAGTATCTAGCAACAATGAAGATCATATTGCTGGAGATTGCTGCAAAACAAAGGAAGAATTTACCAAAAAAAATAAAATTATTGCTAACAGAAATATAAAGGTCAAAGCTACCAAATTCTGCATACTTATATGCATGGGAAAAAAACAGAGAGATAATAATATATGTTGCAAGTGGGACCTAAAGCAGCCAGAAGAAAAAGTTGAATTTTCTGACAAAATTTATGTTTGAATGAGAATATAGGGAGTTACTTTTACATTCAACTGATAAATTATACATATGTTATATAAAAATAATAAAAAGATTAAAAAAAAGTAGTAGTCAAAAAAAGTTGCATAGGAAAAAGAACAGAACAGAGTAAAACAAAAAATTGGAGGCAGAGACAGAGTCTTGAAAATGTAAGAATAGTCATCAAAATTGACTAAAACTCCGATCAATTTCGAGAAAACATTCTGATCCAATTCCGATTATAATTTTGATGTAATGTAAATAAAACTAGGAAAAATCACAAAATGGTCCTAATCAGTAAAATCAGAGTTTAAAAAAAAAAACCTATCTAGAAGATTGGTGATGATGATGATGATGATATTAATTAGATTAGATTTCATTTTGTCAAAAACAAAACACAGAGAGATTGAGAGAGAGATTTGTGCACCTGAGAATTGTGAGAAGACGAGAGAAACAGAGGAAGGCGTTAAAAGATGGTTTGGAGTATGAAACGCGCGATGTTATTAACAAAGTATGAGAAAAACTCGTGACGAAGAATAACGTAAAAGAGAACCAGAGAGAGAGAGAGAGACGAGACGAAGAAGACGAGAGGAAACGTGAATTGCAAAACGAGAGCACGACTACGACCTGGTCGCGCACTCTCTTTCTCTATAAGCGTTTTCTTTTTCTTTAATATAGTTATTTTAGATCATGGAAATAATTTTAGTATTTATCTCCTTTTTTAAAAAAAAATGTAAAATAGCTCTCTCTTTTTTCATAAGGTTGTTATAATTTATCTCCTTATATATGCATTTTTTAAAAGAAATTTCATTATTGCTATATGACTAAAGCACATCCATTAATTTGGAAATAGTTTTGTTGACTTTAAAGTGGAAAGTATAAGGATTTAATTTCATAAATGTGCAAATATTTTCAGAATCTACTTATTTTAAAAATAAAAATAGTATTAATTTAAAAAGGTAGCAAAACAAGAAAAGAAAGATAATCTAATGTGTTGTAAATTGTACTAGATAGAGATATCTCTCATACTATTGTCAAAAAAACAAAAATATCACTCACTTGAAAACATTATTTACGTTACTTAAAGTGCACTAGCGTTCTAAAGCTTCCGTACGTCTAGATTTGTTTTACAAAGAAAATTGTTTCTTTGTAGACGTTATAATTTTGGAAATTATTTATCCAAAAAAATAAAATTGTTTTACAGTATGTACTATTTCAACATAGCTAAAAACATATATCTCACAAATAGTATAGAGGACAAAATCTAACATACAATCAAATCCAAAATGTGAATCCCGAGTAAATTAAAAAAACGTAGATATTTTGGCTTTTTAAGCCAATTTAATATCTCAAAATAAAAGAAAAATAATTTCGGATGACAAAAAAAAAAAAAAATAAATAAATAATTTATCGTTTGGCCACCTAACCTAATTTTAAAGGCTGACCAATTAGAGTTTAGAAGCCAATGTACAGTGGCTAACTACCCTATAGTTTAATCAAAGTCAAACAAGAGTTATGAATCTCTTTTGGATATTAAACAAAAATAACTATAATACAAATTATTGATGATAAATGGAAGTAAAATAAGTGTGGCTGCTTAGTTGTAGCGACTGCCCAACTATCTAACGTGTTTGGCCATCGTAGTCAAATCAAATGATTTGATTTAGTTAAAATACATCTATATGCCCAATTATGTATATACGCAACTACTATGTTGGAGTTTAGTTAAATGTAAACGTTTATTCTTCGTAGTGAACATAAAAAAGGTATCATCCATATAATATACATATAAAGTTGTTAGGAAAAAGAGATAGATTAGTTTTCCGATTAAAAGTTTTGTTTGAATGAAAAAATATTCGAATTAGAAAAATAACAACTATCATGTGTAGTGATGTATCAAATTGGCATGCATTAGAGAAAAAAAATTAAAAAAAAATCGACATGCATTTTGAATTTAGTGTGCTAACTATATACACGAAACGTAAGATCAGCGACTTGATCACTTAACCATTGGAAATGACTGCTAAGTTTGTCAAAGGCTCTAACATATGAAAAGGAGGCTAGCAAGTTGGAGCAGGAGAAAAATGCGTAGGGAGTACACTTAGATCGATACTGACTTGGAGGTGGAGGCTGTCAACAAGCAAGAGTCGAGAGTAAGAAATCAAGTCATTAGTTGCTAATGGAAAACCAATGAAGATATGGATCATAATGTAAAGTCAGTTATGAAGCTATTGGATGAAAAGAGTAAGACAGACATATTTGATGCGAGACTTCCTCACGTGGACCAGAATTGAAAATGATTTTGATATGGGCATTGGAGAAACAAGTGATAGAATCTTGAGGACTAGTAAACGACCTTGAAGCACGAGACTGATGAGGAAGGTGTTTCAGTTTTAGAGGCGAGGAACACTTATACCAGTAAGAAAAGGACGATGCAGAGGAAGAAAATTACAGGAAGCTCACCTAGTGTTGGTAGTATTGGTGAGTCCGACCATTTTTGTAAACCCCGACCGCCATTTTTAATGATCCCACGTCCTCTCTCGACCCGTGGGCCCACCATCTTCCGACGGTCGGTTCGCTACGTTCGGGAGGCTTTAAAGACTTGTTTACCAATCCTACAAATCACCACATGATTTTTCTCTGTGTTTTGTCCTCACTCACACAGTTTAGACAATCACTTCCCGGAAAGTCACCCATCCTGAAATTACAACAGCTTAAGCACACTTAAATGTGGAGTTCTCTCAAGACGGTTGACCGAAAAGATAAGTGCGCTTTGGTGACATAGGTAGTCAAATCAATTCAGAGCATAACCAAATATGAGGAGAAAAAACTAAACAATTCAAATAAAAAACCATATTCAATTTCATTTCATTTGAGAACAATCAACTATGCCATCACCGAATCAGTTAAGAATGAGCCTCTAAGTATTGAATCCGAGAAGGTGATAGTTATGAGCTAAGTTTGTTTTACTCAATCTAAGGAGATCAACTTCTGCTCTTCCACTTCTTTATTCTTCTTCTTTGTTGCTTGTGGAGTCAGATAGATCTTGCACAAAGTGTAATCCTACATGCACCAACAAAAACAAGACTCAAAATAGAATCCAAAACTCAAAATTTTAGAAACACATATTGACCTTGTCGTTATTGTGACAAGTTTGATGCAACGAGTATTCAAGCATTAACCAATCAGTTTTGACGTCGGCTGACTGTTTCTTAACGTAGTATGCAAAAGCCGTCTTGTAGCCAGCGACACCTTGCATTACGTTGATCTTCTGGGCACCCACTGTTGCGTGCCAATATTTTCCTTTAGTGTCGCCACGTTTCTGCCTTTTCCCACCATTACCAACTCTCTTTGTTTGGCTTAAACCTAGATCAACTTTGTTCCTCTCCGTTATAATGAACGATTCTTTCTTATTTCTCAATTCTCATTTAGCATAAATTAAAAAAAAAACTCATGAAAAAACAGCCGTCGAAATTGAATGATAGCCAGAGAAATGAAAGAGTCGATTTCAGATTACTAATACATATTTATTATTACTGTGCACAAAGCTTATATCTATAAGAAGTATGATCATAAACAAGTAGTACAATATTGGAACAAACCAATTAAATCTTATTTTCATAGAGAACACTCACCAAAACAAACAATTCATAAGCAAATCAATGGGAAACAATCTACAAAGCAAAACATCAACAAAGTAAAAAACCATCATATGCATGTTTGGGTTAGTATCAAAAAATTATACGATAAATAACAAATCCTAAAAGTAAAAGAATCTTTTTAAAACGTATATAAAATGAAGATAATATAGCAAATTACTAATCTTAGATTACATATTTGAGTCAACAATTTTAGTAGTTAAATAAACTATGCAAAAGTGAAAGTGAAGAGACATATACTTTGGCTTAATGTGTTCATAGAGACATTTTGTAAGTAGTCGTAAAGATCATACTTTAACATTTAAAAAATACATGGATGTAAAAACACTTTTTTAGTGGTAAAATAAATAGTACATTTTGTAATAGATGTAATTAAGATGATGGTTTAATCAGTGGTTTGCATCTAAATTTTTTTCCAAAAACGTTGTTGAATTATTTTAGGCGAGTTCATAAAACTACGATTTTCAAAATTTGGCAATAATAATAATGATAAAATTTTGGAAAAAGTTTTGGTGATTGATAATTTAATTTTACTGGATTATTGTAATAAATTTAAGATATACAAATGCAAATGGTTTATTAAGACAAAAGAATGAATATATAAATAAATTTTTTTCTCTCACTAAAGAATTCTATATAATTTCCACTGACAACCAAATTTTTAATCTAATTTATTTTGTTAAATTTGATTTTAATTAAAAACAATGGAAGGGTCCTAATCTAGTTATTTTATAAAATTTAAATATGTAAATATATAGTTATACTTGTATGTGTATATATGTACATAAATATAAGTATCTATAATATATGTCTATACAAAAAAAGTTGTTGAGGAGAGGAAATTGTAAGCTTTGATGAAGTTGAAAAAAAGAAGAAGTTTGTTAAAAATGTATCGTTGTTAAATGTTCTTTAGAAATCTTTTTAGAAAAGAAATAGAAAATAGTTTTAGTTAAAAAAAAGTTATTTACATACTTCTCAATACTTCTTATGCGGGTATAATAAATAAATATTAAATGTTATTGATAATAATTGAATTCTAAGTGGTAATCCCCACATCTTCTTAAATTCTTATTTGGATTTGAACCTCACACATTATATTTTGCAATACAATTTAAGTTCTATACCATTATAATAAATCAAATTTTAATTATACGGACTTTATCTTAATATGTAAAAACTAAAGTTTTCATATCAAATCTATATCTTGGTTTGTATTAAAAATAATTACAAATTAAGAAAATAAATTAAGTAAAAACGAAATGATTAGTTCAAAATGTTTTTGCAAAAACAACATTATTTTTTATATGTTGTAATCTCATAAGCAATAAAAAAAATTTAATGCGTTAAGATTTAAAAAATAAAACAGAAATAAAAATATTGTAACGTTCTCATCAAGTAATCTAAAATTCATTCTTTTAAGCTCATTGTATTTTTATGATTTTTTTGTGTGTTTCACTTACAAATAAAATTACAATAAAGCCATAAATACAATTTTTATCCATGCTAAATATATTAACAGTTTTGATACTTGTCAAAATCTAATTGACCAATAACACGTAAATCAGCATATATAATTTTTTTTTTCGTTTTTTTGTTATTTAACATTTTTGGTTACGAAAAAGAAAAGTTAAAAAAAAAAGATAGACACATGTAAATAAATAGTATATGTAAATATATATATATATATATATTAGTTAGTATTCCTATTTTTGTAAAGAAAAAGAAAGTCATTTTCTGATCGATAGACTTGACACGTGTCAAGAAACCGTGATCATGTGAGTTATCAAATTCGAAAATCAAAATTTATTTAATGAGATGTGCATGAGGATAAATATACAAGGTTAAAATTTTCAATTTTTCAATTTCGGACGGTAAAATAAATGATAATGGTGATGCATCACCCTATAAACTTACCAGAAACGTCAAATACAAAAATTGAATTGTTAAGGCTTTTCTTTGTTGACATCTATTGTTGAGATTATAAATATGAAAATAAATATGTGAATGTGTAAATATATCTGTGAATAAATTCAATTTACTTTCATATTTCTAATAGTTTTACCAAGAAAATTTGATTACCTATGTGTAATAAAAAGCAATTTCTTTTTACAACATCAAAATTTTTGTTAACTTTTCTCCCAGTACTAAAAATTTCAATTTACGAGCCTTTCAAAATATTACTTTTCTTTATTTTTGCTCATATTATCCTTATGTTTTGCTTATTTTTAATCTATTTTTTACCAAAAAAATTTATATTCAAAGTTTACAGCAGTTATAACGAATTGATAGCATTGTAATATGACTTATCATTAAATTTAATGGAAGTCTAGACTGACTAAAATCTTCAAGACATATTGCGCATTTTTCTCCAAACTTGAATGTGAGTTTCTCCACACAAACACAATAATATCTTTGAACTGTCTAATCAGACAGACGATTACCATAATCAGCAGTAGCATTTCCCCTAACGGCCTCCACATCTCGACTGATGGTGGGTAAAGACTGATCAATTAGAGAATTATAGTAATCTATGAAACTAGTGATAATGTAGTAGAAGAGACAACCTATAACTAAACTACACTTTATAGCCAAAGTAACGCAACCAAACAACCAAAGTGTTATGTTCTAATCAGTTACCTTGTAACTGAGAGGAAGATGAAAGTGTTGATATTTTGAAGAATTGTTGTATTAAACTAGTCTTCTGATAAAAAGTATGGTTTTCAAAAATAGTATCTCACAGAATTGTGCCACTTGTCAATTTTATCGATCTTTGATTTTGACACGTGTAATCTTATTATAAATTTTTGACTTTTAAAAATGTAAAAAGAGAAATATAAGGAAACAAAATAGTTTTAAAAATGTAAATAAGATAATTATAAAAACCAAAATTAGTAACTCATAGGATTATGCCACGTGTCAACTTTATCGATCTTAGATTTTGACAAGTGTAAAACAAAAATTTTCTTTTATTAATTTAAAAACTATAAAAAGATAATTGTTAGAAATTATAAATTAAAAAATACATAAAATGTAAAAAGATAATTATAAGGAAACGAAACAATTTTAAAAATATATAGAAGATAATTATAAGGTAATTATATGTATCTTATTAAATAAAAATAGAAAACATACATATATATCTTATATAAATATTTTTAATGAAATAGCAGACAAAAAAGAAAAAAAAAATGTACAACTTTTTTAGATGTTAAATAAGTATATGTGTTTTTAGATACTAAAAAAAAAGAAGGTATGTGGGTTCTGTTTGGGCTATAAACAGTTTCCATAAACCTTCTATGTTTGTAAGGCTTTATGTTATTGGCCATTGTATAGTTTGCTAATTTAATAAAGTTTTATAACTACAGTCTTGTCTCACATTAATAATTATTAATTGTTTCACATAAAGAAATCAATTTTATTTTTCAATGACATCTAGGAAGTAAAGGTGTTACACACTTTTTCATAATATATCATGTATATATATATATAGAACTTCTGTCCTTAATTATATAAAAGAACAGTGTCCCTTGAGATTAATGTTAATTAGGTAAGAACCGGTAAATTTATGTTATTGAATTTATTATTTTTATATATTAATATATATATATATATATATATATATGACTAAATTATTACGAATTTTCAATATGATTGAAATTTACAAATTTGTTGTGTTTGGTTTTATCATACAAATTTATAATTTTGTAAATTTGGATTGGTGAAAAATTAACAATATTTGTATCATCTTATGTTCACTTAGTACAAGATTATTAAAAACATTTATGGATTTTATGGATTATAAATGTTTTGTAGGAAAATTTAATTTTATGAAAGTATTTTTTTGTAGTTTAAATGCATTAAATTCCGTGTGTATATATTAAAAAATTTGCTCACATTTATTGGTAAAATTTAATATCTTAATTTTTGAAATAATTATTTTTAGTAATTTTAGGATTCTTATGTGTTTGGCAAGTAGTATTAGAATAATCAGAATAAATATATTATTAGAAAATAAGAGTGTTTGGCGAATGGGATAGGTAAATTACAAAAAAAGAAAAAAGAAAAAAAAAATGAACAAAATTGTGGGCTTGCTACATCAGCAACTAAAACCCTCTTTAAATAGATAGAGGATAATATTAAACTCTAAAATGTAATAATTTATTTTTTTGCTAAGGTAATAATTAAGCAGAAATCAAACAAAACATACCATCATTAATTAGATAGATTATAGATAGACCAAGCTAATATTTAGAATATTTAATAGATTTTGCCAAAAAAGCTCAACAAACCAATCAGCATAAAAGAATGACCACAAAGAAAAAATAGAACCAAAACAAGCTTATGCAAGCTTAGGCTGATTCAATAACATCATTCACACATAAGTGTGGTACAAACCAGTGGTTGCATTCTCTCCTTCCCACTTGGAAATACTGATACGGGTTTGGTGTCTGCATGGGAAAAGTGGTCAACCAACAGGATAAAGCCAGAAAGAAGATCAAGAAGAGAGTCTCCAATGTGGATGCAATGATTGCTAAATAGCCGCTTGTGACAGAAGGATAACCTACTTCATCTTCCCTCTTGCCAATGAGATAACAACACATACCACAATAAACATGGGAAGCTAAATGAATCTATATATCATTCAAGTTATTCATAAAGGTTGACCAATAAAAACAAAAGCAAGATTGAAACAATTCATGTCTAAAACTAAAGATGGGTCTTACAAGAGTAAATTTATTTATAAGCAACAACATTCAACAAAAACTCATAAAATGTCATTGAATCTCATGTTTACTTAGGAATTTTTCTTGGATTTTTCCATCGTCTAGATCGTCAACGTGTCATCGCCAGCATCATCGTCATCTACATATGGAAGAGGCTTGAATCCGGTGTTCTTAATCCAGTTCTTGCACATTTGGAAGGTATCAATGAGCTTCTTCGCTTTACTGTCTCGTTTTTCCTCTCATTTTGAGCTATCTGGTTCTCATGAGCAGAAGCAGGAGCAGCTCTCACATTTTCTTTGAATAGACACTGGAGATCACGCCCAAACCCTTCATATGCATGACTGATGTTGTACTTTACTTTGTTAACCATCCTCTACATTATTTCCTGAGCAAGCTTCAACTCTCTGGCTTTCTTGAGAGCCAAGGCAAGAGCACTTTCAGCTTCTTCTGAAGCCTACAAAATCAAAGAAAGGAAATGGATTTAATTAACATTATTGAAATAATCACAAAAAGTTGAAATAAAATAAAATTCAAGGTCTAACTAATATACTTTTTTATCAAGCGGTGCTTTAGCATCGTTTCTTTTCTTCTTGTCCAATTTTTTATTCACTGAAGCTTTCTTTTTCTTGTTGGCATTTTTTTTCTTCTTCAAGACCTACATGGAAAAAAGACTATTTAGAGATAAGACTATTTTGGTTGTGACTCAGTCGCAAAATCTACCAAAATATCAAGTGTGAACAACACATAAACCAAATATCATATATATATATATATATAGCAGCAGATTTTGAAATGAGAGTCAACAAAACAACATAAAACAACAAAAGCGCTATAATATATGCAGTCTGCAGACAGTTGATTCAGAGGCAAAAAAAGGAAAGAAAGAAAGAAATGAGCTATGCAAGTATTTGTCCAAAAAAAAAAAAAAAAAAAAAGAGCTATGCAAGTATAAGACACAATCTCATAGCAACATTCATAGCAATAGGCAGTTTGTTTACAGAGGCAAAACGACCAAAATCTACCACAATTCTAAGAAATGAGATATGCAAATCTACAAAACAAAAAGGTCTGCAAAATTTTGATTAAGTTTCTTTTACATATTGTGAAAAAAACAAGTTACTTAATTTAGTTTCTTTTACATATTGTGAAAAAAAAAGTTATCCACACTCAAAACAAAAAGGTCTGCAAAATTTTGATTCCTCCCAGAAGACAGAGTGGTCTATCAAAATATGCCAATTTAATCTAAAATCTATAAGGCCTCGCTAGTCGCTACAAATGAATCCCATAACTCATTTTATCCTACACTGGTCCTCCATCATCTTCTTAGACATAAAAAATTGATATCCTAACTTCATTCTTAAAATTTGATGTACAATAGAAATGAAAAAGGAGAGTTATGCATTTAAACCGTCTTTAAATCATTGCTATAGTTTGTAACATATTTGCGACTTTTATTCGTCCGGCATTTTTCAGTTGGCCCAATCTTAAGCCTTTCACCAAAAGATGGAAATGGAATATGGCTGATAAAATAGAGAAACATTTTTCTTTTTTTGAATTATGTCCCTAATTGTTGTATTCTTTTTTTTTTTTTTTTGGACAAAAAATTGTTGTATTCTATTGTGGCAAATTACGTTAAATCTGATGTTTTTTAGGTCCAATACTTAAAAGTGTCCGAAAAATCAAAGTTCCAATCGGACCAAAATCCAGAACACAGTTTTACTGTTCATGTATCAAACATTACACAAGATCTTTATATGAAATTGTTTCGCATTCATGAACAACTTTAAACAAACGACAACTTTTTCAAGAAGAAGGAGCAACAACAGTTTGCATCATGTTCTTGAATTCGAAAAAGTCAACGCGACCATCATGATTACTATCAACAGATACAATCATCTTCTTCACTTGTTCAATCTCTCCTGCTTCAGGTAGTCCAAGCTTCTTCAAAACCTTTTGTAATTCCACGGCGGAGATAAAACCATCTCCGTCTTCATCAAAAACATTAAAAGCTTCTTCAAGATCTGATTCCGGAGACCCGTCGCAGCAACTTCCTTCTCCTCCAAAGAAAGATTCGTCTAGGGTTTTGTGGAGTGCAGCAAAATCATCGAACCGGAGTCCGGTTTTGTCTGGTTTGATGAAAGAGTCAACGGTTGATTTGAGATCGGAGAAATCAGCTTCGAGACCGAGTCGTGAGAGTGCTTGGCTTAGTTCTTCGACGGTGATGAATCCGTCGTTGTTTTTGTCGAATAGGTCGAAGACTCGGTGAAGACGGAGAGCGTTTAGACTTGGACTTCGGAGTCTAAAGGAAGAAGATTGTCTCGAGAGTTTCTTCTTCTCGTTATTGAACTCCATTGTTACTCTTCTTCTTAGTTGTTCTTGGTGACTCTGTTAATATAATCGGAGACTTGAGAATCTCGAGGCAGAGACTAATCTTTTTTTTTTTTTTTTCTCGAAGACTATCCGTTATTATATAATTAAAGACTTGGAATCACGAGGCGGAGACTAATTAAATAATTAATACTTATATGATTAATTAAAGGGAGATTCACAATACCCCTTTTTCATACGTCTTTTCAAAAATGCCCCTTTGGCTCTCCATTTTTAAAAATACTCCTTTTTATGTACAAAATAACTAAATTACCTTTCTTTTAATAAAAGATATCACAAATATATAAGGAAATATAACAAAATTAGATCCACAAAATACAAAATATTTTTTGGCGGGAAAAGTGATCCCGTAATTTTTTCCGCCAAAACACTTGTAAAAACCTTTAAAATACCTTGTAAAATTTTCCCGCCAAAAAATTTTCCCGCCAAAAAATTTTTTTTGCGGGAAAAGTGATTCCGCAATTTTTTTGGCGTTAAATTTTTGGCTGGAAAAATTTACAAGGTATTTTAAAGGTTTTTTACAGGGTATTTATAAGGTTTTACAATGTATTTTAAAAGGTTTTACAACGTATTTATAAGGTATTTATAAGATATTATAAGATTTTACAAGCTATTTTATAAGGTTTTACAAGTTATAAGGTTTTACAAGTTTTTTATAAGGTTTTACAAGTTATAAATATCTTATAAAACCTTATAAGTACCTTGTAAAACCTTTTAAAATACATTGTAAAACCTTACAAAACACTTGTAAATACTCTGTAAAACCTTTAAAATACCTTGTAAATTTTTTCCGCCAAAAAAATTGCGGAATCACTTTTCCCGCAAAAAAAATTTTGGCGGGAAAAATTTTTCGCGGGAAAATTTTACAAGGTATTTAAAGGTTTTTACAAGTGTTTTGGTGGGAAAATTGCGGGATCACTTTTCCCGTCAAAAAATATTTTGTATTTTGTGGACCTAATTTTGTTTCAAATAAGGGTAAAATGGTCATTAAAAATTAAAAGAGGGCAAACTTAAAAATGGACTCTCAAAGGGGGCATTTTTGAAAAGGGGTATTGAAAAAGGGGCATTTTTAACAATTTCTCTTAATTAAAACAGGGACATATTTTAATACTATTAGAGCATCTCCAAAGGACCTCAAATTTGAGGTTTGCCAAATTTGAGGTTTAGGGTTGTATCTTTCCAAACAAAAACCTCAAATTTAACTTCAAAAAATTATGTATTTTGTATAATAGTCCTCGTTATTAATTATAATTACATAAAACAATAAAAGTTTTATAAATAACAATAAAACATACATTAAAAATATTACAGACATTATTAATTAATAAAATATTACATTATAAAATAAAATTACACAAAATAATGATAAAAACACACAAACGAAATCACAAACTAAAACTAAATTACTAAATTATTGTACCTAATTATTTCCGTAATGCTCCCATATATGATCGATCAATGTATTTCGAAAAGCTAGATGAGTCTTTTTATTTTTTATTTGTAGATTACGAGATAAAAATTGTTGAAATTGTTAAAAATTTAAGGACTAAAGTGATAAAAAAATAAATTAGTAATAGTATTTATAACATATAAATAATTATGAGGACCAAAATGCAAATAAAAAGATGAAACCTCACATTTGAGGTTTTGAATAGTGAAACCTCAAATATGAGGTTCCACTATTCAAAACCTCAAAATGAATTTTGAGGTTGCTTTTGGAGAACCAAAAACCTTATATTTGAAGATTTGAGGTTGCCTTTGGAGATGCTCTTAACACGAAAATGATTATGGTCGAAAAAAGTAGTGACTGTTATTTTTCTAAGAATTTGTCCACATCATACCAATAATTCTCTTCTAAATTAAACTTGCAAAATGATGTGGAAAACATTAGTAATGATATTGGTACCAACTTGACATACAAGACTTTGTTCTATTCGACGTGTAATGAATTATGAGAAAAACGTCTTAAATCTTCAACTTTCAAGAATTGTCGATAAAGCCTTACTTTTGTTTCAGGAATTGTCGGTAAAAACCTTAATTTTGTCTCGCATGAAATAATTTGCTAAACTTTGTAGACTTTGCCAAATAAATCATGTCGTTAACTTGACTTGCGGAACAAATTAATAATGTTAAATTTTCGTTAAGATTTTTCTGTTAAACCACAAAACTACGTATGTCATTTTGATTAAAAACTAAAACTAAAACATGTTTTTAATAATATATTGTTTTTAATCAAACGACGTAGTTTATTGTCTAACAAAACTCTTAACGGAAATTTAATCTCGTTAATTTGGCAAAGTCAGGTCAACTTAGCGACATGACTTATTTTAGTTAAATCAACAAAAATTATCGAATTATTTCATACGTGGCAAAGTTGAAGCTTTTATCGGCAATTTTTGAAAATTGAAGATTTTTTTTAACTTTTTTCCCATAATTCATTACACGTCCAAGAGAACAAAGTCTTGCATGTCAACTTGTCAAGTTGGTACCATTACTATTATTTTCTACATCATTTACTCAAGCAAGCTCAATTTAGAAGATTTAGACGCAACGTAATAGTATGATGTAGACACACTAAAAGAAAAAAAACATTTACTACTTTTCTCGACCACAATCATTTTTGTGCTAATAGAATTAAAACATGTCCATGTTTTAATCATATAGTATTAATTATTTAATTAGTCTCTGCTCCTGATTCCAAGTATACTTTTAAATTATTATAGGTTACATTAAATACTTTATACATTTATTTCAAATTACGGTTATATATATTATGCATGTTATTTTCATATTAATATTAGTAGTTACGATATTATGTAAAAATTAATAGTAGCTAAACATTCACATTATATTTTCTAAACTTTGAAAAACAAAATACTACAAAGCCACGAAACCCAAAAGCCCAATAACAAAAAAATGTCGTTTTCTCTTCACAGCCCATTTGTTTCCATTGATCACTTCCATTGCCACAACCACCAAAACCATATCTCGCCGCCGTCGACGACGACGACGACACTTGCTTCACCACCGTATTTATTTCAACAGAGGAGAAAAACAAGAAGCGTTTTAACTCTCTCTTCTGAATCTATGGAGATTTGTGGCGTTGATTCCGAAGGGAAAGAGTTTAATAGTGCACAAGAGATGTGGAGAGAAGAAATTGGAGAAGAAGGAGACGAAACTAGAAAAACCCAATGGTATAGAGATGGTGTTTCTTATTGGGAAGTAAGTTTTTGATTCATCTGATCTTAAAAACTTTACCTTTTCTTTGTTTTAGTGTAAAGTTCCTTAGATTTGTGTGATTGTGTTGTTATAAAGGGTGTTGAAGCTTCTGTTGATGGAGTATTAGGAGGATATGGACATGTGAATGATGCTGATATTATAGGAAGTGAGGTTTTTCTTAAGACTCTTTTGCAAGAAAGATTAGTTAATGTTGGACCAAATCAGCATTTAGTAGCTCTTGGTAACTCTCTTCTCTCATTGGTGTTTATTGGTTTTTTTACATATGTGTGTTCTTATGAATCACTCTAATCATTTTTAGATTGTGGATCTGGTATTGGAAGAATCACTAAGAATCTTCTGATTCGATATTTTAACGAGGTGAAGTGTTGTTTTAGTTTCTGTTCTTCTCTGTTTTTGATTTCATTTGATAATCAGTTTTGTATTCTTTTGATCTTAGGTTGATCTTCTTGAGCCTGTAGCGCAATTTTTGGATGCAGCTCGTGAAAATTTGGCATCTGCGGGTTCCGAAACGCATAAAGCAACTAACTTTTTCTGTGTTCCTCTTCAGGTAATGTTCTTGAATGATCTCTTTGGGTTTCTTTATCTTTCTCTTTCTTGTCAATTCTCCTTCACCTTTGGGTTGTGAATGTTATGTAATCATAGGAGTTTACTCCAGCTGCTGGGAGGTATGATGTTATATGGGTTCAATGGTGCATTGGGCATCTCACGGATAATGACTTTGTTTCTTTCTTTAACCGCGCAAAGGTAAAGACTTTGTTTCTTTTGTTTCATTGCTCTATGTTCAGTTACTCCATTACTAGTCAAGTAAAATTTTAGTTCCAATGCACTATGTTTTTGCTGCTTAATCTCATGTGATGTTCTTGGTTAATCTCAGGGATGCCTTAAACCTGGTGGGTTTTTCATCGTGAAGGAGAATCTCGCTAAAAATGGTTCTTTTCGCTCTCTCTCTCTTTTGGACTCTCACTTTGATATTCTTATGATCTGATATATATGTTTTTTTCTGCAGGATTTGTTTTGGATAAAGAAGATCATAGCATCACCAGATCGGATCCCTACTTCAAACAGCTCTTTCGCCAATGCGGGTTACATCTCTATAGAACAAAGGTTGAATACTTGAATTCTCGTCTGTTTTTTTAAACCGTAAAATTAAGAATTGATAGTTTAGAAATTTACAGTCTTTTCCCGAAAACCATAATTTTCAGGATCAGAAAGGTCTTCCACAAGAGTTATTTGCTGTAAAAATGTATGCATTAACGGTTGACACACCACCGAAAATCCACCGAACCAGATCAAAAACTACTAGCAACAGACCGCAGATTATCAAATGACAAAGCTTCTGATTGGTTTATAACAGCGTCTTAATCTTTTTGTTTAAAGAGAGAAGCTACCAAAGGTATTGTAAGATCTGGATCAAGGCTTGGCTAAGATGTGTATTACCGCCGGAAAAGCTACCAAAGGAAGCACACTGTCACATGGTTTGGTTTTGTGCCTGCTCGATTCTCTTCTCTTCCATCACCTTCACCAAGTAATAAACTCTCATGTACTCATGGCTTGACTTGTTTCTCTGCCCATTCTGTTTCCTTATCTGATCATTGTCAGGACTTGAAGATATCATCTACACATTAGTTTAAAGCTTTGAAATCCAAATATTTTGTTTCCTTATCTTATTTAATCAATGCCCCAAGCTTATTCATCGACTCTTATTTTTGAAAAATATAATGTGTTACATTTTCATAAAACGTTTAATTAACCATCATTTATATGTATGTTCCATTCAAATAGTTCCTTTGCATGTATTAAATAGTCCTTAGGCCATGTAACATCCTTATCAATCAAAATATTGTCTAAAATTAAACATACTAAAAATAAAGGCAAATTGTGTGTTTTAGAATTATTAATTTAGGAAATACGAGTTTCAAACGTAGGCATAAAATCTTCAATATGATTTTGTTCCCTACATTACAAAGATTTATAGGCCTGGACTTAGACGTATGAGTCGGTCTTTCCAGTAAGTATAAAACATATATTCGCCATGTTTAACCTTTGATCAAAAAGCTCCTATTGTCATTGTAGTTTTACGCTCAAATGATCAAATCTATTAGTGTTTGGGTAGTTTTTTTGAATTGTTTTAGAGTTGAAGTTGAAATAAGCAATGCAACTCAAATCTAATCCCATGACTCATTTTATCCCAAAACAAAAAATGTCTGCAATATTGTTTCATCCCATAACTCATTTTATCCCAAAATAAAAAAATGTCTGCAGGAGAAGGAGTGGTCTATTACTATATGCCAATTTAATCTAAAAAATCTGTAAGGCATCGTAACTCTTGCCATAAATGCATCCCATAACTCATTTTATCGTACACTGGTCCCGATGCATTATCTTTTCAGAAATAAAATATTGCTATACTAACCGGGCCTTGTGGCCTAGTGGTAAAGGGGTCACAGCTGTGACTTCCGCCACCAGGGTTCGAGGCACGGCCACTGGCAGGTTTACATAGGGGAATTGCCAGCCTCGTGGGATTAGTCCTTGGGCCTAGGAAGCCTTTGGGAGACCCGCGGTTATTCAAAAAAAAAAAAAAAAAAAAAAAAAAAAAAAAAAAAAAAATATTGCTATACGAACACAAGTAAAATCCATGGGTAACATGTACAAGAGTAATGAAAAAGGTGAGTTACGCATTCGTAGTTAAAACCATCTTTAAATCATTGCTATAGTTTTTTAACATATTGAGGCATTTTTATTGACGAATTAGGGACCAAACATTAAACGATGAAAATTGAATGTCAAAAAACGTAGGTGGTAAGGAAGGAACGCTACTAGTTGGTAGGTCGCGTCTTTTTGTACCAAAAGCCATGTTTTTAGGGCTTGTTATGTTGGGAAATTACTCAAGAATTTTATATTTTATAGAAAACTTTTCTAAAATGCCATAAATTAAAATTCCTTTCCGAGAATACCAAAAATATGCCATATAGAAGTATTGTCTTTTTAACTCATCTATATGGCATCCACTAAAAGGTTTAACCCAATATGGCATTCTCAAAAAGGAAATGAATTATTTGTGGCATCCTTGTTAGTTTTCTCTTTTTTTTCTTTATAATTTAACCATTGTTAAGATTTTCACACTTTATCTAAATATTTTTGTATTTGAGTATTTGTAAATAATAGCAAGTTTTTTTTTAATTCACCGAGTATGTTCGTTTTTTTTATATTACTCTTTCTATTTAACAAAGACTATCGTTCCTTTTTATTTTATATTTCTAATTTGATTCTGCAAACTAAATTTCAAATTTATTCTTTACCCAAAACTAATTTTTTTTCGAATTTGAACAATTTTAATTTGTTTGAAATCTGTCAAATTAATAATATCGATTGATGAGCTAAATAATTACGGTTTAAACATCATTGAACTTATCTTCAAGGAAGGGGAGTTCAGTGCTCAGGAGAGATAGTAAAAAGGGCAAGGAAGGATGCAGAGGAATGGAAGAATAATTCACAAGGCACATAGAAGGGACCAACTACAGAGAAAGAGATAAATTAATCCATCTCCTAAAGATAACTCTAATTCCCATTGGAAACATCCTCCTCCGGGGCGTGGTTCAAGTGTAATGTAGGTGGAGCACTGAGTGATATGGGCTGGATATTATGGAATCATGAAGGCAGATGGATTGGAGCAAGAGAAATCCCGAGGACAAGGACAATGATTGAGACATAACTTGAAGCTTTGATATGGGCAGTCTTGTTTGTTTTCAGGTATGAGTAAATATTATATTGGTGAATTTTGAATCTGATAGTCGAGTTACACACCAAGAGGATGAGATGTATATGGCCCAATCTTAACCGGTACTGCAATATATAGATGAAGATGGTATTTTGACCAAGACATGGAAATGGAGTGGCTGACATAATAGTGAAATAATCTTTTTTTTTTTTTTTGAATTATGACTCTAAATTGTAATATATTGTGTCAAATTGGGTCAAATGCTATGTTGAGAAAGAACTTGTGATGATGTTGATTTGGTTAATGCAAAGTAAGTTGAGCCAACAATAATAATAATTGCGGTTGAAACTAACACACATTGGCCTTACTCGTATTTTTGCTTATCTTATAACTGAATCATTCATTCTCATGACTCGTCATTTCATCTATATTATTATTATTCTTTTTTTGAATACTAAAACTCATAGAACTTCGGCCACACCCAAAAAGATTTGAGAAGCAATAAGAAGCTTGGTTAGTGAAAAAGATTTGAGAAGCAATAAGAAGCTTGGTTAGTGTTTTTGGAGTCAAATATGACTAGATCTCGTGTTTATGATTGGGTATAAGAACTAGAACCGCAACCAGATCCCAAAAGCTAAAGTAGTTTTTTTCCGTTTAGAAGCTCCAAAACCGAAAACTCATAGGACTTCGGCCACACCCACATAGATTTGAGAAGCAATAGTTTCCAAAGCAATGGCGGGGTCACAAGATAAGCTGGATAAGATGAAACTCCGTCAGGATTACCGGAACATCATTCGAACCGGCGATCTCTAAGCTTCGCCTAGGATCTTTACCAATTGAGCTAACGACACTTGGTCATTCATCTATATTATTAACCAACATTGAAACTAATGTTTTCATTATCTATGATAGTTCGTGTGGCCTTTTATAACTCCTTTTTGGGCACGATAACAATTGGGTTAGTTAGATAGACAGACAAATTTTGGTTCAACAATGATAAAAAAAAAAAAAAAAAGATGAGTAGCAAAATCGTATTTAAGAAAGACGTACAGTGTCTTGCGAATGATTTTTACAAATAGTTAAAATTTTATACAAAATAAATTAATTCTTTTACAAATGGTAAATTTCTGAGAAATTTTTTTATGAAATTTTCGTATTGGAGAAATTAAAAGAAAACAAAACAAAAAATCCCCTTTACAAATTCCGTCAAAACTTGAACGTTTTCTTAATTTTTATAATTTAGGGTTTTCTTTCTCCACGTCAAAACTATGTAGGGTCGAAAAACTTTTTCCCTATAAAATCACTCAATCTCCACACTCTCTCACACTACCATCACCTATCTTAGAAATGGAGTTCTCAAGCTTTTTGTTCACTCTTTTACTCTTTTCACTCAATATTTCTCCTCTCACTTCTCTTGTTTCAGCTCATGGCACTAACCATGAAGACTTTCTTAAGTGTCTTTCTTACCGGATGAACCACAACACCGTCGAATCCAAAGTCATACACACTTCCAAAGACTCTTCCTTTTTCTCCATCTTGGATTCTTCCATACAAAATCCAAGATTCTCGGTTTCCGAAACACCTAAACCGGTCTCAATCATCACTCCGGTTCAAGCCAGTGACGTTCAAACCGTGATCAGATGCGCACGGTTGCATGGAATTCATGTAAGGACTCGGAGCGCCGGTCACTGCTACGAAGGTCTATCGTACATTGCGTACAACAAACCATTCGTTGTCATCGATTTGAGGAATCTTCGGTCTATATCATTAGATGTCGATAACCGGACCGGTTGGGTCCAAACCGGAGCAACGGTTGGGGAATTGTGTTATGAGATTGGGAAAATCACCAAATCTCTTGCTTTCCCGGCCGGTATTCACCCAACCGTTGGTGTCGGCGGACAATTTAGCGGTGGAGGTTATGGCACATTGCTAAGAAAATACGGTTTAGCCGCGGATAACATAATCGATGCACTTGTGGTTGATGCGAGTGGGAGGATTCTTGACCGACAAGCAATGGGCGAGGAGTACTTTTGGGCCATTCGTGGAGGGGGTGGATCAAGCTTTGGTGTTATACTATCGTGGAAGATTAAATTAGTCGATGTTCCATCTACAATAACCGTGTTTAAAGTCAAGAAAACATCGAAGAAAGAGGCCGTTAGTATCGTCAACAAATGGCAATATGTTGCTGATAAGGTTCCTGATGATCTTTTCATTAGGACAACATTGGAGAGATCAAACAAAAACGTAGTACATGCTTTGTTCACTGGACTTTATCTCGGTCCCGCGAACAATCTATTGGCGTTGATGGAAGAAAAGTTTCCGGAATTAGGTCTTGAGACTGAAGGTTGCAAAGAGATGAGTTGGGTTGAGTCTGTACTCTGGTTTGCTGATTTCCATAAAGGAGAATCTCTTGATGATGTTCTCACGAATCGAGAGCGTACATCTCTATCTTTCAAGGGCAAAGATGATTTTGTCCAAGAACCGATACCCGAGGCTGCCATTCAAGAGCTATGGAGGCGACTAGCCGCCCCCGAGGCTCGACTTGCAAAGATCATATTAACTCCATTTGGTGGGAAAATGAGTGAAATCGCAGAGCACGAAACACCATTCCCACATCGAGAAGGGAATCTCTATGAGATTCAGTATGTGGCTTACTGGAGAGAAGAAGAAGACAAGAACATGACGGGGACCGATAAATATCTGAAATGGGTCGATAGCGTTTACGAACTTATGACTCCATATGTTTCGAAATCTCCAAGAGGAGCTTATGTCAATTTCATGGATATGGATTTGGGTATGTATCTTGGAAAGAAGAAGACAAAGTACGAGGAAGGAAAGAGTTGGGGAGTGAAGTACTTCAAGAACAATTTCGAGAGATTGGTTAGAGTTAAAACGAGTGTTGATCCAACAGATTTCTTCTGCGATGAACAGAGCATTCCGCTGCTGAACAAAGTTACCTGAAGATATCATTTGAAGTTTTTTTTTATAAGTCCTTTATTTTCTCTGTGAAATCATCATCTGTGTGTATTGAATAATTATGCTTCAAGTGTGTAACTTATCTGTGTGATTGTGATTTATATGTGTTGAATAAACTTTTCGTGTGCAAGTAAAACAAGTTTCTTCAAGCGCAAGCAAGTGAGGCTAAATTAAAAAAACCATCACTAGAAACAAAGATTTAGGTGTTTAATGATATCGTTGTTAAACCATAATTTCTTCAAGAAACAAATCTCCAAAGTCGAAACCCTAACGGAACATTAATATTAATTTGATAGTTGAACAAAAACAGAGATTAGATGTTTTGACTTTTGACCTGTCCGAATCTTCTTCCTTTATTTGGTCTTAGATTTATGGTCAATCTCAATCGATTTAATTTTAATTTGAATCTAAATCATGCACGATTTAAATCATTATTAAGTTAGCATTAAAAACATCCCATAAACATGGAAAGTACGAAATCTACCCCTAAACATCACAAGTTAACTATTAAGCCCAAAGTTCTTAAAAAGACTACTCACTAGTCACTAATGCTCATTAACAAAAATAGACCAAGTTAACCAATTACGTTCAGACCATGTCGAAAGCCCATTACGTTCAAGGCCGCGACCAACTATAGTTTGTTTATTTTATAATCAACTAAGCTAACTTTTCAGTTCCTGCCCTCTCCATTCCTCCTTCTGATGGTTTGAAACCTACTGTGGGCGCGAACTTCACGAGCAGCTCCTTGTTCTGCAAACTTGGCGGAATGATCCTGCTTTTGAGATCAACCAAACTTTTATCTGATCGCTCTGCTCATATGGTTTTCTCCTTTCAGAATGCATCGTCTACGGTCAGACCACTAACTACACTTGCCTTAATTGTGAAAATCTCTGACATATCAATATAGTTGTGTAACTATGGCTTGGTTATTGGTTAAGATATTATTAGCAAAAAAAAAAGAAAAAAACTATGGCTTGGTTGAGATCTTATTTTCTTGAGCCTTGTGAGATTAACCAGCCGCCCATGTGAACGATGAAGCATTAGCTAAAAACCAAAGCAGCCGCTTAGGTTGCATTATATATGGACAGAGAAAAACATGTGGTGGAGAAACCAGCCATCAACAATCAAAAAGCAAGATCTTATCTTTTGATATTAGCTACGAGAAGACGATGTGTGTTTAATTTGTGGGGCTACCACGTTATTGTACGATGCACAAGTAGAAGATTAACGCACTATCATTTCATTATAAATAGAGGATGATCTTAAGCTTATTTCTTCACACAACACATACATCTATACATTCAAAACAAAGTAGTAATAATCATCATGGCTAAGTTTGCTTCCATCATCACCCTTATCTTTGTTGCACTTGTTCTCTTTGCAGCTTTTGGTGAGTACTGCTTTTATCATACAAGTAAAAATGTGTTTTAAATATAATTTTAATTTATTTGATAATTAATCTTGAGAGATGTATACATTTACAGAAGCACCAGCAATGGTGGAAGGACAAAAGTTGTGCGAGAAGCCAAGTGGGACATGGTCAGGGGTTTGCGGAAACAGTAATGCGTGCAAGAATCAGTGCATTAATCTTGAGGGAGCAAAACATGGATCTTGCAACTATGTCTTCCCAGCTCACAAATGTATCTGTTACGTCCCATGTTAATGTACCAATACACTTTGGTGCTTAATCGTATGTGTATTTTACATAAAATAAGTCCGTATCACTCTATGAGTGATTTTATGACATGAATGTTTATGTTTTTATGTTTGGGTTTGCTTTGTTGTTATAAATATATATAAAAAAATTATGTACAACGTAGGATTGTTTCTTCTTGTTAATATTTTGTCTAAAACAGGACAACTGAATCTTTATTCTTCTTGTTCTTCGTTCTTGTCCAACATGTTCCTTTCCAACTCTAATTCGAAACATTAGAACCATTTAATTATCTTGAGAGCTAACCAAGTCAAATTAGTTGTCATACTCGGTCCGAAGTACTTAGTGACTGTGTTTTACCAACACAGACACTGTAATCCAAATCCTTAGGCTTAGATATCACATGCTTTAAATTAGATCACCTAATGAAGCTAAACATCCGATTGCGATTAGATGATAAACACTATAATCATTAGTTTTCATTGATTAGGAAAAACAATTATGAGTTTTGTTCCGTTGTTTTATTAAACACCTTCCACGCAATAATTTACCTAAGAATATAGCTTAATGATTATTAATATAGCATTAAAAACATCTCATAAAAGAGGAAACTAAGAAATGTAACCCTAAACATCACAAGTCAACTATTAAATACCCTAATCCACCGTGCCCAAAGTTCTTAAAAACAATACTCACTAATGCATGCTTGTGTTAACAAAAAGACCATGTGTGATTCTTTAGATAATCATGGTAGAACTTATAAAAGAAAACACATCTTAAAAAATAAAATAAAAACTTCAAAATTTGAGGATGGTCTTAGATTTTGGTTTGCTACTCGGAGAAATTAGGCTTTGTATTGGGGGTGTTTAATTACATCAAAATTTATTTACATACTTAGTATAAAAGTTTTATTGGTTGAATATCACAACACATGTTAGCTGTCCAGCCTCCTATGCCCAAGCCTATCCATGTGTGCCACCAGCCTCCTTTATTTGCAATCCAGCCAATCGCTTCATTGACATGTAACAAATGTTTTAGCGTTTATTGAGGATAATTTTTTTGTAATCAAAACTATGTTTGGAATATCCACTTTGTTCTTTCGAAGAAGGATCGAGAAAGAAAACAGATTTAGATTTTCACATTATTTAAATTAAAAAATCAGCAAAACTAATTGAAAAAAAATCAAAAGTTTTTTGTTGTGTTCAATTTTCCGTTAATCCCACTCTCAACTAATTTCTTCAAATTTAGAAAACATATATACAAAACATGCTAGTGTATCAAACATTAGTTTTGTTTTATTCTTGTTATTTCACTAATTTTTTTTATTAATGGTTATTACTCCATAATGGCTGAAAAATTACTTGTGTTACAGTTTAGCAATTTGTTACCTAACTCCTTACTAATTTAGTAATTTTACCTTGAGTCTTTTCTTCTTATTATTTTTTTGTGGATAAGACTTATCATATGGCCTTTTTCTTTTTTCTTTTTGTGCTTTGTGGTAAATTGGTAACAATAACATGCAAGTTTTTCAACTAATGGGTTTTTGAGACGTTAATCGTACCAACTAATTAGAGATACCAAGGAATTCAAGACACGACACTCTCTCCTATGTGGCTATATGCAAGGAGAGAGATCTAAAGTGTTGGCTTAAATTACTCTTTAATTATTAACATGCAAGTTTTTAATTATATATTGCTTTAATTATTCATGATAGTGAAAAAAATATATATTACGATTTTAGCTAGGTATAGAAATAATCAGAATTATAGATGAAAAAAGTATATTTAATATTTCGAGTTAGAGATGGATCCTACATAAGATGGATCTGATTTTATTAACTACATGATAACTAAAAAAAAATGAACATAAACTATCAACAAGAACAGTAAACATATTATATTTTTCTTAATAATTTTCAAAACAACAACCCACGTGTAGGCTGGGTATTTACCTAGTATATATATATGAAAGTTGGTCAATTCTCTCTATATGAGTGTCATATCATCACACCAAAGAATGTCATGTGTCTTTCTATATTTTAAAAATCAATAAATAAGTGGAGGAAAATCAAAAGTCTACATTTTTTTTTTCTTCTCCCGTTTATCCTCTTCTTCAACTTTTGCATTGAATCATCACGACTCAATCAATCTCACTCTTAACTACGACTCCACAAACCTACTCTTAACTAATTTATTTTATTTTTTCAAGCTATATTCCTCTAATCAAAAACATAACAATCTCTACGCTGATTAGAAACTTCTACTAACCTCTTTTTTCAAAGCTTATGAGGGTTTATTAACCCTAACTTCAACAAGCACACCAACATAGATGATCATAATTCCTTTGGAGATGTGAACGATGCAAATAGAAAAACACTCCGACAAACATAACGCTAATAACAGGATACTACCATCTTTGTCAGAGATTTTTAGACATACAGATCCCGTTTGGGTTTATTCAGATTCGGTAACCTAAGACTCAATTTTAATTAAAAATTATCTCGGATTATTAAGGTGCAAGATTTTGGATTTTATTTAATTTCTTAAGATTTGAATACATGTTTCACCGCCTCCGAGAAACAAAAAAAAGTGAATATTGAAGTTAACTAATCAATGCATTGATAGAGTATGTCGGATTTGTAACAACTAAATTCGAATACATGTAATCGCTGATGTATTTAATCTTTCCTTTTGTTCTTCGATGGGTTTCACTCTCATTGTCTCCACGATTTATCAACCTCGCCTCTTATGTCTATGTTGTTCAAAGTATGTCAATCCAGTTTTAAATCATGAGTCTATCATGGGGTAGCTCGACTAGTAGATAAAGAGAGAGTACATGGAACAAATAATCGTTTGTTTAAAATCAAATCAGGCAAGTTAAAAATAATATTTTTTTTATCACATAAGTAACATAATTACATGGCATTGTATCAATATATTCTATATTATTGTATGTATTCATGATAGTAAAAGAAGATTAGAATCTCAAATATAAATAATCAGATTTATACATGAAAAAATCAAGTTGATATTTCAAGTTAAAAATGAATGTAATCATACAAATTGCAACTACTTAATATGGATCTAACTTTATCAAATACATAATAACACACACAAAATAACATAAATTAATAAGAGCAGCCAACATAAGTTTTTTTAAAAAAACATTTTTCAAACAACAAACCCGCACTAAGCACGAGTATTCACCTACTATAAAAAAAACATGTAGGAATAACATAAAGTAGAGAACAATAACTAGAACATAATAAGATTTATGGTGGTTTTCACTCACGCCCAGCCCTAGGAAAAAAAAACATCAAGTGAAATTCCTATATTGTACATAGTAGTCATCTTGATCAGAAAATAAAAAGAAAAATATCCTACCTTGTATAAAACAAAACATGGAATTGACCGGCTACCTTCTCTATGCCTTGAATCTTGAAATTACTTTTGATGGCTGTGGCCCCGATTTTTGTTTAGGTGGCTGCACCTTAGAGTTCAAACTTTCAGATTCAAGTCTAGTCTTGCAAAAAGAAATGAAAAAAAACCATATCAGATTAGCTAACTATATCTAGATAATCTCATATATCACGAACACTTACTCTCTAGCAAAGAAAAGAAAAGATTATTTGTCATTACTTGTGCGATATCTCGAGGAACATGTCCCCCTAAAACTCCCTCTATCAACATCAAATGTTGGACTTTGAAGACGAAGAGAGCATCCTCTCCCAAGTGTATAATCTCATATATCATCAAATCTTTTTCTACATAAAAAGTCTCCACATACCCGACCATCTCGGGCAAGTACGCGAAATATTGTTTTTTTCCATGAGGCCCAATCATACCTATAATGACGAAACTAAAAAGGAAAAAGTTGAAAATATGAATTAGATTTTCCAATCCACTTATTGCAAACAAAAGCTCATCTTAAAATCCAAAAACATAAATAAATCAAATTACCGATGTGAAAGCACGCTCCATGGTCAATTGGGATCAAGGTCTTTGCTCATCAAGATATTAAACTTGTCTCCTCCCATGTTTCCGTATAGAATGTGAATCAACGCTATTTATTGAAAATATTTTATACTGAAAATTTTGTGACCAAGATTGAGCCATGGTTCGTTCGGAATGTATTTTTGCAATGATCCTTTTGTCCACTGAGTTTCTCCTTTATATTTGAATTGCAAACGGTGTATCATGGTTTTCGAGGGATGCCTCCGAATCCATCTTCTTATCCTTTTTAGGGAGACCGAAGAGGTATGCGGCAAGTTCTCGTATGGCATTATCTCTTTTTCTCCAACCATAATGCTCTTCATGGATTTCTTCATCTACCGGTTTGAACACCGCAACCATCTTCTTGTTGTCGTCCAATAAGTAATAGGCTCCGTTAATTGCAATCTTACTTTTCTGCGCAAAATATTTTTTTCTATAAACCCATGTTCGCCGCTAGAACCATATCCCGTGCATTTGGGACATAAACTTGAACATCCTCTACTACAAGATCTTCATATCTAAAACCCTCCACTGGTTACCTAAAATCAAGTTTATCCATAACAAACAAAAAAGAAAGAAATGTTAGAGACGATAGACAAGGAAAGAAAGCGAGAATTAAAGAGACGATATGATTTGCAAGATCAATGAGATATGTGACTTGAAGCGATACATAAAAGCAAAAGAATCAGACAAGAACCATACTAAAACAGTTTCAATTTCAGATCACCAACTTGGTTGATCTATAGCAAGACGAGAAAACATAGATAAACAATAAATAAAGATGATGTTTCAGAGGAATTTATTTCAGATAAAGGCATTCCTTGGGTTTTACCTCTGTTATTTATTCAATGCATACTCAAAAACCAAATTTGAAGAGAAGTGTTACATTACGAAACTAGAAAAACATAAATGTGGACTATATATAGTATACATGTAGAATGTATAGAATATTTTCAATAAATAGCACGCTCCATGATCAATTGGGATCAAGGTCCTTGCTCAGCAAGATATTAAAATTGTCTCCTCCCATGTTTCCGTATAGAATGTGAATCAACGCTATTTATTGAAAATATTCTATACTGAAACTTTTGTGACCAAGATTGAGCCATGGTTGGTTCGGACTGTATTTTTGCAATGATCCTTTTGTCCACTGAGTTTCTCCTTTATCTTTGAATTGCAAACTGTGTATCATGGTTTTCGAGGGATGCCTCCGAATCCATATTCTTCTCCTTTTTAGGGAGACCGAAGAGGTATACGGCAAGTTCTCGTATGGCATTATCTCTTTTTCTCCAACCATAATGCTCTTCATGGATTTCTTCATCTACCGGTTTGAACACCACAACCATCTTCTTGTTGTTGTCCATTAAGTAATAGGCTCCATTAATTGCAATTTTAATTTTCTGCGCAATATGTTTTTTTCTATAAACCCATGTTCGCCGCTAGAACCATATCCCGTGCATTTGGGACATAAACCTGAACATCCTCTACTACAAGATCTTCATATCAAAAACCCTCCACTGGTTACCTAAAATCAAGTATATCCATAACCACCAAAAAAGAAAGAAATGTTAGAGACGATAGACAAGGAAATAAAGCGAGAATTAAAGAGACGATATGATTTGCAAGATCAATGAGATATGTGACTTGAAGCGATACATAAAAGCAAAAGATTCAGACAAGAACCATACTAAAACAGTTCCAATTTCAGATCACCAACTTGGTTGATCTATAGCAAGACGAGAAAACATAGATAAACAATAAATAAAGATGGTGTTTGAGAGGAATTTATTTTAGATAAAAGCATTCTTTGGGTTTTACCTCTGTTATTTATTCAATGCATACTCAAAAACCAAATTTGAAGAGAAGTGTTACATTACGAAACTAAAAAAACATAAATGTGGACTACATATAATACACAGGTAGAATTTATAGAATATTTACAATAAATAGCACGCTCCATGATCAACTGGGATCAAGGTCCTTGCTTAGCAAGATATTAAACTTGTCTCCTCCCATGTTTCCGTATAGAATGTGAATCAACGCTATTTATTGAAAATATTCTATATTGAAAATTTTGTGACCAAGATTAAGCCATGGTTCGTTCGGAATGTATTTTTGCAATGATCCTTTTGTCCACTGAGTTTCTCCTTTATCTTTGAATTGCAAACGGTGTATCATGGTTTTCGAGGGATGCCTCCGAATCCATCTTCTTCTCCTTTTTAGGGAGACCGAAGAGGTTTGCGGCAAGTTCTCGTATGGCATTATCTCTTTTTCTCCAACCATAATGCTCTTCATAGATTTCTTCATCTAACGGTTTGAACACCGCAACCATCTTCTTGTTGTCGTCCATTAAGTAATAGGCTCCGTTAATTGCAATCTTAATTTTCTGCGCAAAATATTTTTTTCTATAAACCCATGTTCGCCGCTAGAACCATATCCCGTGCATTGGGACATAAACTTGAACATCCTCTACTACAAGATCTTCATATCAAAAACCCTCCACTAGTTACCTAAAATCAAGTTTATCCATAACAAACAAAAAAGAAAGAAATGTTAGAGACGATAGACAAGGAAATAAAGCGAGAATTAAAGAGACGATATGATTTGCAAGATCAATGAGATATGTGACTTGAAGCGATACATAAAAGCAAAAGAATCAGACAAGAACCATACTAAAACAGTTCCAATTTCAGATCACCAACTTGGTTGATCTATAGCAAGACGAGAAAACATAGATAAACAATAGATAAAGATGATGTTTGAAAGGAATTTATTTTAGATAAAGGCATTCCTTGGGTTTTACCTCTGTTATTTATTCAATGCATACTCAAAAACCAAATTTGAAGAGAAGTGTTACATTACGAAACTAAAAAAACATAAATGAGGACTACATATAATACACAGGTAGAATGTATAGAATATTTTCAATAAATAGCACGCTCCATGATCAATTGGGATCAAGTTCCTTGCTCAGCAAGATATTAAAATTGTCTCCTCCCATGTTTTCGTATAGAATGTGAATCAACGCTATTTATTGAAAATATTCTATACTGAAAATTTGGTGACCAAGATTGAGCCATGGTTGGTTCGGACTGTATTTTTGCAATGATCCTTTTGTCCAATGAGTTTCTCCTTTATTTTTGAATTGCAAACGGTGTATCATGGTTTTCAAGGGATGCCTCCGAATCCATCTTCTTCTCCTTTTTAGGGAGACCGAAGAGGTATTGGGGAAGTTCTCGTATGGCATTATCTCTTTTTCTCCAACCATAATGCTCTGCATGGATTTCTTCATCTACCGGTTTGAACACCGCAACCATCTTCTTGTTGTCGTCCATTAAGTAATAGGCTCCGTTAATTGCAATCTTAATTTTCTGCGCAAAATATTTTTTTCTATAAACCCATGTTCGCCGCTAGAACCATATCCCGTGCATTGGGACATAAACTTGAACATCCTCTACTACAAGATCTTCATATCAAAACCCGTCCACTAGTTACCTAAATCAAGTTTATCCATAACAAACAAAAAAGAAAGAAATGTTAGAGACGATAGACAAGGAAAGAAAGCGAGAATTAAAGAGACGATATGATTTGCAAGATCAATGAGATATGTGACTTGAAGCGATACATAAAAGCAAAAGAATCAGACAAGAACCATACTAAAACAGTTCCAATTTCAGATCACCAGCTTGGTTGATCTATAGCAAGACGACAAAACATAGAAAAACAATAAATAAGGATGATGTTTGAGAGGAATTTATTTTAGATAAAGGTATTCCTTGGTTTTTACCTTTGTTATTTATTCAATGCATACTCAAAAACCAAATTTGAAGAGAAGTGTTACATTACGAAACTAAAAAAACATAAATGTGGACTACATATAATACACAGGTAGAATGTATAGAATATTTTCAATAAATAGCACGCTCCATGATCAACTGGGATCAAGGTCCTTGCTCAGCAAGATATTAAACTTGTCTCCTCCCATGTTTCCGTATAGAATGTGAATCAACGCTATTTATTGAAAATATTCTATACTGAAAATTTTGTGACCAAGATTGAGCCCTGGTTCGTTCGGAATGTATTTTTGCAATGATCATTTTGTCCACTGAGTTTCTCCTTTATCTTTGAATTGCAAACGGTGTATCATGGTTTTCGAGGGATGCCTCCGAATCCAACTTCTTCTCCTTTTTAGGGAGACCGAAGAGGTATGCGGCAAGTTCTCGTATGGCATTATCTCTTTTTTTTCCAACCATAATGCTCTTCATGGATTTCTTCATCTACCGGTTTGAACACTGCAACCATTTTCTTGTTGTCGTCCATTAAGTAATAGGCTCCGTTAATTGCAATTTTAATTTTCTGCGCAAAATATTTTTTTCTATAAACCCATGTTCGCCGCTAGAACCATATCCCGTGCATTGGGACATAAACTTGAACATCCTCTACTGCAAGATCTTCATATCAAAAACCCTCCACTGGTTACCTAAAATCAAGTTTATCCATAACAAACAAAAAAGAAAGAAATGTTAGAGACGATAGACAAGGAAAGAAAGCGAGAATTAAAGAGACGATAAGATTTGCAAGATCAATAAGATATGTGACTTGAAACGATACATAAAAGCAAAAGAATCAGACAAGAACCATACTAAAACAGTTCCAATTTCAGATCACCAACTTGGTTGATCTATAGCAAGACGAGAAAACATAGATAAACAACAGATAAAGATGATGTTTGAGAGGAATTTACTTCAGATAAAGGCATTCCTTTGGTTTTACCTCTGTTATTTATTCGATCCATACTCAAAAACCAAATTTGAAGAGAAGTGTTACATTACGAAACTAAAAAAACATAAATGTGGACTTCATATAATACACATGTGGAATGTATAGAATATTTTCAATAAATAGCACGCTCCATGATCAATTGGGATCAAGGTCCTTGCTCAGCAAGATATTAAAATTGCCTCCTCCCATGTTTTCGTATAGAATGTGAATCAACGCTATTTATTGAAAATATTCTATATTGAAAATTTGGTGACCAAGATTGAGCAATGGTTGGTTCGGACTGTATTTTTGCAATGATCCTTTTGTCCACTGAGTTTCTCCTTTATTTTTGAATTGCAAACGGTGTATCATGGTTTTCGAGGGATGCCTCCGAATCCATCTTCTTCTCCTTTTTAGGGAGACCGAAGAGGTATGCGGCAAGTTCTGGTATGGCATTATCTCTTTTTCTCCAACCATAATGCTCTTCATGGATTTCTTCATCTACCGGTTTGAACACCGCAACCATCTTCTTGTTGTCGTCCATTAAGTAATAGGCTCCGTTAATTGCAATCTTAATTTTCGGCGCAAAATATTTTTTTCTATAAACCCATGTTCGCCGCTAGAACCATATCCCGTGCATTGGGACATAAACTTGAACATCCTCTACTACAAGATCTTCATATCAAAAACCCTCTACTAGTTACCTAAAATCAAGTTTATCCATAACAAACAAAAAAGAAAGAAATGTTAGAGACGATAGACAAGGAAAGAAAGCGAGAATTAAAGAGACGATATGATTTGCAAGATCAATGAGATATGTGACTTGAAGCGATACATAAAAGCAAAAGATTCAGACAAGAACCATACTAAAACAGTTCCAATTTCAGATCACCAACTTGGTTGATCTATAGTAAGACGAAAAAACATAGATAAACAATAGATAAAGATGATGTTTGAGAGGAATTTACTTTAGATAAATGCATTCCTTGGGTTTTACCTCTGTTATTTATTCAATCCATACTCAAAAACCAAATTTGAAGAGAAGTGTTACATTACGAAACTAAAAAAACATAAATGTGGACTTCATATAATACACATGTGGAATGTATAGAATATTTTCAATAAATAGCACGCTCCATGATCAATTGGGATCAAGGTCCTTGCTCAGCAAGATATTAAAATTGTCTCCTCCCATGTTTTCGTATAGAATGTGAATCAACGCTATTTATTGAAAATATTCTATATTGAAAATTTGGTGACCAAGATTGAGCAATGGTTGGTTCGGACTGTATTTTTGCAATGATCCTTTTGTCCACTGAGTTTCTCCTTTATTTTTGAATTGCAAACGGTGTATCATGGTTTTCGAGGGATGCCTCCGAATCCATCTTCTTCTCCTTTTTAGGGAGACCGAAGAGGTATGCGGCAAGTTCTGGTATGGCATTATCTCTTTTTCTCCAACCATAATGCTCTTCATGGATTTCTTCATCTACCGGTTTGAACACCGCAACCATCTTCTTGTTGTCGTCCATTAAGTAATAGGCTCCGTTAATTGCAATCTTAATTTTCGGCACAAAATATTTTTTTCTATAAACCCATGTTCGCCGCTAGAACCATATCCCGTGCATTGGGACATAAACTTGAACATCCTCTACTACAAGATCTTCATATCAAAAACCCTCCACTAGTTACCTAAAATCAAGTTTATCCATAACAAACAAAAAAGAAAGAAATGTTAGAGACGATAGACAAGGAAAGAAAGCGAGAATTAAAGAGACGATATGATTTGCAAGATCAATGAGATATGTGACTTGAAGCGATACATAAAAGCAAAAGATTCAGACAAGAACCATACTAAAACAGTTCCAATTTCAGATCACCAACTTGGTTGATCTATAGTAAGACGAGAAAACATAGATAAACAATAGATAAAGATGATGTTTGAGAGGAATTTATTTTAGATAAAGGCATTCCTTGGGTTTTACCTCTGTTATTTATTCAATGCATACTCAAAAACCAAATTTGAAGAGAAGTGTTACATTACGAAACTAAAAAAACATAAATGTGGACTACATATAATACACAAAAAATTTTTTTTGCACAATTATAACACATTCTACAAACCTCCAAAAATAGCATTAGTTGTTGATACAATAACAATCGAGTCGTCTGACATGTGTCATACCTGGTTGCAACAGCGAACATACTTGGACAACTTTGTTTGTCGAATCTTTGGAAGAATATGAAGGATTGGTCACACATGCATTTATTAGTGCCAAGGAGGTTATGTTCATCCGATTTGATCATGCAAGGTTATATGATGAAATTCCGCTATTGATTCCTTTTATACTTTGTATGAGAGGTATCATACCACTTGTCTCCTTTTTTTTCAAGTAACCGTTGGCTAGATAGATTTGTTATTAATGCATCTTGATCATTTGATTGCCTTTGGAAATTGTTGATGATTGATTGATTAGTAAAGGGATTAATTACATGAAAATGAATTAGTTTTGTTTAATGTTCTATGGTCTAAGGATCACACTTGTTAGAAGTAGTTTTAAGCTCCATAAATCTTCTCTTAGTCATTACTAATCGATTGTCTAAATCCGGAAATTCGCCTTTAATTATTGCTTATTTTCGTTTTGTTTACTCTCGAATCTTGTTAGTTTTTTTTTATTGCTTTCTTTTGCCTTTTTTTTTGTATTGTAGGATTGTTATTGTATTGTTCGTAAGATTTAGAAAAATCAAATCATCTTGTTAGTTTAGATTAAGCATTTGTGTATATTCCTAGTGAGTTAGTTCTATGCTCCTTGTGGTTCGACATCTTAAATGCTATATTGTCTAGATCGCACTAAGGTTATCAGTTGAGGTTAACGCTACATCATGTAATCCTACAAATCATAAGTTAACTATTAAATACCGTAATCTACCATGCCCAAAGTTCTTAAAAGGACTTCTCACTAATGCATGCTCATGTTAACAAAAAGACCAAGTATGATCCTATAGATGATGATCATGGTAGAATTGATAAAAGACAAACAAATCTTAAAAAAACAACTTCAAATCATACATATAAAAGTAGGGTTTCACTCTCCCATTATTGGTCTACTTGGCAATTATTTTAAAAACTAAAATTAAAAATAATAATATTTATCTCCAATTAAAGTATAAATACAACATATTTAATCATACACATTAATCTACTTTTAAGTACTAAAATATAGCTTAAATGATAATTATAATTGAAATTATATAAATTATGTATTAAATATTTGTCTCCACTCAATGTCATTCAACAACACTATTAATTTTAATTGTAACCCCCAAATTTAATTATTTTCTAAATGTAACTTCCATCATCTCATCCTATAAATAATTATTCTTTCATCCTCATCTACCATATCTCAAATCATAAGTATTTTTCTATTTTCTTTCTTTCAATCTTATGTTGTTGCATTGGTTGAAAAATCAATTGAGACATCATTATAAGAGTTTGCTTCTAAATTTTATGTCTAGATATAGTATCTATTTTACATTTTTTCCAATTTTATTTTAATTCTAATGTGTTACTAGAATATTCTTTAATTTTCATATTTTTAATTCAAAAGTATTATGTATAATAAATTTTTGATGGCTATAACAAAAAATTTATATTTATCGATGGAGATTTAAAAAGAGCAATTCAATCAATAGCACAACAAGGAGATCAAGTTGAAAAAATCTATCTCCAATATCTACGTTAGACATTTAGTTATGTTTTTACATATTCATGTACCTTTAAACTGTAATAATTATTGTAATACATTTATCAAAGAAATTGTACCTACTTTTTTGTTTTTTTTTATCTCAAGAATTTTTTTCTAATATTTTTAATATACTCATCACTATTATGTTTAGTTTGTTAATCTAATCAACAATTATATAAAATACTATTATTATATTTATTTTATTCAATTTTTTTACTTTTTTGTTTTTTATCTCAATAATTGTTTTGTAATATTTTTTAATCTACTCATCATTATTATGTTTAGTTTGTTAATCCAATAGACAATTATATAAAATATTATTATTCAATTTTTGTGTGTTTTAATTTCTTTATTTCTTAAATTACATTTTTCTTATCTCAAATAATTTTTGGCATCATTTTAATATACTCATCATTACAATTAGTTTCTGTGATCCAATAGATATATAATGATCATTATAATTTTTATTTTATTCAAGATTTCTAAATTTATTTTAGAATGTATTATATATATATATATATATATATATATATATCTAACATTGTATTCATTTTTGTATATTTCTGAAGTCATACTAAAATATACTTATTTATTCTTTAATTTTCATAGACAATGAAGATGCATCTTTGAAAAAAACAAAACTAATGTAAGAACACAAAACAAAACAAAATATTTAAGATTTGAGCTATAGTGGAAGAGGGTGAGAGGATGAGAGGATGAGAGGATGAGATAATGAGAAATGAGTATTTATAGGATGAGAAGTGAGATAAGTTACAATTAAAATAAATAAATTATGGAAGTTACAATTCTAATTTATTGTGTGTTGAATAAAATTGAGTTGAAAATATAGTTAATGTATAATTTTAATGATTTCAGTTTTTATATTAAAGTGCGAGTTAAATGTGTTTTATTTATGATTTAATTAAAAATAAAAAAAATTGAAGTTACATTTCCAAATGGAAGTTACATTTCCAAATGGACCAATAAGAAGAGAGTGAAACCTTACTTTCAATAGTTTTCCTACTAATTTTACAAAATTTATAACTCTTTAAATGCATTTATTTTGTAAATGTAACTTCCACCATTCATCATTATATAAATAAACATTTTCTTATTTCTTCCACCATATCGAAAAATGTTAATTTATGCATAATAATTTTACATGTTAAAGAATGAAAATATGCAACAAGCCACGCATAAGCAAAACAAAATAAAATTATAATATTTATTTCTAAATTTTAATTAACTCATATTCAAAGTCATGTATAAACTTCACATTTAATCCAAATGTAACTCCTACCCAATAATTATATAAAAAAAAACTTCATTGCACTATATAACTCCACATTTAATCCAAGTGTAACTCTTACCCAATAGTTACAAAAATTTCATTCTTCCACTAAAATAAATTAAATATTTGATTATATATATTGACTACATTTCATGAATTGAATGGTAAATATAAGACAATATTATTAAATGAGTCTAAAATACAATATATAACGAGATTGAATTCACATAATCTTAATTATCGAATTCATGAATAAATGCACATTATCATTAGCTTAGGCATTGAATTCTCATTTTTCTAATGGTCAACTTTTTTTTTTCGTCTTCTAATGGTCAACTAAAAACTCTAAAAGAAAAAATAATGTCAGTCTAACGTAATATTAACATAAAAATGGGGGAATTATTAAAATAGGCCAAATATTTTAGTATAATTATCAAAATAGGCCAAATCTTATTAAATTAAATATGTAGGTTTTTTCGAATAAAATGACAAGAAAACTTTGTAAATTTAACTAATAAAAACATCCATGTTTTTCTTTTAATAGACGAATTATTAAAATAAAGAACAACAAAATTAGGATATATCCAAAGAAAATTAGTATTAGAGGTGTTCAATGAATCTCGTGATAGATGATGATAACTAGAACATGTCATTTTTAGTCCGTACTTTTTTCTTACGATTATAAAAATTACTAGACTCTCACATGTCTAATCTTTGCAGACTCATCTTCCATCATATATGTTCTTTGAATTTTGCTTTATTTTCTGCTTATTTTATTTACTAATGAAAACTTTTTTTATTTTTGTCTATCACTAGTTTTGCTTATAGTCTTATAATATTAGTATAAAGCATATAAGCATTTTTCACTGACAATATTGTGACTTAAAATAGTTAGGAACCACAATCGCTACCACAATGGAGAAGACATAATATCCTAGGAAATAAGTGCAATTTGTAGTTTGCTGCGAAACTGGTTTTGATGTTTGTCTCGAGGTGGTAGAAGCATATCCCACGATTTGCATACGAAAAACTCTGTGAAAGAAAGTCAATGTAATAACTTTATGAAACTTATTCTATATAACAACTTTACCCAAAAACTTTAACAAACAACTATAATTAAGATCCATATAATAACTATACGAAACAAAATTTATTAGAGAACTTTGCATAATAATTTTACCAATCAACTATACAGAAAAATCTATATAATTCGACGGAACTAAATCTAGGAGACAACTCTAAATAATAACTTTAGCAAACAACTATTCATTAAGATTTATATAATAACTTACGAAACTAAAGTTACCTTTTAAAAAAAACTTTATCAACCAAATATATATTAAAACATATATAATAACAGTAAGTAAATCAATCAAACAATTCTGCGTAATAATCTTAACAAAAAGCTTAACCAAACAATTATACATTAAGATCCACAAAATAACTGAACAAAACTAAATCTACGAGACAACTCCGCACAATAACTTTACAAGATAACTTCACCAAACAACTATCCACTAAAATACAAATAATAACTGTGTGAAACTAATATGCTAAATAACTTTTTCAGAAAACTTTGCCCGAAAACTTTAATAAAATACTACATCTTTACATAACTTTGCAAACGAATTATGCACATAAACATTATGAACTATGCACATACCTTTTTATTTGTAGAGCTGATAGATCGTTTTTCTAAGGAGCTTGATTTGATAATTACTTATAAATAAGAACCTAAGAACATAGTTCATATAGGTTTGAGAAATTAATTTGGAATTTTATAATTAAAAATTGCCCTAGATTAGTATGTTATGACTTTTAGGTTTTATCAAAATCAATAAAATTAAAGTTTTAGAAAACTCTCACGTAGGTTAGTTAAAACAATGAACGTGGGATTAATTTTTTTTTTGGTAAATATATCATCAAATAAGCATAAAGGTAATTTTGTCTTTCGTTGGTGTATATCTCTAATTTTAGAAGATACGTCCTACATTAATAATTTAAGTTTGTTTTTGGATTTTTTTGATAATTTTCCCTAAAAATATTACGTGTATATATATTTAGATGTGCACTTTTAGTTTTGGACTCATATTAGCTTTAGAGTTCAGCCTTTTAATTTTTCTGAAATATTTTATATTGTTTAATTTCCTATTGTTAGTTAAGTCTTGGTTAGGTATATCTTCTTTTGTTTTTTGTTTTTTTTTCTCCTTTAAGATCTTCTTTGGTTTTTGCTTTATTCTAAATGTAATTGATGAATTTTTTGCATCTTCTCCAAACCATATTCTTCACAATATGGTAGAACTAAAAACTAAAGAGTAGGATGTGAAAGCATCAAATGCATTTTAAATCATTAAATGTATATGAAGAAATGAGTGGATTATGGAAAATAAAGTCAATTATAAAAGCAAGCAAGGATCCATGAGAAAGAAATGAGGATATGTATGATAGGGAAACAAAGTTTTGAAAGGAAGAGCACAAGGTTTATAAAGTTCAAATGGTGGCTAACTTGAGGCAAGTGTTCGGATAATCTTGGAAAAATGGTAAAAATATGATGATAGGTATGATAATAATAGGTTAACGTCGTAATTTACTTGTCTTTCCAGATGAAATATTTTCAGTTAAAGTTTAATAAAAAATTTCTTATTTTTGTTTATTAAATTTATAAATATATATCTATAGCCTCATGGGTGTTAATTATATAAAATATGATCAACATACGTGTGCACTAAATTAGGAACAATGTATAGATTTTTATATTAATATATCCTATAAATTTTGTAATACTTTTGTTTGTTTTATTTTTCTAATTTTGTTCTATAGATTTTTCATTTTATTTTAAATTTGGTATGATAAATAACCATACTAAATAAATTTGACAAAAATGCAAGGTTTCACTTTGTTTTTATTTGACCATTTAACTTCCACATCGTTGTCATATAGGAAATTTTGAGATTTAATTTTCAAGAAAAACAATAATTTTTTTTTCCTATGTTAGTTGAAAAAAATGTTATTTCTATTATTTTTTAGAAATATATTATTTTTTACTATGTTATTTTACATATTTTTCATATAAACCGCAAAGTCAGTTGCCTAATCATAATTGAAATTGACATAGTTATAAGTTGTGCGAATATGTAAAATTTCACTTTTTAAAACCTTAACTTGCACCGATGATTCATCTTATTGGATAAATAGTTTATATGAAAAATATATATACTACCTAGTTTAAGAGAAGAAGATTATAAACTGGTATCATATCTGGAAATTTCTTGCAACCCAAGCATATGGCCAATTATAGTATCCTTGAAGTTCTAGTTTCCTCTGCAAATCACTACAACTTATGTTACTATGACTTAGGTTCAAGAGACTTAAAAAAAAAAAAAAAAAAAAAAAAAAAAAAGACTTAGGTTCAAGATTTTATCTTATATATTGAGTCTTTAACAAGTCAAATTTATAACCAGCAGCCCATGTGAACAATCGAACAATGTAGCACTATCTCAAAGCCGCCCGCTTAGGTTTCATTAGATAGATCAGGCAGCCATTCATATGCAAAGATAAGTGGTGGAGAAACCAGCCATCAACTATTGATTAGTCGACATGCATCTTCTCTTTTTTTCTTTTTTTTTTTCTTTTATAAAATTAGTCAACATCTTACTTCTATTATTAGCTATTTACGATTTAATATCTACTAGAGTTTTGCAGTCTGTGTTTCTACGTGGGGTTGACATGCATGGTGACATGTAAGATCACTAAATCTTTTCATCAGTTCACTATAAATAGAGGTTGATCTTATGCTTATTTCTTCACACTACACATAAATACATACAAACATACAACATTGCAAACCAAAAGTAATAGTCATGGCTAAGTCTGATGCCATCATCACCATCCTCTTCGCTGCTCTTGTTTTCTTTGCTGCTTTTGGTTAGTAAAGATCTTATATAATTATCATATGCATGAAAAAAAATAGCTTTTGATTTTTTTATTTTTTATTTTTAGATTGATTGATAATTAACAAGGGATATATGTATATGCAGAAGCACCAACAATGGTGGAAGCACAGAAGTTGTGCGAGAAGCCAAGTGGAACATGGTCAGGAGTTTGCGGAAACAGTAATGCATGCAAGAATCAGTGCATTAACCTTGAGGGAGCAAAACATGGATCTTGCAACTGTCTTCCCAGCTCACAAGTGTATCTGTTACGCCCCATGTTAATGTACCAATGATATTTGGTGCTTAATCGTGTGTGTATTTTACATAAAATAAGTCTGTGTCACTATATGAGCTAGTGATTTTAATTATGACATGCATAATTATGTTTTTATGTTTAGTTTCGCTATGTTGTTATAATTATATAAAAAAAAATTACGTACGACGTAGGACTCTTTCTTCTTCTCCATATTTTGTCTAAAACAGGACCACTGAATCTTTATTCTTCTTGTTCATGTCCCACATGTTCCTATCAAACTCTTGTTCCGATCCAAAACCATTTAATTATCTTGAGAGTCTTGACCAAGTCAAATTAACTGGTTTCTTAGGTTACATTTGGTAGAGAGTCAGCCCGATATGTGGTTGAAAAACCAGCCATCGACGGTTCAGCTTCTTATCTGCTATTATTACCTACTTGCAAATTAATATCGTCTACTAGAAGATGCATGGTATATGTGTTTACTTTGTGGGTTTAACTGAGTTATTGTACGTTGACAAGTAAAATACTAACTCACCACCATTTCATTTCCGACCCCGTTGTTTATACAGTCACTCTTGAAGCTAGGGTTGAGATTATTATTTAGGATCCTATCCAAAAATAGAATATCCGCAGCGGTTGGACTTGGATCCGTCAAAATTGGATATGGATCGGGACATGCGAATTTTGTGAATTTTAGGTCCAGATCCGGATCTTGAACCATTGAATTTACTAAAATTATATTCAAAATCTATATATATTTTGCATAATACTGTATATGTATTTTTGATATAAAATAAGAAGTAACAATTTGACTTTATGGAAGTCACGGATCCGGATAATTGTAGCACGAATCCGGATCCAAATTTGGGTATCTAGAAATCTCAGGATATCTGGATCCGTTACAGCCGTAAATGAAACTGCAATGTCGTGTAGTACTAACCTGCTCCGTCTTCTAACTAAAGCACTTGTGTGGTTTCGAGCACACGCTATAGCAAGGCTCTAGGGAAGCCTCAACCCGACTTCTTCACACATCATAAAAGTGGACAAGATTTCTTTTCTTCTAACGCAAGCAATGAAAACCTCGTTTGCTTGGTGTGGCTTCTTTTATTGATCTGAAAAAACATTGATGATATTGATCTTCTTTTGGCCAGCAAAATTGCTAGTCTAGGATTATTGTGAAGATGGCGATGATGGTTTGTGAACGTGGTGAAGACGGCATTGTTATCGCAATTTCGTTATTTTTTATAACCGTGAGTTTTATCAAGTCGATGGTATGCTCACATGATCTTCTTAATGATGATGTTTATGATACTTATTATGATGGTCATGAGACATTGATAACGACTTCAACGATGCAGTGGAGTTAATGATGATGGTTTATGAACATGAACCTATTGATAGGTTTGTTCAGTTTCTGATCGTGATTTTTTTCTCGCATTCGTGAGTCTGAGATCTCCTTTTAATCAACTTATCATCCTCGAGAATTATTCTTTTATATCGCAATCCTGAGTTACTTTTTAATCTCACAATCGCGACCTACTTTCTATTCATTCTTTAACAATCATAATTAACATCGTCCATTACTTTTACGAGAATCATCTGTTATAATTCTTTCACAATACTTTTGTGTTTTTACTCTCATCATCTGTACACACGCCAATACAAGGAAAAAACGTGTACCCTCCAAAAATGACTTAGTTAAACATTTGATAGGTTTTATTAGGACTACCAAAGTTCTACCAAGATCGACGGTCATGATGATTGCCCTAAAATATGGAAATCATGAATATGATTGTTGAAGAATCAAGAAGAATATGGAAGATGTTAATTATGAAGTTTAATTAATAATTACCATTGTTTCTAAATGTATAATTTCATCAATCATAACTTTGGCACTCAGTCATTCTATTGACCATAGCTAAGTTACTTAAACACTAGAATTCTCTTCGCCAAAATCCCACATTCTTCGAATCAGATCATACGGTTCATTCTTGTTGACATTGAAAACACTGACTCGCAGTTTATCCGCGACCAGTCGACTATTCACCTCGGAGCATGACCAGACCCATTTCCTATAGAGCTTTAAGGGTTACCTTTAAATCTGCCACCAACAGACATTGACTTTGTTTGAGGAGTCAATGAATTATTGGAATTGATTTATAATATTCAGTTAAACTCAACTAGTCTTACCCAGTTATTACTTCACAAAGCCAATATTCAATTTTCCACCCAAACTTTCGCATGTTTTCTTCTTTTTATCACAAATTTCACTGGTGTTTTTTTATCGCATTTATTTGATGTTTGTCCAGAGTCTATAAGTTCGGTGTTGGTAGAGGATATGAGTAGGACTGCGGTCCCACGAAATATCCGAGTATAATTCTTTTATGTTATGAATAAATTGTAGGAGAGCTTTATCCTCTACCAACTACCAAAAAAAAAAATGTCAGTGGTGTCTCCAGTTATTTTTGTTTTAATAATATAAAGACGATTACAAATGTGATTGTTATGATAGCTTATTGAGTGCCCATTTTGTAAAGAGCCCATTTGTTATGCATAAGAATATAAATTATACAAAAATATCCTCCACTCATGTGTGTTTGAATTATGTAAAGATGGTTTTGGGGTATACTAATCCCGTGATTCACGGATATATTGCAATTGTAATGTTTCCTTAGTTCCCATGTCGCAATTGAGTAGAGTTATAATTAAGGTATAGGTTAATTCTTTGTAAGTTAACTATTAGGCCTTTTAGCTTTGTAACAAATTTTCTTTCTTATGCACTCAATAGCAAATCCTTTATTATAAAAAAAAAAGTTGTAACTTATAATCAACAGAATTAATACAAACTATAGAGGGAGAGGCTAAAGGGAATCGCCTCACATTTCTTGTTTACACAGACAAAGAAATGGCTTCTCCGATTTACTTAGAACAGTTTTGGCTTCACATATCTGAAAATATATCATCAATCTAAATTGCACTTGTTTTTATTTTTTCTTTTCTTTTGAAACTAAGTGGCTTTCACAAAAAGCTACTGTTAGAACTGAAAATATTCATAGCTTTTAAAAGAAATAAAAAGTTAAACTTTCCCAAAACACTAAGGTGGCTATTATATAATTAATGCTATATCATGACATCTTATATAATATGACAAGGTTTCCTCTATACTTGCTTTAAATTTTTGACATTTGGCACTTCAAATGCTTGACATATGTCATATTTTTTTATCTCTTAATTATACACATTAATATACCATAACTAATTTTTTTTTTAATTTAAATCAATAAATATCTCTCCATTACTTTACTCTTCAATATTATAAGTTTTGATTCTTTTCTACCATACTTTTTAATACCAATATAATGTAGAGAATAAAATTCATATAAGACACCAATATTTATTTCTAATCTTAATTATTATCAAAGTGTTTATTTATTTATATTGATTTACCACAATAAAACCAATAATCTTATTTGACACCAATATTGTGAAAAATGAATTTCTTATAATAGTAATTTATAGTAAAATTATTTTATGTATTTTCAGATTTGTAACCCCCATACTAATAACTATTAATTTTGAGTTGTTGAGCATTTATTTTGATTTTATTTTTAAATTTGTAACCCCCATACTAATAATTATTAATTTTGAGTTGTTGAACATTTATTTTGATTTTATTTTGAAATATAATTTTAAAATTTTATATAAGTGCAAATTAGATAGTTTAACAAAATATTTCAAGAAATTTGACTTAATCTGTTTATATAGCCTACAAATTTTTAATACATGAAAATTAATTTGGTCTATTTTAATTATAATTGGAAAATGGTTATAGAAAGTATAAATTAAATTGTTTAAAATGTTCAAGAAATTTGACTTAAACTGTTTATATAGCCTACAAATTTTTAATACATGAAAGTTAATTTAGTCTTTTTTTATTTATTAATTAATGTGTGGTTGACAAAAAAAAGAAGTATAAATTAAATACTTTAAAATGTTCATTTTCTTTTTATAAAATTATAAAATTAATTTTAAAATTTTATAGAGTAAATTAATTCAACTCATTAAGGATAAACAAGTCAAATACTATTTTATGCAATTTAATTAATTTAATTTAATTATAAAAACGAAAATCTATTATTAATTTTTAAAAAAAGAATGACCAATCAAAATGAACATATAAGATTTGATATCTAAATTATCATATTAATTTGTTATTAATCACTATACTTCACCTCTCATCTTTATATTATTCTATTTCTATAAAATAAATAAATTATTATATCATCTACATAATAAAAAAAAAGTAAATTTTTTTCCGCATATACAAAGATTTGAATTTTTAAAAACGGATATAAATTTACTCTATGAATCAACCCTAAAATTATAAAATTAATTAAATATTTGATTTTTTTTATATTTTTTTATAAACTGATGAATTTGTTGTGTATGATATTTTTTTGTTGTACACCGTGGGTCACATGCGTTGTATATAAAAAAATAAAAATTTTAAGTTGTATTTGTTTTGTTTACTGTTTAAGATTGTATAATTAAATTTTGATTTGTTAATTCTAGGATTTTACCCGTGGTATATTGTCCCGTATTAATATCGATCCAAACCCGTCCCACCATATACTCCTGTCATGTGGAATTAAACATCATTTTGTTATTTTTTTAATAACACTTTTATTTAAAAGATATATAATTCGAGTCAATTTAAAAGTTTACTTTCAAATGGTTTCCATAATATATATATTTTAAAATTAGTATGTGTTTTTGGACCAACCCGTAAAAAAATTTATAATTGTATCTTAAAATACTAAATAATTGTATTTTGATTTGTTAATTTTAGGATCTCACCCGTGGTATACTGTCCCGTTTTAGATAATTGTAAAAATTAAGAAAAGATCTGAATGACTCAATTTCGGGTCAGAATAAAAAAACGATTTGATTAAATATGCAATTTGTTCTTAAAAAATGTTAATATAGATTACGCACATATTTTTTTTCTTCATCGATTGAGTAATATATGTCTGTTTTAAACAATTTGAATTATAACATATGCAGAAAAAAAAACTAAAATTTATTAACTATATATATTTTATAATAATTCAAAATAATATAAATATAAGATCAAATAAAAGTGAAATGAAAATCATATATTTATGTTTAAATTAGGTAGAGAGGTTTTAGGAAATTAGCTCAAATTTGTTATATTATCATTAAATTACTATATTTGATTTCCTAATCTATAAAAATTGTAAAGAATATACCATAAATAAATAGTTTAGATATAGTAATTAGTTGAGAAAATATATATAATTAAGATTTTATTAGGTATTTTCGTTTTTAAATTTTGCCATAATTTAAGAAAAGATCCGATTGAAGATTTCCGGGTCAAAATCTTAAAAAAACCCGACCCGATTAGAGGAGCAAATTTGTACTTCAAAAATGTTAAGTAGATTATTAATTTTGAGTTACTGAACATTTATTTTGATTTTATTTTGAAATATAATTTTAAAATTTTATATAAATTGCAAATTAGATAGTTTAACAAAATATTTCAAGAAATTTGACTTAAACTATTTATATAGCCTACAAATTTTTAATACATGAAAGTTAATTTAGTCTTTTTTATTTATTAATTAATGTGTGGTTGACAAAAAAAGAAGTATAAATTAAATACTTTAAAATGTTCATTTTCTTTTTATTGAGTTACTTGACAATTCATTTTTAAATATTTTCCCTTCTTGCAAAAGTTAACAAATTTAATGAAAAAATAAAATAACTTCTTCTCTAACTTTTATATTCCAATGTAGTGATGTTTTTGTTTGAATGTGCCTAAACGTTTTTTCAATTAATATCATTAAATTGGTTTCAGTTGTTGTTTTATTAACTTATTAGCATTAACTTTCTTACTTATGTGACTAATCACACCATTTATAACATATGGTGCACTCACATATAATTGATTAACTACATTAACTATGTAATTTGCACATTTCAAATTAAAACATCATAATAAGATTTATGGTGGTTTTCACTCACGCCCAACCCTAGGAAAAAAACATCAAGTTAAATTTATATATTGGTACATAGCAGTCATCTTGACGGACTACCTTCTATATGCCTTGAATCTTGAAATTGGTTTTGATGGTTATGGCTCCGATTTTTGTATAGGTGGCTGCACCTTAGAGTTCAAACTTTCAGATTCAAGTCTAGCCTTGCAAAAAGAAAAATTAAAGAAAAAAATAATATCAGATTAACTAATTATATATAGATAATCTCATATATCACGAACACTTAGTCTCTAGCAAACTCCAAGTATTGTTTTATATTCCCTCTGATGTTCTCCATGAGATGTTTTTCGCCTCCGGTGGTCTGAAAACCTTTGCACGAGTCAACAATTAAGGAAAGATTATATGTCATTAGTTTTGCGATATCTCAAGGAACATGTCCCTAAAACTCCTGTCAACATCAAATGCTAGACTTTGAAGACGAAGAGAGCATCTTCTCCCAAATGTATATCGTTGGCTCTAAGAATCACCAAATCATTTTCTACATAAAAAGTCTCCACATACCAGACCATCTTAGGCAAGTATGCGAAATATTGCTTTTTCCCATGAGGCCCAATCATACCTATAATGACGAAACTAAAAAGAAAAGAGTTGAAAATATGAATTAGATTCTCTAATCAACTTATTGAAAACAAAAGCTCATCAAAACATAAATAAATCAAATTACCGATGTCGGAAACCACACTCCATGATCAATCGGGATCAAGGTCCTTGCTCAACAAGATATTAAACTTGTCTACTCCCATGTTTCCGTATCGAATGTGAATCAACGTTATTTATTGAAAATATTCTATACTGAAAATTTTGTGACCAAGATTGAGCCATGGTTCATTCGGAATGTATTTTTGCAATGATCCTCTTGTCCACTGAGTTTCTCATTTATCTTTGAATTGCAAACAGTGTATCATGGTTTTCGAGAGATGCCTCCGAATCCATCTTCTGCTCCTTTTTAGGGAGATCCAAGAGGTATGCAGCAAGTTCTCGTATGGCATTATCTCCTTTTATCCAACCATAATGCTCTTCATCGATTTCTTTATCTACCGGTTTGAACACCGCAACCATTTTCTTGTTGTCGTCCATTAAGTAATATGCTTTGTTAGTTGCAATCTCAATTTTCTGCGCAATATGTTTTTCCTTTAAACCATGTTCGCCGCTAGAACCATATCCTGTGCCTTTGGGACATGAACTTGAACATCCTCTACTACAATATTTTCATATCAAAAACCCTCCATTGGTTACCTAAAATCAAGTTGATCCATAACAAACAAAAAAGAAAGAAATCTTAGAGACGATAGAGAAGGAAAGAAAGCGAGAATTAAAGAGACGATATGATTTGCAATATAAATGAGATATGTGACTTGAAGAGATACATAAAAGCAAAAGAATCAGACAAGAACCGTACTAAAACAGTTCCAATTTCAGATCAACAACTTGGTTGATATATAGCAAGACGAGAAAATAGAGATAAACAATAAATAAAGACGATGCTTCAGAGGAATTTATTTTAGATAAAAGCACTTCAAATAAATAATTTTTTGACATTTGGCACTTCAAATACTTGACATATGTCATATTTTTTTTATCTCTTAATTATCCACATTAATATACCATAACTAATTTTTTAAAATTTAAATCAATAAATATCTCTCCATTACTTTACTCTTCAATATTATAAGTTTTGATTCTTTTCCACCATACTTTTTAATACCAATATAATGTAGAGAATAAAATTCATATAAGACACCAATATTTATTTCTAATCTTAATTATTATCAAAGTGTTTATTTATTCATATTGATTTACCACAATAAAACCAATAATCTTATTTGACACCAATATTGTGGAAAATGATGTTTACCAAAAAAAAAAATATTGTGGAAAATGAATTTCTTATAATAGTAATTTATAGTAAAATTATTTTATGTATTTTCAGATTTGTAACCCCCATACTAATAACTATTAATTTTGAGTTGTTGAGCATTTATTTTGATTTTATTTTTAAATTTGTAACCCCCATACTAATAATTATTAATTTGAGAAATTGTTAAAAATGCCCCTTTTTCAATACCCCTTTTCAAAAATGCCCCCTTTGAGAGTCCATTTTTAAGTTTGCCCTCTTTTAATTTTTAATGACCATTTTACCCTTATTTGAAACAAAATTAGGTCCACAAAATACAAAATATTTTTTGGCGGGAAAAGTGATCCCGCAATTTTCCCGCCAAAACACTTGTAAAAACCTTTAAAATACCTTGTAAAATTTTCCCGTAAAAATTTTTCCCGCCAAAAAATTTTTTTTGCGGGAAAAGTGATTCCGCAATTTTTTTGGCGAAATTTTTTTGGCGGGAAAATTTTTGGCGGGAAAAATTTACAAGGTATTTTAAAGGTTTTACAGAGTATTTACAAGTGTTTTGTAAGGTTTTACAAAGTATTTTAAAAGGTTTTACAAGGTACTTATACCTTGTAAAACCTTATAAAAAACTTGTAAAACCTTATAAAATAGCTTGTAAAATCTTATAATATCTTGTAAATACCTTATAAATACGTTGTAAAACCTTTTAAAATACATTGTAAAACCTTATAAATACCTTGTAAAAAACCTTTAAAATACCTTGTAAATTTTTCCCGCCAAAAATTTAACGCCAAAAAATTGCGGAATCACTTTTCCCGCAAAAAAAAATTTTTGGCGGGAAAAAATTTTTCGGGAAAAATTTACAAGGTATTTTAAAGGTTTTACAAGTTTTTACAAGTGTTTTGGCGGGAAAAATTGTGGGATCACTTTTCCCGCCAAAAAATATTTTGTATTTTGTGAACCTAATTTTGTTATATTTCCTTATATATTTGTGATATCTTTTATTAAAAGAATGGTAATTTAGTCATTTTGTACATAAAAAGGGGTATTTTTAAAAATGGACAGCCAAAGGGGGCATTTTTGAAAAAGGGTATTGAAAAAGGGGCATTTTTGTGAGTCTCCCTATTAATTTTGAGTTGTTGAACATTTATTTTGATTTTATTTTGAAATATAATTTTAAAATTTTATATAAAGTGCAAATTAGATAGTTTAACAAAATATTTCAAAAAATTTGACTTAAACTGTTTATATAGCCTACAAATTTTTAATACATGAAAGTTAATTTGGTCTATTTTAATTATAATTGGAAAATGGTTATAGAAAGTATAAATTAAATTGTTTAAAATGTTCAAGAAATTTGACTTAAACTGTTTATATAGCCAACAAATTTTTAATACATGAAAGTTAATTTAGTCTTTTTTTATTTATTAATTAATGTGTGGTTGACAGAAAAAGAAGTATATATTAAATACTTTAAAATGTTCATTTTCTTCTTATTGAGTTACTTGACAATTCATTTTTAAATATCTTCCCTTCTTGCAAAAGTTAACAAATTTAATGAAAAAATAAAATAACTTCTTCTCTAACTTTTATATTCCAATGTAGTGATGTTTTCGTTTGAATGTGCCTAAACGTTTTTTCAATTAGTATCATTAAATTGGTTTCAGTTGTTGTTTTATTAACTTATTAGCATTAACTTTCTTACTTATGTGACTAATCACACCATTTATAACATATGGTGCACTCACATATAATTGATTAACTACATTAACTATGTAATTTGCACATTTCAAATTAAAGTCTCCACTAAATTTCTATAATAAATTTTTATTTTACTAAAAAGAAAACAAAGATACAATGTGAGCAATTTGTATACTTTGAAATTGTCTTTTTCCTAGATTTTGCCTTATTTTATCTTCTCATTATGTAGTTAAAATCAAGTAACATAATTAAAAATATTTTTTTTTCTACATAATATTAACTTTTTCATAGTTATCAAATTTAAGGAAAACCATAAACTATCCAATTAATATAATTTGAGACAGGTAAATACACTTCTACCATTATAAAGAGACATGGACTAAAGAAGAGTAAATGACCAACGATAATTGACATTAAAATTAGCATTAACTTAGGCATTGAAGTTTCATAATTTTAATTTGTAATGGTAAACTAAAACTTCCATTATTGTACTAATATATATATATATAATATATATATATATATATACTCTTACTTACATCTTAGACTCATATTAGCTCTTATATTTTGTTCTTTAGTTTTTCTGATTGATTCAAATTGTTTAATGTTTAATATTTTTCTAAAATGGTTACATCAAGTTTTAGTTACACGCGTTTTTTACTCCAAATAAAATTGAAACAATTCTTAACATCTCTTCAAGAAAGAGATTTTTGTCTCACATCACAAGGTGAATAACTTTAAATGATTGAATGCATATGGAGAAAGAAGTTGACTATGAGAAGTAAAGTTGGTTGCAAGACCAAGCAAAGATCGGGCTAACGAAAAAAAACTGGTAGGACAAAAGGTCCAAATATTTGTTTTTCATAGATGAATTACAAAGTAGAAAGTTTGAGGCAAATGTTATGGCTAATCTCGAAGAATGGTAGAGAAATGATGATATGTATGATAATCATCTCTTACCAATTGGTATTACAACTAAACTGCCAATTTTTAACATACCTCATTTTCTTACTACTATGATACAAGATAGCATATAGTCATGTTACCCCGTGTATTATGTTATAGATCAGACATTGTCGATCTAAATGATGTAAAAAGAGAAAAATTCTCCTTACTATTTCAAAACTTCTATATTAAAAAAAAATTATCACTTCAAAACCTAAAAAATAAACTATTAAAGACAAAATTCAAAAAACTATTTAAAAGATTTTTCATATATGTCATGAGAAAAACTAATTCTATAGTATTCACTTCACAAAAATATTGAAGGAATGACCTATCAATTTTCAACATTGCTATATTGGTAGGAAAAGATTATCATTATGAAACGTAGAAAGGAGATTGTCAAAGATATTATTTGTTATATATATACCATGAGAAACAATATTCAACAAGTTGTACTTATCTCACAAAAAATTCATTGTCAAAATTTAGAAATAGTGTTCTATCAACACTTAGGTAAGAGAAGTTTCTTTTATAACATACACAATTTAACTAAAATAAAAAAATTGAGTTATGTGTTTTGATAGACTAGAAAATACTTAGAAATTCATTGAGAAGATTTTTATTTTTTTGGTAAAATTTAGAATTGCATTTAGAATAGTTTGTAAATCAAAATCCAAAATAGGCTTTTTAAATTTATCGAAAAATAAAACAACGAAAGTTTTTTGTTTTTCTTATGACTAACAATGATTAGATAGAAATTTTTCTATAAAATACGTAATTTAAATGTACATTCATCTCTTGAACAAAAAAAAATACATACACCAAACAAAGTAAATTTTACAAAACCATAAATTATAAAATATTTAGCAAAAAAAAATGAACTAAGAAACCCACGCATCGCGTGGGCAACCTTCTAGTTACTAATACGATGTGAATCATGTGTTCCTAAACACTATATAATACAAGTAGACAGGAATCAAGATACACACTAATTTTCATCAAAACACAGATAATTGTTGTGAACGAAAATGGAAACGATATTATTAATATCTCTATGTGTAACGACATTCTTAGCTCTTATGTTTATAAAATCACGATCCAAACGAACCACCACAAAACTGAACCCACCACCGTCTCCATGGCGGCTTCCAGTGATAGGAAACCTTCACCAGCTCAGCCTCCACCCTCACCGCTCCCTCCATTCCCTCAGCCTCCGCTATGGACCGCTCATGCTCCTTCACTTCGGTCGTGTCCCCACCCTCGTAGTCTCATCAGCCGACATGGCTCATGACGTCATGAAAACAAACGATCTTAAGTTCGCGGACCGCCCCAAAAGGAAAGCTGTTTCTACGTTTCTGAATGGTGGGCGAGATGTGGCCTTTTCCCCTTATGGAGAATCTTGGAGGCAATTTAAGGTGTGTTTTACGTAGTTTTCTTTTTTATTGGGTGAGAAAAACCCGCAGAGATTAGTCTGGGCCCTTTCATAGGCCTACGATTTACCCTGAGTTACCAAAAAAAAAAACTTGCAATCCAAAAAATTATATGGACCAAGCCGAAATAGTTAAACCAAAATTGGACAAATTTTATTTTCACTTGGTTTAAATTTTTATAAAACGAAGAAACCAAACCGAAACTAAAGCTTAAACCAAATTGCCCCACCCTAGTTTTCTAATGTACAGTGAAAAATTTGTATTTTCTTTTCTCTTTGCTAATAAACAAAATTACTTATCTTGTTGACCAAAAAAAAAAAAAGTTACATACATCTAAAGTTTTATCGTAATTGTAATTAACAAACACATATTTTAAATCTCCATGCAGAGTATATGTGTTATGCATCTCCTCAGCAAAAAGATGGTTCGGTCCTTTGAGAAAGTAAGAGAAGAAGAGATAAACGTAATGATGGAGAAGGTGGAGAAGGCGGCTTCTTCTTCATCACCGTTGAACCTAAGTGGGCTTCTTTCGAGTTTGACAAGCGATTTAATATGTAGAATTGCATTGGGAAGAAAATATAGTAGTGACGGCGAGGAGGTTGGTAATACATATAATGTTAAGGAAATAGTCAGAAAGACTATGGAACTCTCAGGATCTTTCCCGCTTGGTGAATACATTCCTAGTTTGGCATGGATAGATACGATACGTGGGGTGGATGATAAAGTAGAGGAAGTAAGTAACAAGATTGATAGTTTTCTTGAAAAAGCAGTGCAAGAACATGTAGAGGATCATGCAGACAAAGAGAGGTCAGATTTTGTTGATATACTTGTCTCGATTCAGAGAGACAAGACGATGGGATTTGAGTTTGGTAATAGCGAGATAAAAAATCTCATTTTGGTAAAGACCATTCATGCATTCCTTTGATTTACTTTTTATTTTCTTTTGTTACTTCCATAATTCTTTTTTTTTCTTTTGTTAATTAGGATGTGTTTCTTGGGGGAACAGCAACTACATTCACGCTACTAGAATGGACAATGACGGAACTTATGAGACATCCAGAGTGTATGAAGAAACTCAAAGATGACATATACTCTGCTTCGACGACAACCGCTAAGTTATATGTATCAGAGGAAGAAGTTGCAAATATGAAGTACTTAAAGGCTGTGATCAAGGAAGTGCTACGTTTGCATCCTCCAGTTCCAATAATTCTCCGAGGATTATGTGAAGATGTCAAATTAAAAGGATATGATATTGCTGAAGGAACATTGGTAAAATCATATCTACTACCTTAAATGTTTTTTTTTTTATAATTAGATATAAATATATCATTCTAGATTTTAAAACACCTACAGGTGATAATCAATGCTTGGGCAATCCAACGAGACACCGAAACTTGGGGAGCGGATGCAGAAGAATTTAGGCCAGAGAGGCATTTAGATACACTTGTGGAGTTTGAAGGACAAGATTTCATGTACATACCATTTGGATCAGGAAGAAGGCGTTGTCCCGGAATCAGATTTGGATTGACTATGGCTGAGGTAACACTGGCCAACCTTGTGAAGCGGTTCGACTGGAGAGCTAAGGTCAAACCACTAGGACATGATAAGCCTGATCTAGCTGAAGCAACCGGTGTTGATGTTTGCCGCAAGTTTCCTCTTGTTGTCTTCCCATCATGTGCTTTATTTTCCAAGTGAGAGTTTTCATTGTTTAGACATAAGTAATGTTTTTTTCTACTTCAGTATATCTTGTGTCTACCAAATCCCATTCTTGTTCATCATAACTCAGTTCAAGTCACGTTGGTTCGCTTTATGTGCTCACATGTGTACAAATTAACAATGAAACAAACCAATAATCTAATATTCTTGTAATCAAATATTATACAAGATCTATCTGAAATTTTATGCATTCAAGAAGAACTTTAAGAGAGAATAATATGTTGTAAGTTCTGATCATGATAACGTCGATAAATTAAAAGATAACGTAACCAAGAAAAATAAATACTTTTGAGATGAATACCCTTTAAATCTCTGTGGTTTCTGTTATTAGACGAGTGAATACTAAGATCACTTTTGTGATTGATGTGTTGCATGAGGTTTCCTAGGAAAAAGGTTGTTGCCGGTACGCAGAGCATAGATTGAAGCACCGGCGGACCTACGTGATACTCAAGGGTGTTATATGAATATGACCGCCCAATTAAATTAAAATTATGATTATTAGTGTATTTTTATCAGATTTTAATGATATAATTAGCCAAAATCACTATTTGACCCCCTAAAATATTAAAATTTACACTATAAACCTGTTAATTGTTAAAAGATTTATATTATATGATCCATGTAAGTATTAAAAAAAAATTCAGGGTCTTAGACTTATGCAAGGAATACGAACTTGATTAAGGGGGAGTATCTTATATAATATGACAAGGTTTATATAATATGACAAGGTTTCTTCTAAACTTGCTCTAATTTTTTGACATTTGGTACTTCAAATGCTTGACATGTGTCATATTTTTCATCTCTTAATTATCCACATTAATATACTATAACTAATTTCTCTTTTTATTTAAATCAATAAATATCTCTCCATTACTTTATTTTTCAATATTTTAAGTTTTGATTCTTTTCTTCTATACTTTTTAATACCAATATAATATAGAAAATAAAATTCATATAAGATACCAATATTTATTTCTAATCTTTATTATTATCAAATTGTTTAATTATTCATATTAATTTACCACAATTAAACCAAAAAATTTATGTTACACCATTATTGTGGAAAATGAATTTCTTATAATATTTACAGTAAAATCATTTTACGTATTTTTAGATTTGTAACCCCCCTACTAATAATTATTAATTTTGAGTTGTTGAACATTTATTTTTATTAATTTATTTTTAATTATAATTTCGAAAGGGAATTTTGCCAAATGTACCACAATTTTAGAAATTCCTAGCAAATGTACCACATTGCAAATCGATTTAGCATTCATACCACTTTTGGTGTTTGTGTGGTGGAGGTTGGACGATTTTACTCTTCTGCCTGCGTCAGGAATGTGTCAGGGGAAAGAGCTACAGTAAGACGCCGTTTTGTCTCCAGATCTTGTCCCCGATTGAAAATTCTCTGTTGCGTCTAGATCTTGTCCCCGATTTCATCAGCTTGCTCTATTATCATGAATCCCAGATGATATGGTTTTACCAGCCTGCAGAGATCTGGATTTACTCGGGGACAACATCTCTTAATTATCCATCGCCAGATGATGTGGTTTTACTAGCCAGATATCTGGATTAACTCGGGGACAACTTGATCTTTATTTTATTCTGCCAGAGAGCCGAAAATGAAGATCTGGATTTACTCGGGGACAACTTTGTTTTACCAGACAGAGGGACGAAAACGGTTATCAATGCGCAGGAGAGAGAAAAAGGACAGCAGAAATTTCGGAAGGTGTCCCTTTCTCCATAAAGGGCAATTTCGTCCGGCTTTAGGCATGTGGCATTGAAATGTGGTACATTTCAAAAGCTTTTCCCAAATGTGGTACTAGGCCTAAACTTTCTCTGAAAAATGGTACCCAATCTAATTTTCCCATTTCGAAATTTTATATAAAGAGTAAAATAAATAGTTGAACAGAATATTTCAAGAAATTTGACTTATACTTTTTATATAGCCTACAAATTTTTAATACATGAGAGTTAATTTGGTCTATTTTAATTATAATTGGAAAATGGTTATATAAAGTGTAAATTAAATAGTTTAAAGTGTTCACTTTCTTTTTTATTGGGTTACTTGACAATTCATTTTTACATATTTTTCCTTCTTGCAATAGTTAACAAATTTAATGAAAAATAAATAAATAACTTCTCCTCTAAATTTTGATTGGACCTAAACGTTTTTTCAATTAATAGCATTAAATTGGTTTCAATTGTAGTTTTATTAACTTATTAGCAATAACTTTCTTTCTCATGTGACTAATCACACGATTTATAACATATGGTGGACTCACATATGATTGATTAACTACATTAACTATTTAATTTGCACATTTTAAATTAAAATCCCCACTAAATTTATATAATAAATTTTTATTTTACTGAAAATAAAACATGTATACTTTGAAGTTGTCTTTTTCCTAGATTTTTCCTTATTTTATCTTCTAATAATGACTAAGAGATGGTTTATGGATTTCAAAGCTACTTCTAACAAGTGTAATCCTTACGCCATAGAACACTAAACAAAACTAATTCATTTTCATGTAATTAATCCCTTTACTAATCAATCAATCATCAACAATTTCCAAAGGCAATCAAATGATCAATAAACATTAATAACAAGTCTATCTCGCCAACGGTTACCTGAAAAACAAAAATAAGACAAGTGGTATGATACCTCTCAAACAAAGTATGAAAGGAATCAATAGCGGAGTTTCATCATACAACCTTGCCGAGGACAAGCAAGAAGCTTCAAGAACAAAACAAATAATCAAATCGGATGAACATAACCTCCTTGGTACTAATGAATGCATATGTGACCAATCCTTTATATTCTTCCAAAGATTCGACAAACAAAGTAGTCAAAGTATGTTCGCTGTTGCAACTAGGTATGACAAAGGTCAGGCGACTCGATTGTTATTGTATCAACAACTAATGCTATTTTTGGAGGTTTTGTAGAATGTGTGTTATAATTGTGCAAAAAAAACTTTGTATATTATGTGTAGTCTACATTTATGTTTTTTCTTAGTTTAGGTATGTAACACTTTTCTTCAAATTTGGTTTTTCAGTACGCATTGAATAAATAACAGAGGTGAAACTCCAAGGAATGCCTTTATCTAAAATAAATTCCTCTGAAGCATCTTCTTTGTTTATTGTTTATCTCTATTTTCTCATCTTGCTATATATCAACCAAGTTGTTGATCTGAAATTGGAACTGTTTTAGTACGGTTCTTGTCTGATTCTTTTGCTTTTATGTATCTCTTCAAGTCACATATCTAATTTATATTGCAAATCATATCGTCTCTTTAATTCTCGCTTTCTTTCCTTCTCTATCGTCTCTAAGATTTCTTTCTTTTTTGTTTGTTATGGATCAACTTGATTTTATGTAACCAATGGAGGGTTTTTGATATGAAAATATTGTAGTAGAGGATGTTCATGTTCATGTCCCAAAGGCACAGGATATAGTTCTAGCGGCGAACATGGTTTAAAGAAAAAACATATTGCGCAGAAAATTGAGATTGCAACTAACGGAGCATATTACTTAATGGACGACAATAAGAAAATGGTTGCGGTGTTCAAACCGGTAGATAAAGAAATCCATGAAGAGCATTATGGTTGGATAAAAGGAGATAATGCCATACGAGAACTTGCTGCATACCTCTTGGATCTCCCTAAAAAGGAGCAGAAGATGGATTCGGAGGCATCTCTCGAAAACCATGATACACTGTTTGCAATTCAAAGATAAATGAGAAACTCAGTGGACAAGAGGATCATTGTAAAAATACATTCCGAATGAACCATGGCTCAATCTTGGTCACAAAATTTTCAGTATAGAATATTTTCAATAAATAACGTTGATTCACATTCGATACGGAAACATGGAGTAGACAAGTTTAATATCTTGTTGAGCAAGGACCTTGATCCCGATTGATCATGGAGTGTGGTTTCCGACATCGGTAATTTGATTTATTTATGTTTTTGGATTTTAAGATGAGCTTTTGTTTTCAATAAGTTGATTGGAGAATCTAATTCATATTTTCGACTCTTTTCTTTTTAGTTTCGTCATTATAGGTATGATTGGGCCTCATGGGAAAAAGCAATATTTCGCATACTTGCCCAAGATGGTCTGGTATGTGGAGACTTTTTATGTAATGATTTGGTGATTCTTAGAGCCAACGATATACATTTGGAAGAGGATGCTCTCTTCGTCTTCAAAGTCTAGCATTTGATGTTGATAGGAGTTTTAGGGACATGTTCCTTGAGATATCGCAAAACTAATGACATATAATCTTTCCTTAATTGTTGACTCGTGCAAAGGTTTTCAGACCACCGGAGGCGAAAAACATCTCATGGAGAACATCAGAGGGAATATAAAACAATACTTGGAGTTTGCTAGAGATTAAGTGTTCGTGATATATGAGATTATCTATATATAACTAGTTAATCTGATATTATTTTTTTCTTTAATTTTTCTTTTTGCAAGGCTAGACTTGAATCTGAAAGTTTGAACTCTAAGGTGCAGCCACCTTTACAAAAATCGGAGCCACAACCATCAAAACCAATTTCAAGATTCAAGGCATACAGAAGGTAGCCCGTCAAGATGATTGCTATGTACCAATATATAAATTTAACTTGATGTTTTTTTTCCTAGGGTTGGGCGTGAGTGAAAACCACCATAAATCTTATTATTTCTGTAGTTAAAATCAAGTAACATAATTAAAAATTAACTTTTTTTTACATAATATTAACTTTTTCATAGTTATCAAATTTAATGAAAACCATAAAGGCATAAACTACCCAATTAATATAATTTGAGACACGCATATACACTTCTCCTCCAACTTTTATAAAACGTAGTCAAAAATATTTAATAACTCTACAATATAAAGAAACATGGACTAAAGAATACTAAATGATCAACTATAATGGACATTAAAATTAGCATTAACTTAGGCATTAAAGTTTCATAATTTCCAATTTTTAATGGTAAACTAAAACTTCCAACACAAAAAGAAACGTCAATCTAACATTAATATATTGTACTAATATATATAGACTCTTACTTACATCTTAGACTCATATTAGCTCTTATATTTTGTTATTTAGTTTTTGTGATTGATTCAAACTGTTTAATGTTTAATATTTTTCTAAAATGGTTACATCAATCTTTAGTTACATGCATTTTTTTTACCCCAAATAAAATTGAAACAATTCTTATACATGTCCTCAAGAAAGAGATTTTTGTCTCACATCACAAGGTGAAGAAAATTCTATTTTGAAGCATGACTATTATCTATCATGATGTAGTTGAACTAATGAAAGAATTGAGAGGCATCAGATGAACTTTGAATGATTGAATGCATATGGAGAAAGGAGTTGACAATGAGAAGTAAAGTTGGTTGCAAGACCAAGCAAGGATCGGACTAACGAAAAAAAACTGGTGGGACAAAAGGTTCTAATTTTTTTTTTCATAGATCAATTACAAAGTAGAAAGTTTGAGGCAAATGTTTTGGGTAATCTTGAAGAATGGTGGAGAATTGATGATATGTATGATAATCATCTCTTACCAATTGGTATTACATCTAAACCGCTAATTTTAATTTAACATATCTCATTCTCTTACTACTATCTTTTATTCGTTCTAAAATTACTATTATCTTTTTTTCATGTTATCGTTGTTGCCGAAAATATATTATTTCGTCATCATTTAAAGACCCTATGTATATCTATCATACCTAACTATCATTTTTGGGCATTATAATTTGAAGGAAGAAAAACAGTTATATATTGGAGTAGATATTCATCACAAATAGCAAACCATTCTCTATAAATTTTCATATTTGGTTTTAATGTGATTGGCAAGAGTTGGTAAAGCTTAGTAAGTGGTCGAGACGATTCTAGATGACATTCGTTTTTGGATTCTCAAACTGTATGAAGTATCTTCGATCTCATCAAAAGGATGAACATACATATTTTTTAATTATATATATATATATATATATATATATATATATATATATTATTAATAATTTCTTTGCATAATGAAATAGATGGTTAAAATATATTGCCACTTCATATAATTTGATAAGATATATTTTAATAGAACCATATAAAATAGTATATGGTCACGTTACTCCGTGTATTATGTTATAAGTTGGACATTGTCGATCTAAATGATGTAAAAAAAAATTCTCATTACTATTTCAGAACTTCTATATTTTAAAAAAAAAATTATCACTTCAAACCTAAAAATATAAACTATTGAAGACAAAATTCAAAAATCATTTAGGAGATTTTTTCATATATGTCATGAGAAAAACTATTTATATAGTACTCACTTCACTAAAATATTGAAGGAATGACCTATCAATTTTCAACATTGCTACATTGATAGGAAAATATTATCATTATGAAACCTAGAAAGAAGATTGTCAAAGATATTATTTGTTATATATATACCATGAGAACAATAAATTCATTCTCAAAATTTAGAATTAGTGTTCTATCAACACTTAGGTAAGAGAAGTTTCTTTTATAACATACATAATTTAACTAAAATAAAAAAATTTATTGTGTGTTTTGATCCTAGAAAATACTTAGAAATGCATTGAGAAGATTTTATTTTCTTGGTAAAATTTAGAATTGCATTTAGAACATTTTATAATTAAAAATCCAAAATAGTCTTTTTAAATTTTGTCAAAAAATTAAATAACAGAAGTTTTTTGTTTTTCTTATGATTAACAATGATTAGATAGAAAGTTTTCTATAAAATACGTAATTTAAATTTACATTCATCTCTTGACCAAAAAAATATAAATAAACACCAAACCAACTAAATTATAAAAATTTTAGCAAGAAAAAATGAATTAAAAATCCACGCATCGCGTGGGCAACCTTCTAGTATACTATATTAATGCGTTCTTTATATCATGTTGTATGGGATTTAGACTTGCTAGAGATCTAATCAATTGTCTTTTTTTTTTTTTTTGACAAACATCTAATCAATTGTCTTTGTAACCAAAATTAGTGCTTAGTTTGAAAACATCGACTAAAATTTTGTTAAATCTATATGTCGTTCCATTTATCCTATGCACATATTTTTTACCATCTACATTTGAATTATGATAAATTTTTATCTCATAACCTTCAAAATTCGAAGTCGTTGCCCTCATCTTAATTGATTGCTATCAAGAGAGACAATCGTCATTTCCACTTGTTTAATTTCTTTTTTTTTTTTTTTTTTTTTTTCTTTAACTTAATTTCCAATTAAAAAAAGAAGCATACAAAGCCCGAAAGCCCATGACGGCCACAAGGCCCAACAAAAGAAAACAATAAAACAACTACAAGACACAAAGGTCCCAAAAGACCACAGGCCCAAAACAAAGAAAAAAGAGAACAAAAAAGGCCAAAGGCCCAGCTCCGAGAGAACTTGCGAAGACACCTGCGAGGAAGGGGAAGCATAGACTCATACCTGACACCTTAGGGATCCTGAAACAGAGCAAACCAAGTAACCAAGAGGGAAGAACCAAGAGGAATAGTAGAGTTAGCCCTAGAGATGGGATCCAAACGAGCTCTAAGAATGACTTGAATCTCTTTGATTATCTGTTGGGCTGTTCTTGAACTAGAAGTATGAATCCGCTGATTCCTTTCTCTCCAAATAAGGTAAATGGAGGCTTGAAAGATAAGTTTGATGATAAGAGACAAATTCAAGGATGAGGAAGAGTTCCTCAACCAGAGGAGGGAAGCCATAAACTGATTCGGAGGAGAGAGCCCAGCTCTAGAAGTGAAGAATCTCCAAATCGCACCACTGAAATCGCATTCGAAAAACAAATGGTCCCGGGATTCATCACAGGTATTACACAGCACACACGTATTTGGAATATTCAAGCCCCATCCGGACAATCTATCCCTCGTGTGTAGCCTGTTCCAAGCCACCACCCAGCAAATAAAGGCATGTTTTGGCACTCTATCTTTAAACCACACTGATTTATGCCAAGGAACAATAATCCCATTAGGATTCAGAGCTGACCACGTCTTAGCCGTGGAGAACACATTTGAAGGAGCGTGACTATCCGGCTTCCAAAGGTAAACATCATCCTGTAAGGAGTCTATCATACTTTCGCAATCCGGGAGAGCCCTTTTAATTAAGTTAATTGTCGGATTTCTGCTTCGGCTTGAGGCAATCCACCAATCACTGCCCCTTAAGCCGTCACGAACAACAGCGGTAATAGGCAGCCCCACAGAACTAGGACCATTCCTTCCCGTTAGCTCGATAAGGGGACCAAGACCAGTCCAGTTGTCATGCCAGAAGCTCGCAGTGACCCCTGACCCTATGTCACAAACCAGAAAAGGCCTAGCCAGAGGTCTTAACTTGCAAAGTTGTTTCCAAATCCAGCTGCCAGAGGTAGAAGGGTTGAGTTCCCAAAAGTTTCTGTGTCTTATCAGATTGATCCTCACCCAGGATACCCAAAGCGATCCCGCAGCAGAGAAAAGTAACCAAATCAGTTTTAAAGCCAAAACTTTGTTCCAATCTGCCAATCTCCGGAGACCAAGTCCACCACACTCTTTGGATGTACAAACAATATCCCAAGCAATCTTTGCTCCTCTAGCCGAGTTAGGAGCACCTTTCCATAAGAATGCATTACACATCTGCTCTAGTTTGAGGATACACTGATTAGGTAAAAGAAAGATAGACAGCCAGAAATTAATAGTTGAGAAGATCACCGATTTCAATAACTGAAGCCGACCGGCGAAGGACAGATGCCTCGCTGTCCACGATGAAAACTTGTAGTTGAGTCTATCGATAAGAGGTTGGTAGTCAATCTTCTTCATTTTTTGAGCCATAAGAGGGACTCCCAAATATCTAACAGGTAGAGAGCCATGAGAGAGACCAAACCTTTCAGAAATCAACCTGTTTCTATCAAAATCTCCTCCATCAAGCAGCAGAGATGTCTTACTCATATTAATTCCCAGACCGGAACCCTCTTTGAAATCCTCAAGAATATTCAGAATCCCTCCAATAGAAGCTTCAGAGCCGTCAAAGAAAACCAACACATCGTCAGCGAAACTCAGATGCGTAACCAGAGGAGCCAAGCAACGAGGATGAGGAGAGAAAAGCCCATTGACCGCTCCTCTATCCAACGACTTAGCTAGAATGTCCATAACCAAAACGAAAAGATGCGAAGACATGGGATCTCCTTGCCTTATTCCCTTTTTTCCCTGAAAGAAACCGATAAGCTCACCATTAAAGGCAATGCTATAAGAAGGAGTAGTAATGCAGACCTTTATCCAAGAGATGAATATAGGAGGCAGATCAAAGGCAACAAGAATGTTGATTAGAAAATCCCAATTCACATTATCATAAGCCTTCGTAAGGTCAATTTGTAAGCAGCCTCTAGATACCTCTCCCTCCAAATGAAAATTCTCAACAAGCTCTGACGCCAAAATAACATTCTCACAAAGCAATCTGCCTTTGATGAATCCCACTTGATTACCTTGTACAGCCTGAGAGATAAATAGCTTGAGTCGCTTAGAGATTAGACGGGTAATGACTTTGTAGATGGTGTTGCAGCACGCAACCGGTCTGAACTGAGCCAACTGATCCGCTCCTATTTCCTTGGGAATGAGAGTAATGGCTGTTGTATTAAACTTTCGGAGGAGGTGGCCTGTCCTAAAAAATTCCTTTACCGCATCAAGAGTGCTTTCCTTCACCACTTCCCACGCCTCCCAGAAAAACTCAGCCGGAAAACCATCCGGTCCCGGCGCCTTGTTCCTAGGCATGGAGAAGATTGTTTGAATGATTTCTTCATCGGTTGGGATGGCTGAGATTTTTTCAGCCAGAGTCTGATCACATCTGAAAGGATGTAGAGACCTAATACTATCCACAGAAAACGGGGATACATTGACACTTGCTGAGCCCAAAAGATGAGTGTAGTAAGCCTCCATCATTCCTTTTATCTGATCAACATTCTCCACTCTGACCCCATCCTCTCTTCTAAGGTACTTGATTAGATTCTTTGCGTGGTGTGCCAAAACCGCTCTGTGAAAAAATCTAGTATTAGCATCTCCTTCCTTCAGCCATTTGATTCTAGATTTCTGTCTATAGAATGACTCTAAAGCCACAGCAAAGAAATCCCACTTTTTTCGTGCAACATGCTCTTCCCTGAATAAAGAAGGAGAGGGATTAGTCATCATCAAAGATTGAATATCCTCTAAGGTAGTAAGAGCCTCCTTTGTCCGCTGCTGCAAGTTACTAAAACCCTGTTTATTTAACACCCTACAAGCCTTCTTTGCAGCCTTTAGATGTTCACCAAGCGAGAACATCGCCGAGCCCACCGCAATATCAGCCCTCCAAGCCTCACTGATGAAGCTCAGAAACTGAGGATGAGTAGCCAAGAAGGAAAAATACTTGAAGCATTTCTTAGAGACTGCAGGTTGATTGTCTATTTGAATGATGCAAGGCGCATGATCAGAGTCTCCAGGTGGATCAAAGACGGCCGTTCCACTAGGGAAGGCAGAGAACCATTCCCCATTAGCTAAAACTCTGTCCAGCTTCCTGATAATGGGGTTATCCTGCTGGTGATTAGACCACGTATAAAAGAGTCCACGCGAAGGAATGTCCGTAAGATCATTGTCCGTCAAACAAGTCTGAAAATCCTCTAACCCCCTCAAAGACATATTTGATTGAATGATTGAGTAATGCTCATTTAGAGAAGCAATTTGATTGAAGTCACCTGCCAAAATCCAAGCTGAATCACACAGAGGAGATGAAGCAGCCAGCCTTGAAATGTCTTCCCAAAGTGGTCTCCTTTCAGCTTCTGTATTTCTACCATAAACAAAAGTGACAGCGATGGACTGCGAGATATTAGGAATCTTAATAGAGCACATCATCAACTGATCAGTCCTGCTGAAAACCAAAACTGAAACTGACGGATCCCACACCACCCAGATCCTTCCCAGTTCAGAGCTACAATAATTATTATCCATCCTCCAACCCGGAAGAGTTGCAGCCAAAACAGCACTGGCATTATCCTGAGCCACATGTGTTTCCAAAAAACAACCGACAAGAAGATTATTTGAAGCAATCCAGCTTCTAACTACCCGTTGACGAGAACGGCTGTTTAAGCCTCTTATATTCCAAAAAAATATCGTCATAAATATAACAAAAGGTTTTGTGAAAGCCCTGCTTTCAGTGAAGAGACGGTTCATGCGGGATTTCATCCCGAACCACAGCTTGAGCTAATAGACTTGCAGATCGCATCTGGTTGTGCCAGATTTTAAGTTGCTTTTTCTTTGACTTATTAGACTGACTCTCCCAATCAGGAAGGAAGGGAAATTCCTGGACCAGAAGCTTGTCACTCCCTGTCTGAATCTCCACGCTCTCTAAAGAGCTCTGATTCTGTATAACAGACTTCCGGTTATCATTACTACTGAGATTACTGCTGGAAGGGATAGAAGACACAGGCCTTATATCCGACTTTGCTACCCACTTTAACTTTTCCCCAGTGGCAGTCCCGATTCCATACTTCTCCTTAGAACCCGCCGAAAGATCAACCATCTTTGGAGGCATACTAGATGAACGCTTCTTGGACCGAGAACGCCTCCTTCTAGTTCTTGAGGATGTGGTATCCCCTTTTGATTTCTCTATATCTTTCAAATTGCAATCAGTCCCAATAGAAGAGATAAGAGAAGTGGAAGGAAGATTAACCTCCTTGGACCCTGAAGGCTTAGCTTTCTTGTAAGGAAGCTTTCTCAATAGTGGTTTAGGGCACCGACTAAGAAGATGACCATATCTCCCACAGTTTAAACACTTCGGAGGAGGACGAGGATACTCTACTGCAACCTTTGTTGAATTGCCCTGCACATCACGAACAACCACAGAGGATGGCAAAGTTGACTCCAAGTTTATAACCACCTTCACCTTCGTGAAACCAATGTTTACCAGATCCAGCCTAGACTTCTCTGTATGCAATGGCTCTCCTATACCGCTTGCAATCACGCTTATTCCTTCTAAAGAATAAAGCTGAGGAGGAACATTTCTTAAAATAGCCCAAGTTGGGGCTGTCTGCAACTCCTGCATCTCAAGAAGACCATCCGGAGACCAGTGATAGCAAGTGCATGAACAATTGCCAGCTTGCCAGAACCCAATGTCCACGACCCACTGTCTGGTATTTGGCGACGGTATGAATATGAGAGCAGCGGTCTCCGAGAATATTCGGACTGTGATGTTACCATACTTACCCCAAATCGGATTTAAGTCGGTGAAAATCTTTCCCGGAGGAGGACACAAACCGTGGAACTGAGCAACAATATGCCCTTTCCACATCTCCGCAGTTTTCAAAAGGACCGATGGAGGCGCCACCACCACTGGCGTACCATCTTCAAGGAAGGAAGGAGGATTCATCTTCTTTAGGTTTCGAAGAGAGGCCTTGAATTTGGTTGCCCATGGCAGCTCAATCGAAAGAGGAACACTAACAGTCGGCGAAGGCTGGCTACTTGAGGGACTGAGAACAACCGGCGGAGGAGACTTGATATGAGCCACAGTGGAGGAGATCTCAGACACTGAGCTTAAAGTCGGCGGAGGAGAATTGATAGGAGCCACAGTGGAGGAGATCTCAGACACTGTTCTCAAGGACGACAAACCAACCTTGGGTTCGGGAAGCTGAGCAGATTCGCCCTTTGCCTCAACCAAATCAGAAGGAATTTGAGTATTTAGATTAGAACTGGGGTTAGAAGACTTCCCTAATTCCCCAGGAGATGAAGGAAGCGCTCCATTCTTCTCAACTGTGACGGAGGAAGCAACCGGTTCAAAAGCAAGACCCGCAGACCCATCAGTGACGGCCGACGAAACCTTTAGACTCAACGAACTCGAAACGGACGAGCAAGCAAGAACACGAGCAAACTTAGAAGAGCTAGTAACGGGAGCCGACCTCGAAGACTTCTTCTTCTTCGGCATTGGACGATTCTCATCTGCCGGCGAGATGCCGACGGCGGCGGCGCGATTAGGGTTAAGAAGCTCCAATCGCAAAAGGCTCCTCCAGAGAGAGAGAAAAGGCTTTTTTTTTTCACTTGTTTAATTTCTGCTCTGAAACAGAATCCTTTGTAATTCCAAGACTCAAATCAAACACATTGAAAACTTTTTCCATTTCTGATTTCTGAGATTTGTCGTCCCTAATTATCATTTAATTATTTAAAAGAATGTATTGGTTTACGATTTACCAAATTATTTCTATAGTTTATACGGTGCAGTTGTGCTGTACACCACCTACATGGTTTGATTTATAGAATAGCATAAATATACCAAAGATCAGATGATACTATGATAGTATCTTGCATCACGTGTTTTGGTATCAAACGGTGGTTATCATGACAACAAGTCAACAATACATATATTTTAACAACAGAATTAGTACAGATTATATAATGCGGGTTCCATTTAATATAAATACGTACGTAATCCATAGACAAGGACAACATTTTTTAATACGTAATAAAATATTTCTGTGACGTTAACAATATTAAAGTGTTAAGGGGATAAGAATTGGTATGTATTTAGAATTATTAAATTTATTATTTTTTAATTTAATTTTCGAAATTAATATAATTAGGAAAAATTAATTAATTAATTTAATAATTTATTATGTTGGTAAGAAAACCTGTAGTAAACTCGTAATATCTTTTTGATAGGAAAATCGTAGGTAATATTTGGAAACAATGGCTAGAAAGCCACTATCTGGGAAAATAAAACCTAGAATGCCACTTTTCTAATTCTCATTTCTGCGAGAATTAAAATTAAAGGAATTTAAATCAAACTATTATGAAAAGACCAAAAACCCTTGAGACCCAACATATCTATCCGACCTATTATAATCCATACCCATCCATCCAACAAAAGAAATCAAATCGTTTTCTCCCTTTCCCCTCAAAAAACAAATCCCTAATTTTTACAACTCTCTAATCAAAAATCGAGAGAAATCGATCGAATTCTTGGGAGAATTCTTGGTTCCCTTCTTTCTCTCCGTACCTCTGTCGCCGTGGGAGTGAAATTACGTCAAGTTCGTCCCCCGATAGTAATCCTTGGAGAATCTTTTGCCGCCGATAGTAATGACTCGTGTTAGAGACGGTGATGGCTTGGTATACGAGTCGACGGCGAGACTGAGGCTACTATTACAGAGGCTGAGGCCTCAATTGGAATTTAATAGTTGTACCTTTATACCAGTTGAACATGTCTTCTTCTACTTTCTAAGATACAATTGGAAATGAGGAGCACATGTAGCAAGTGCAGCATCTATTATATCAACAAGAGTTAGATAGCCTCTGTTCCTTTCCATGAATTTTCTCATGTTTTCTTTTCCAATAATTGCAGAAATCGTTTTCATTTGCAGTGAGAGATTCACTAGTTAATGTTGGTCCAGTAAAAGATTTTGCGTATAGCTTAAGGATTAATGCTGATGCAAACGCCACTGGGATATCCAAACAGAGCAAATATGAATTGGTGAGCCGTTTATTTGGAAGTTTTATATTATACTAGCTGCGGAAATGTTTTGTACAAAATATAACTTGCTTGGTTGTTATTTAGTAATGTCTATTTTTGAACTATTCTTTTACTTAACAATGAAATCCTTTGTTCTACAAATTTTGTAGTTGACATGCTTGCCTCGTATTTGTGTAAAAACTGTAAACGCCATACTAAATTTCTGTATTTTGGCGTTGAGGTGTGCTGTTCTAGTCATGGGAAGAATGGTGCTTTATGTGTTCTTCGGCAACTAATGATTACTGAGGTATGCCTATATCTCAAATTGCTTCTGGTATATATATGAGAAGAATGGGAATTGTCCTTACTCCCATTACTATGGCATGGACATGATTCAATATGATCGCCCTCCATGTCACAAAATTGTTGCATTTTGGGTTTCCAAAGCTACCATTCTGCTCTTTTAAATTCAGCCTAGCCATTGGCCAGCAATGGTTTCACTTTTTCCCTTAGTCTATGACCTTTGTCTAGGCTTCTTGTTTCATTCCTTCATCTGCTTGAATTGGCTGGTTTTGGCTTTGCAGTGTTGCTCTGTCAAATATAGAGAAGAAGTGGAAGGAAGAGCTTGATCAAGAACTGGAAAGAAAGCGCACAAGTCGTCTTTTTGTGACAATCATGATTTGCATTTCCAGGATTGCATATAACTTATGTTTTTGTATTTCATTTATGTATTTGTTGTGTTGTGGATTAAGAACATATGACTTCATGTTTTTATAAACCAAAAAAATATTTAGATTATATTTATGTTCAATTGGTTTTGTAGGTACAACTGGTCTATTTAGGTACAACTACGTGTATGTGTTACATATAAGAAAGTACAATTAGATCACTTAGGTACAACTGAAACAATTAAAAATATTTTTTTTTTAAAAATAATAATTAAAATTGGTATTAAAAAATATTAAAAATCTTACCAAAATTTTTTTTTTTAAAATGACCCACGTAAGCATGATTTTGGCGGCGGAATAGTAATAAAAAATTGGACCGTGTGGTAAAGTGGGCCAATGACAGCAGGATATTAATAAAAAATTGTTTATTTTTAACATAGTTGTACTAGTTGTACAGTTGTACTCTTATATTCATAGTTGGACTTTAGCGATTTTTGTGTATTTCCAGTTGAACTTTAATAAAAATTAGTAATTTATAGTTGGACACATGATGTTACACTATTAATTATCATTTAGGATGTTTTCATAATACAATGTTTAGAAAAACTTAGTTTTTCACCTCTTTTGCTTCATATGAGGTGATCTTGTACTAAGTCTTCCTTATACTAGAAGGAGTGTTTTCTATGAAAAAACAAAATTTGTTACAAAATTTATAAATTCTGGTTGTATTGATTTTAAATACTTTATTTATATTTGAAGATGTTTTTAGGGAATTTCTTATATAAAAATCTTAATTTATAACTTAATAATTTAATAAAAAATACAAATTTGATGTACCTAGTTGAACTAGTTGAACTAATAGTATGTATTAAAAAATGATAAATTCGAATTTTATTTATTTAAAATTGTTTTTTATAGTTCAAGATGTTTTTGAAATCTTTATTAACTCTAATTTATTGTTTCCATAATAGTTAAATACAAATACATATACATTTATGGTCGTAGTTGTACCCAGTCGAACCTAGTTGTACGAATACGACAAATAAATACATATAAAATCCAAACAGTGTTCTCGAGATTATAACATTTGGTTGCCCCAAAAACGTGATCTCACACTGTAATACACCCTCCTTTGATTCCATATTCCTGAAAAGCTCAATCGCTTAAGTGTTTTGGCTTCTTTGACTCTTCCACATCTGACATACAAGTTCAAGAGTACATTGTTGGAATGTAAGTTTCGTGTCAAACCCACTTTGATCGAACTCTCTTACCCAATATCAAAGCACCAAGCTTTGCACAAGTAGACAACAAGCTAACGATTGTGAACCCATTAGGCTTGATACCCTTAGAATCCATTTAAGTATAAAGCGCCAAAGCTTCGTTTGATTTACCGTTTTCTACAACACCATTAATTACAGAATTTCAAGCCACAAAATCTTTCTCAAGCATTTTATCAAACACCTTGTATGCATTAGCTATATCTCCACAATTGGCGTGTAAATGAAGCAGAGAGTTCTGAGCATATATCAATGAACCAAACCCACTTCTTATAACAACAGAATGAATCGTCTCTCCCAACTGAACATCCACCATTTTTGCCACAACTTTTAGAAGAAACGGATATGTATGAGAAACGGAGTTCCGTCGAAATGGATGAGTCGACGAAACAAATGGCGAGCTCTCAAACGCAGCAGCTCCGGGGAATCTTCCGTTTGTCGTCGGCGGAGAAATGAAGACAGAGAACTCGATTGGATCGATTCTTCTCTCTCTTCTCTCAGCTGAAAACTCTAACCTCGATTTCGATTTTGGTCCAAACATTTTCTTTGTTTTTTGTTTTAAAATTAATTCAATTTCTCCAAATAATTCATTAAGGGTATAAGGGTATAATCCACTCTATGAGTGGCATTGAGACTCTAAAATGGCAGGCGTGATTACAATTTCCGGTTCAGTGGCAAACTAGCCTCTGTCTCTAATATTTGCTAGAAAAATTGTGGGAATGGTTTGGTAGAAAAATAGTAAAAACGTGTTTTTTACGAATATTTTGGGAGCATCCACTTTCCTACTAAGTTTTTACTAGTATCGATTTTATATGAAACGTTTTCTACAAACTATTTTCTACGATTTTCCGAGGTTTTCGACAGTAGGAAAACAAGGCCGTAAGAAAAATACTTTTACTTTTTCTCACTTCTCAATTTTTAATTTATTTTTCTACTAAAAATTTACCCAAATTATAAAGTAACATTTACTAATAAATGTAGTACCTTCTCTCATCAAAAAATATTTTTCAAGGGAAATTTTCAAAAATACAACTAAATAAGTACTTTTTGTTCTAAAAATAGTTTTACTAGTTTTTTTCAAAAACTACTACTAAAATATAATATATCTTTTCCGAGAATACCACAAAACTAAAACAAAAATTTAAACCTTCAATACTAAATCATAAACCCTACAACTAACCCTAAATTCAAACCCTAACTTTTAAATTTAAACTTCTTAAAAAACTTTTCTAGCGTACGTTCGTAATATTTTTAGACAAAAAAATTTGTAATGACCGTACTTAAAAAAAAAAGTGATAGTATTTTAGTAACAAAAACTTAATTTAGTGGTATTTTAGAGATATTTCTTATTTTTTTAACTATGGTCTGATTAGAAGTTCATAAATTCAACTATTTAAATAATATTTTTAAAATCTACAAATTATTAACATTATTAACAAAAATGAATAAAAAATCATAGAAAATTAATTTGTATGGAAGAAAAAATACTTAAAAATCTAATCTTTGTTTTAGAGATTGCATTATCTTGTCATTACTAAGGATCAAAACCCGAGGATCAAGATAACAAGATCATTAAAGAAATCTTGGTAAGCACCCACGATTCATAAATTTTGTGTGGTTGCGTGACTGTGTGTTAAGGTTTCGTTAATTGCAAGAATCGGCATATGTAGAAAATAAGTACAATAGGACTGTCAATGTTTTTATATGTATGTAAATTTACATGATTAATCTATACTATTAATTGGGAAGCATTAGATAATAAATAACCTTATAAAGGGTAAAGAATTACAAAGAATGCCATTAGGAATTTTGCATTCAAAGAGTAAAAAAAGAAACACGTAGAAGGGTAAAACAATAATTTGAAAGGAAGTAACCCGCGGATCTTGGGCTACTGGACCGAATAAACACGCGGATCCTGGGGTTCTTTGGCGGGTCGACACGCGGATCATGGGCTCGATCCTTTGCTTGATCCGGCCGGTTGAGATTTTGGCAATCTGAACAAAATTAATTGGAAACCAAAAATGACATTTACGAATTTAAAGATATTACCAAAACAAACGTATCCCTTTAATTTCGAATACAAAATAAGGATAGATAGTAATGGTAACAATTATTCGTTTCAAAAATATCCAAACTTGAAGGTTGTTTTCAATCTTTTCGAATTCAGTTAATATATTTTCCAAATATAACAATAACTATATATTCTATACCTCTCAAATCAAGTATATACCTTAAAACTTTATTTAAAAAATGGATTTGCAAATATATTCTTTTGATCTAATAGGTTTAACCCTAGCCGACCTCTTTTCCCTATAAATATAGAATGACTAATACCATTTTCCATACTCATTAAGCTTTCAAACGACCCCTAACCTTTTGCTACTTCTTTTTTAAAAATGACTGCAAAAGACCAATCTTGCTATTTCAACATTGCTACTTCGTTTCTCATTTCTAACAATGGATGGAATCTTATATCACCAATCTTGCTAACATCAAACCTTTCAAGACAAGATGCAGAATCCAAGTGAAAATCGTTCATTCGTGTAAAGGTGATTAATGCATATCAAACAATGGTAGAATTTTTAATACTTTGCATCTCTTATTTAGTACTTTCATTTTAACATACTAGAGAAAAACAAAGTTTTCTATATTAAGTAACCCACAATTAGACTCAATAACAGTAGGTAAATATGCAAATCTAATAAACAAAGTGTATAAATTATGATCTCACTAAGACACTAACCTTCAACCAATAGATTTTTGAATAGCTCCAATGACAAAACGTGATAGCCTCCTCCACATTTTTAGGTTACTCGCAATTTATACTTGACCTGAATACATTCCATGTTTAAATTTTTGGTAATAGCTATTGTTTTCTAATAATCGTATCAGTTTTTCTTCTTTGTTTATCCTTTTCTTCCATTAACATCATTATATTTGAAATATATATAGAAGCTAAATTAAGTAGAACTCTTTTCAGCTAACATAAATATACTGTAAAAAATTGATGGGTTTAAAAAAAAAAATAGCTCGGTAAACTGGAATTTTAATGTTCATCTTGCTTCTGTAGCTAACGAGAAAAACTACACGAAATCAAATTCGTATAAGGGCCTGTTCGTTTCATCATCTAGCATTTCTATCCAGATGATTCATCTAAATGTTCCATCCAAATGCTTCATCTGAATGTTGTTCGTTTCAATTTTTGGATATTCATTTGGATGGAGCATCTAAATGAACTTATGTTTGTTTGCTTAATTTTTATAAATCTTCATTTGCATCTAGGTGACTTTAACAAAAAATGACTAAAATACCCATACTTTGAATCTAATTATATTTTAATTTTAATTTTAGCTATATTAATTTAATTATTGCTCTAAAATATATTTACAAAGAAATAATTTCAAACTATGATTTTAACATATAAAAATTAATTTTACGGTTTCGGCGGGAAAATATGATTTTACGGTTTTGTCGGGAAAATATGATTTGCCGTAAAATATGATTTTACGGTTTTGGCGGGAAAATTTGATTTAGCGAGAAAATATGATTTTATAGGAAAATTAAGTTTTGTACTTTGGCGGGAAAATATGATTTCACAGTTTTTGTGGAAAACACAATTCTTCAATTTTTTCGGTTTTGGCGGAAAAACAGAATTCCGTAATTTTCCCGCCAAAATTGTGATTTTATAGTTTTGACGGGAAAACATGATTTCATGATTTTGGTGGAAAACACAAATTTTCAGTTTTTTTTCGGTTTTGGCGAGAAAACAGAATTCTGTAATTTTCCCGCCAAAATCGTGATTTTATAGTTTTGGCGGAAAAATATGATTTTACGGTTTTGGTGGAAAACACAATTCTTCAGTTTTTTCGGTTTTGGCGGAAAAACCGAATTCCGTAATTTTTCTGCCAAAATTGTGATTTTATAGTTTTGGCGAGAAATTTTTTTTTAAAATTTTTTTGTGGAAAACACAATTCTTCAGTTTTTTTTCGGTTTTGGCGGGAAAACAGAATTCTGTAATTTTCCCGCCAAAATCGTGATTTTATAGTTTTGGCGGAAATATATGATTTTACGGTTTTGGTGGAAAACATAATTCTTCAGTTTTTTGGTTTTGGCGGGAAAACCGAATTCCGTAATTTTCCCGCCAAAATTGTGATTTTATAGTTTTGGCGGGAAAACATGATTTCATGATTTTTGTGGAAAACACAATTCTTCAGTTTTTTCGGTTTTGGCGGGAAAACAGAATTCCGTAATTTTCCCGCCAAAATCGTGATTTTATAGTTTTGGCGGGAAAATATGATTTTACGGTTTTGGTGGAAAATGTTATTCTTTAATTTTTTTTCGGTTTTGGCGGGAAAACTATGATTTTGCGGTTTTGGCGGGAAAATATGATTTTATGGTTTTGGCGGGAAAACATGATTTGGCGAAAAATATGATTTTGCGGTCTTGGCGGAAAAACATGATTTTGCAGTTTTGACGAATTCCACAATTTTCTATCAAAAATCATAATTTCACTTTTTGGCGGGAAAAAACACAATTCCGCGATATTATGATTTTGACGCAATTTTTAGAGATTTTTTTTGGTGCAAATATGTTATTTTTAGAATATAAATGAGAAATCTATGGAAATAAACATTATTTGATATATGATTGTAAATGGAGGTATATTTGTCATTTGTTATTTTTGGCTGAATCATCTCCATCCAAATGCTTCAATCATGTTCATCTAGATGAGTTTGACAAATTTGCCTAAAATTACAAACTCATTCAGATGATCCATCCAACTGATTCATCCAAATGCTTTGTTAAATTGTAAAAAACGAACATCATTCTTCATCTCCATCCAGATGATCCATCTGAATGGAGAAACGAACAGGGCCATAGTTGATTTAATTCAGTGAAAACAAAAATTTGGATATTCAATTGACAATAGTTACCCGTAGAAGATCTGGTGTTTCTTGACAATCCTTGGACAAGGATATCTATTCAAACATAAAAATTCACAGATTCGATAAATCTATAGATCTGATTCGATAACAACCTTACCTCTTTAAAGAATTCACGATTTGCAACACTGTATAAACGGAGACGAAATAGCTGTCGCAATTGATTCTTCGATCGAGCCATGTTCTTACTTTTGTTCGGTGGGTTTTTTTTTTATTTTTTTAAGATGAGACAACGATTATTCTTTTTGACATTTTTTTTTCTCTAAATTTTATTGATATAAGACAACATACATCAACAAGAGTACATAAAGATATCTTACAAAATTAAGCAGCCCATTAAAAGTCCAGTCGATGATACGTTAAGGAAGAAGAAGAGATATCTTCACTCAGACACGTGTTAGGCAGTAAGAAGCAACAAGGACAATAACGATTGTTCTAAAATAAAAAATAAATCTGTCCAAATAAATAAATTAAAATTCATTAATATACTAAATATCAATTTATTTAAACGAAAATATTAAATGGGTGAAGGAAGCTTTATAATTGGGTCAACATTAACATTATATTCCGTCCACAAAAAAATATCTCGGCTTGATTATTGTGCCAGTAAATTATATTTCGGTAAAAATGTTTGAGAATTACCGAATAGTAATTTATAAACAATTATGTTGCATTACCAACTATTTAATTTATAAATTTTAAAATATTATATTCTTTCAATTTTTAACATTTGTATAATAACTTTTAGACACATACTTCTCCAACTGTTCAAATTATTTCTTATGCACCAATCTATATATTTTAAAAAAACACATATAAAATTACTTAAATCTGACGCTAATTTATTTTTAAAACTCTCAACTTTCAATTCTAAATTTAAAACTAATCAAATAGAAAACACAAACTTATGCACCAGACTATTTTTAAAACACAAAACATAATTCTACAATTATTATGCTAAGTTTAGGGTATCTATACTATTATATAATTCACTAACCAACAAAATAATATATTAATACAAACTTTATGCAAAGACATTCATTAAAAAAATTTCCCCGCACGAATGTGCGGGTCAGGATCTAGTAATCTATGTAAAAATAATTCCACTAAAAAAAACAAAGTACAAAATTTGAAGAGTCAAAAATAATAAAATAATATAAAATTTTGCATTAAAAATTAAAAAAAAAACATATACAATCAAACAATTGGTTTTTGCTTAAGAAACATTTATAAAGAAACAGAGAGAATAATGATTTTAGTATTTTACTGTATTACTACTACTCATTAGTTTGGTTGATTATTAAGATATACTAGATTTTAACCCGCGGTACACCGCGGGTCTATATTATTTTTAAGAAAATCAAATTGTAATTTGTTTAATAGATTAACTATATATATGGCTGAATGTTTTGTATTTTTAAAATGTACAACTTTTATATTTATATATTATATAGTGTACAATTATTATGTTTGAGGTTTACCGTTTTAAAATATAGAAACAATAGTATTTAAATTATATTGTTAAATTTTTAAATGTGAGTAAAGGATACTTTGGTTTTCTTGTTTTGTTTCTTCCATATATACTAATCATAATTAATTAGTATAGTTTAGTTAAGAAAATATTTTAAAATCTAAACTAAATTTTGTTGTATGATTAAAAATTATTTGTATCTAAACAAAATCCATGTTTGTTATATTCGTGATTGGCCACCTATATATTAGGTAATCTTTTTAATATCTTTAAACCCTTATGACCCATTGACCCGTTTTTTAATGAATTGATTAATATTAGTGACATGGATCTTTAGCGTAGTATTCTCCTTTTTCTATATCAGAATAATATCTATTAATTAAAAAAAAATCTTAACTACACATTACATAGGCAATAGCATTTTAATAGAAAATATTGATTAATGCCAACAAATTTATATATTTATAAGTTTATTATTTACCAACAACAAAATCATAAATTTAAAGTAAACTAAATGCCCGATTCTCTCATATGACATGCGTTGTGGAGCCAATAAACGCTGATTTTTGAGTGAGTAGCTTGGGACGTCCATGTGCCATTGTCAGATTGGTTGATTTTGATTGTTTGTGTCTACAAAATGATAAGAAATTTGATGACATTAGTAAAGTTGATACACGTACTGAAATGTGATCTAAACCAAATTGCAATAAATGATGATAGTGGAAATAAATTCTTTAGCTCAAACGAACCTCCGCTCGTGCATCAGTATTTGCAAGTCTTTAGCAATAAAGAAGAAAACTTCCTCAACGTTTAAGTTAGTCTTGGTACTCTGCAATTAGTAAACTCTTCATTCATCAAAGTTAACCAAATGAAAAGAATTTAACCTTTTTCTATATGAGTGTATCATCATCGTTTTTTCTTCTTTCCAAATCAATATGAGATGTAGGTCTCTCATCTCTCTCCTCTTCCTTCTCTTCTTCACTTCATCTGCTTACACTCGATTCGTCTCCCTACATCCATTATCAAAACGGTCTCTGGCTGAGGAAAAGGAGGAAGCTTGTGAACAGACCTATGGGTGTATACAGTGTACTAAGACCGCTCTTGGAAACGTGTGACGTATCTCTCTGCCGAAAGTGAGCTTCTTTTTGAGATCCTTGGCCCTGAAAAAAAAATGAATTTTTGTTAGGTTTTGCGAATCAAATAGTGAAACGATGAAGAAAAAATAAATAAAAAAGAAAGAAGAAAAACAATGGATGCATTGGTCAATGAATGGATGACTTTATATAAGCAGAGAGGATGTCAATTTAGGGTTAGAATATTGTTTAAGCAATATTACGAATTTATGATACTCGAATATATTAGGAATATTCGTATTATTAGTTTATTTAATTCAAAAATTAGAATTTGCGGATTTAAAAGAAGATCTTCTCGAGATGTTAGGAACATAATCGAGATTTTAGTAACCAATTGTGATCACATTTAATTTTCGGAAGTTTTGAAAGATTTGTGTCAAAATTTGTAGAAACAAATTAGGAAAAATGGGTAGAAAAACCCTCACATTTCATAAAAACATAGAAAAAACCCTCAACTTTTTTTGTTGGTTTTTAAACCCCCACCTTTTCATAAATGGTAAAATAAACCCTATTATTAAAAAACTTATTTTAAATTCAAAAAATCGTTATACTAAAACATAAAAAAATAGGAAAATTTTGATTTCGGGTGTTTCTTCTAAAATTCTAGTTTACAATATTTTTCTAAATTGAAAATATGTAAGTCATGATGTAAAAAAGTTAATTAGTGAAGTTTTATTCGGTGTGTTACAAAAATTCATCAACGTGAAACCAAACAGATTTTGTTACGAATTATATGTAAATTCTAATGTCGAAACCGAATATGAGTTTATATTAATAAAGGTTTATTAGGTTCGATCACACAAATTTACTAACGTAAAACCAAACCAAATTTTATAATACTATGAAAAGTACATGAATTTCCACATCAAAATATTTTCATTGGACAAACTAAATAAGATTTACTAACAATTAATATTTCTATATATATATATATATATATATATTACGATATATTAAAATATAATATAAATTAAATTTAATTAATCATTATTTAACTATATTTTTATCCAAAACCTGAACACTTGAATAAAAAAAATCAAATGTAATATCCTATAAATTTTTGTAGTTTATATAACATAACTTCTAATTATAACAAAAATAATTTGCCTAATCTCAACTAAATGGTGAATAAATGTTCATAGCACAAAAACCCTAATTTTAGAAAAAAAAATCGTAAACTCGAATTTGAAATAAAAAATCATAAATTAAATTTTTTTTGTTACTTACTGTTTTAATATAATGATTTTTAAAAAATTAAATTGAGTTTATTAATATTAGGGTTTATTTAACCATTTATAAAAACGTGAGGGTTTAAAAACCCACAAAGAAAGTTGAGGGTTTTTTCTATGTTTTTAAGAAAGGTGAGGGTTTTTTTACCCATTTTTCCAACAAATTAGGATAGATAATGTTTAGTTAATATCTTTTTAAATGTTTTCAAATCTTTAGAATTAAAGCCATTGACAATGGTATGGAAATAATTTAAATTGTTTGAGTCATAATTATGATTTAAAAATATTGTATTGCAGAATTGGTAGATAATATAGATGAGATATGGTATCTAGAAGTTGTTAGTTAAGATGTTGTAAAGATTTGAAATAATGTAGAGATAAAAAAGAATATAGCCGATTAATATGGCAATTAGTTTTGGAAATCACATTAAACGGAAATGAAAGAGTAATTATAGTCATAATCGGTGATTTTGTTTATTACAAATTTTCTTAAATATCTTATCCAGGATCCGAACAGAATAAAACCGGGTCAAAACCCGACCCATTTGAATTAAAATCCAAAATCCCCTCCAAAAATGTAAATGTAGATATAATGTAATTTCTTACACTTCTCAAACAAAATATACAATTTTCAATGATATATCATTTTCATGAACATTTTTGATAACATGTTCGAATAATGGATTACTATATAAAATTTTCAATAACATTTTCGAATAATATATTAGTATATAACATTTTTACTAATTGTGTTACATTTTCGAATTGATTAGTATATAACATTTTCGAATTATATTAATTGTGTAATCGTTTGAAGAGATTTTTTTCCGAATTATATGTATTATATAAACAAAATCTTTTAATATCTTTAAACCCGTTGACCCGTTGACCCGTTAATATATATTAGTGAAATAGAATAAAATGATTATAATTAGAGATCTCTAATGGCATATATTGTAATTTCTTACAAAATCTAAGTTATGACTCTTAGGATGTACTTCCCAAATATTAGTATAGGATATCTGCACGGAAAACCAAAAATGTCTACAATATCTTGTTGTTACCAAGCAGAAGACAAGCCACATGCGAGTTCTTAATTATGAGCATGATTATGGCAAGTCTCTTAGTGTGTTCTTAGCCTTTATGGTGAATTAAAATAAATGCAAAGTCATCATTAAATCTAAGAAACGTCTGTTAGTTAAGAGACAAAAACTGAAGTTAAGAGGCGTCCACGTGGCAGAAGGTGACAACAAACGGGCTTTGCAAATTGGTTTCCCTCTCAAAATCGAAGAATTTGTGGAACGAGACTAGAAATTTGAATTAAGCCATTTCAAATTGGTTCTCCTCGATTCATTCCTCTGTGATTTGGAAACCCTAATTGCCGTCGCCGGAAACTCTTGACTACGCCTTCTGTGTTGAAATTGAGAGTAAAATGTTGAGTAAAGTATCCCCAAGTGGAGAGCTCTTGAGCCGGTGGAGGAGAATCGAGGAAGACGAAGAGGAGAATGACAATTCTAATCCTTCCTCAGTTTGGCGTCTTAACCAGCGCAAAGAACAATGGTTCCTTCTACATATCTGTTTGCTCTGAATAGTTCACTGTGAAATGGATTGATATCCGAAAATCAGATAAAATTCAGCTATTACATTGCTCGGATTTCAGTTCTAGCTGACTGTTTTGTTTCTATCTTCTTCTAGGTTTACGGATGACTGATCGGATTGTCCTTCAATTTTATTGTTGATGTTGGAATCATCTCTGCGTTCACATGTGGAGATCCTAAAGTTGAGCTGGTTTTTGTTGTTTGAATGCATAGGGAATTTTTTTTTCTTTTTAGTGTATCTTTCAATAATTTCTTAAATTTGTGTGCAGGCTGCAAGAGTTTTGACAAGTTTGATTGTGATGGGCTCTGGAATCATAGCTAGGGCTTGTACTCAAGCATATCGTCAGACGCTTGCAAGTTTGTCTTTTAAACTGAGCTGTTTCGTGTGTCGAGAATCGTTTTCCATGGATTAGCATCTAAAGGTGCTTTGATGGGAATCAAGAATCGTCTTGGTAGCTGCAGTATGTGACTGATCCATGTAAGTGTTTTTGATTCTCCTTATTTTTATGTGTATGTTAGTTACTTAGATGATGAATGATGAATGAATGATGATTTGTTTCAGGGAAGAAGATGATTCTGAAGAAATGGGAGCATTGTTGAATTCATAAGGATGATAGTAGGAAACCCATCTATACAAGACAAAGGATTAAAAGTAAAACAGAGAGAAGATGGGAAGAGAAACAGAGGATAGAAACATAGCAATGTGACAGAAAACAGGGAAACATTTGAAGAAAAAATAAAAGCAAATGAGATGGTCAAACATAGAAACAAACGTCTGCACTACTCAATACTCATCTCTGATTTGGTCTGCCTTCACTCCCAAATATGTACAGTATATCCAAAATATCGTATGTTATTACTCAACATAATTCCTTAATTCCCTTTGTTAATATGGAAAAATGTTCTACAAAATACATCAAAACAGAGAAAAATATTTGTAAATTTTATGTCTATAGATGATTTATTTTAGTGGATGAAAAATTGTTTTAGTAATTATATTTGTTAGTATAATAAAAGAAATTATATAACTTTTAAAACTAATAAATTGTGATAGAAAATAATAAATTAATGTCAATGAAAAGTCAAAAATTGGATATCACCATTTGGTCGAGCATATGGACAAAATTTGGTCGAGCATATATGAACAAAATATTGCAGAAATCAAGTTTAAAACATTTGTGCTTTATGTTATTTATGTTATAAATTGTATCTCATGTATGTTTTAATTTTTTAATTTGCAACAATTATTAAATTTTCTATAATTATAAATTTTATTTTATATTAATATTTTATTTTTCTAAGAACCACATGTTAAGAGCCTACCATTAATCACACAAAAATCTTAACTCAAAAATACTATCTCTTAACAATCACTTTTACAAAAAAATTATTTAAATATTGCTAAGATTAATTTTTAAGAGACTACCTATAATCATGCTCTAACTATCTTAATATAACATCTCATTATTCATTTTAAAATACTCATAACTTCTCATGGAGGTGTCGAAATAAGCTAGCTCGGTCAACTCAGTTCAGTTTATAATGAACTCGGATATTATATGAGCTAGTTCAACTCAGCTCATATATTATATAAAATTTTATATATAAACTTGAATTCAGATCATCTTGATCATGGGTTAAATGAACTAATTCGTGAGCTACTAATAACAATAATCCAAAAAATTTAGATATTAAAATAAATCCACTAACGTAATTTAAAAGTCATTAGAACAAGCTAAGTCCTCCATTATCTTCAAAACTATACTAACACAAATTATAATACTCATGACTCCTCCCTATAAATGCATCTCAATACTTATTTTATAATCCTCATAACTCCTCCATTATCTTCAAAAATATATTAACATAATTTATACTAATACTCATAACTCCTCGCTATAAATGCATCTCATTACTCATTTTATACTCATTACTCCTCCATTATCTCCTATGCAATAAATTTGAAGATAACTTTTGACAGCAATTTCAAGATAACTAATTTTCTTTTTCTAAATTTTAGAATTATACTTACTCTCTTTCTAATCAATCTAAATTTTAAGTTTATTTACAGCATCTGTATTGATAGAGGCTCAGAGCGACAAAGAGAAATTCACAAATTTTTCTTTATCTTTAATTTTTCGTAGTGCAAATGTAAAAGCGGATAAATTGGCACGAAATGTTCGTACCGAACCGCATCATATCACGTATGTAAACAACATTCCTCAGGAATAGCTCTTTTGAGTCTTAATTAATAGCGGTTGACAAAAAAAAAAAGAGGCTCATAGCGTCTCTCAAATATATTAATATTTTTAATACAATTTAATTGTTATTTTAAATTAAAAATTAGAAATAATTAAAAAACCAATCAGATTTTGACATGTGTGAAAGAAATTTCTGGAAAGGCTTTCAAATTAAAATATTATTTTTATTCTCAAATCAGATTTTGACATGTGTGTGAAACAAGAACCGATTATCCTCTCTCTACTCCTTATTATTTTTATTTTTAATATTGTTGGAAGATCTTTCACATACTCCTTCCATTTCACAAAGACACAAAAAATGTCGTTTTAAGGCACCAATTTTTATTTTACAAAGAGTGTCGTTTTGTGTCTCAGACTTTTAAATCAAATCTCAGTTTTTCTTATTTTTCAACTTATTAGTTAAAAAAAATAAACTCTTTTAGTGTATTAACAAATGGTAAAAGAGAAATTCAAATGTTTTCTTAATTTTTGTGAAAATGATAGAATGACACTCTTTTGTGAGAAAAAAAAGTCAAAATACATTAGTTTTTGTCGTGGTTAACAAATTTTGATAACTCCAAACGAATAATACATAATCATTTTCTTTAAGTTTACAATTTACCATCGTAAACTAATAACAATGCATAGAAAACTTGAATTAATTAGAAACGGAGGAAGTATCTTTCAATATAAATGATGTTTAGATATAATGAATACAAATTACAAAAGTTATATAATACCTATCTTATATTAATGATCGAAACAGTAATCTAAAAAGTTTTACATAATAAAATTAAAACATGTCTTAAAATGAAATTATACCTTTTTGACTAAAATATCTTTTAATATGAAACATGAAAAATACTACTTTCACCTAATTATAATTCTATACACAATAAAAACAATTAGCATTAAAATAATATTGGTGTTATCAATTATGGTAACAGAGTTGCAGAAAAATGATCTAATTCATTTAATTAACACATATATAGTTATAAGAAATTAGGGTTAATCATAATATGCATACTCTAAACTACCCTTAATACTTCTCCTCATGTTGGAGCATGAAAGTTACAAATGTCTAACTTGACTAGTAACATACGAAATTGAACTATATCCAACGACTTAGCAAGTAAATTAGCTAGCTGTTCTTTTGTGTGAACATACATCGTTGTGATGGTCCTGTCTTTGACAGTATCACAAACAAAATGATAGTCATTTTCGATGTATTCTGTGCGCTCATGAAACATTGGAGTTTTAACCGAGAATCCAACAACAGCTGGAAAAATTTTCAGAGGCTCGTGTGACCAGTTGATGCCTTTCCTCTTGAAGATTTGATGTAAGAATCAATAACAAAATTGATTCGTAGATGACTGACCCAAGAAGTAATACATGTGAAGAAAGACTAGCTGACGGACCAGATGACTGATTGGTCAACGCACCTTTTATACTGAGCCAAATGGTCAACGCACCTTTTATACCAAGTACTTGGAAAGTCTAGGATTCACTATTCATCAACAATATGCCTATTTTGGAAACATTGATCGAGCCCTTTTTGAAGACCAACGAGTAGAATAAGAAGTGAATCAACGAACAGAGCAAAAAGTGATTCAACGAGTAGAAGTGACTCAAGACATATCTCATTTGCCATTTTTGGATCCGAGTGCCTTTAATCCCAAAGATTATATTCTCCTCAGCTTGTGCGCACTCCAAGCTTCATAATATGAACTTAGATATGTCCCAAAATCACATCACTTCTAGTCCAAGTTGTCAAGACTCAAAGCACATCATAACTTTTCTAATTTATCTGATTTTCTCATTCAATTTTCAATGGTCTTATTTTTATTTATTGTTGTGATTTTTTTTTTTTTTCATTTTCCTAGCTTATTACTGTTTTTCTAAGAGTTTATACAAGCTCTTTCTAATCTCATTGTATAAAACTTGGTTGTTACCAAATAAACAAGTATTTTCTTCAAAGAGTGTCTTTGAGTTCTATGCATTAAACAAGTGGAATGACATAATATGGATCGATCAATGATCCAATGATAAATAATTGCGGTTGAAAGACATACACTAGCTAACCCAAATTATATATTCTTTATCCTTTTCTTTTTGTTTCCATATCATAATGTTATCTTATGAGTTCTAATGACTCATCATAGTAATAAATACAATACTAATAGTATACTTTAACCAACATTGAAACTAACGTCTGGGGCCGGCTACATTTTATAAACCTTTCTTATTTTGTTTTGAATTTTTTCGTAATTATAAAGATGAAAAATAATACTTCAATGAAGATTGATCAATACTTCAATCTACTCACTTTGTGATTAAATGACAATTTATCAATTTTTATAATTTGGGTTTTTCTTTTTCGACGTCAAAACTCTCAATAGGGTCCAAAAACTTAGGGCTTCTCTATACTCTTTTTCCTATAAATCCACTCTATCTCCACACACTTTCTACCATCACCTACCTTACAAAAATGGAGTTCTCAAACTCTTTGCTCTCTCTTTTACTCTTTTCACTGTGTGTTTCTCCTCTCTCTGCTCTTGTTTCAGCTCATAACCACGAAGACTTTCTTAAGTGTCTTTCTCACAGGATAAACGACAACACCGTCGTATCCAAAGTCATACACACTTCCAAAGACTCTTCCTTTTTTTCCATCTTGGATTCTTCCATCCAAAATCCAAGATTCTCTGTTCCTGAAACACCTAAACCGGTCTCAATCATCACCCCGGTTCAAGCCAGTGACGTTCAAACAGTGATCAGATGCGCACGGCTGCATGGTATCCATGTAAGGACTCGCAGCGCCGGTCACGGCTGGGAAGGTCAATCTTACATCGCGTACAACAAACCATTCGTCGTCATCGATCTTAGGAATCTTCGGTCTATATCACTAGATGTCGAAAACCGAACTGGTTGGGTCCAAACCGGAGCAACAACTGGAGAGTTATACTTTGAGATTGGGAAAGCCACCAAATCTCTTGCTTTCCCAGCCAGTATTCTCCACACCGTCGGCGTCGGTGGACAGTTTAGCGGCGGAGGTTTTGGCACGTTGATGAGAAAGTACGGTTTAGCGGCTGACAACGTAATCGATGCACTTGTGGTTGACGCGCGTGGAAGGATTCTTGACCGACAAGCAATGGGTGAGGATTACTTTTGGGCGATTCGTGGAGGCGGCGGATCGAGCTTTGGTGTTGTACTATCATGGAAGATTAAGTTAGTTGATGTTCCGTCCATGGTAACCGTGTTTAAAGTCCAGAAAACATCGGAGAAAGAGGCTGTTGGGATCATCAACAAGTGGCAGTATGTTGCAGCTAAGGTTCCTAATGATCTTTTCATCAGCGCAACGTTGGAGAGATCAGACAAAAACTTGGTGCACGCTTTGTTTACTGGACTTTATCTTGGTCCGGTGAATGATCTATTGGCCTTGATGGAAGAAACGTTTCCGGAATTAAATCTTGATATGGAAGATTGCACAGAGATGAGTTGGGTTGAATCTGCACTCTGGTTTGCTGATTTCCCTAAAGGAGAATCGCTTGGTGTTCTCGCGAATCGGAAGCGTACATCTCTGTCTTTCAAGGGTAAAGATGATTATGTCCAAGAACCGATACCCGAGGGTGCAATTAAAGAGCTATGGAGGCGATTAGAGGCGCCTGAGGCTCGGCTTGCAAAGGTCGTATTGACTCCATATGGTGGGAAAATGAGTGAAATTGCAGAGCATGAAACACCGTTCCCACATCGAGAAGGGAATCTCTATGAGATTCGGTATTTGGCTTTTTGGAGAGAAGAGGAAGACAAGAACAAGATGGAAACAGAGAAGTATCTGAAATGGGTCGAGAGCGTTTACAATCTTATGACTCCTTATGTTTCGAAATCTCCAAGAGGAGCTTATGTCAATTTCATGGATCTTGATTTGGGAATGTATCTTGGGAAGGAGGAGACAAAGTACGAGGAAGGAAAGAGTTGGGGAGTGAAGTATTTCAAGAACAATTTCGAGAGATTGGTGAGGGTGAAAACGAGTGTTGATCCAACAGATTTCTTCTGCGATGAACAGAGCATTCCGATACTCAAATCCGTTGACGACATCTAAAACTATCCTTTGAAGTTTTATCTATGAGTCCTTTTCACTATGAAATCATCTGTTTTTCTTTGAATAGTTATGCTCCAAGTGTGTAACTTATCTCTGTTATTGTGATATATTTGCGTTGAATAAAAGATTTCATGGTTTGTGTTTAACTAAAAGCAGTTTCTTCAAGAGCAAGCAAGTTGAATTAGGTCAATAAATCAATCTCGAAACCCATTATCCAAGTAAGGATCGGCCCATAAAGCATATGCTTTTAAATAAGCCCATATTTTGAAGTGTGTGATGTTTTATTTTGAGACTCATAGATAAAAAAAGTTGCAACAAATATTTCAGAGTATTTGTAGATAAACTCTAATCTTATAATACAGTTATAACTTTGAAAACCCAAATCTATATATAATAGCAATCTAATAAATACCATTTGCACATCTGAACGGTTGCGTCTTTTTATCGCAACTTTTCGTTTAAATCGGTTATTTTTTACGGTTATTTTGGTTGCGTCTTTTTATCGTAATTTTCGTTTTAGTCGGTTATTTTTTTACGGCTAAATACCATTTGCACATCTGAACGGTTGCGTCTTTTTATCGTAATTTTTCGTTTAAATCGGTTATTTTTTTACGGTTATTTTGGTTGCGTCTTTTTATCGTAATTTTCGTTTAATCGGTTATTTTTTTACGGCTATGTCGTTTCCAATAAATACCATTTGTACATCTAAACGGTTGTGTCTTTTTATTGCAATCTTTCGTTTAAATATTTATGGTTGTTTTTCAGTTATTTTTGTACGGTTGTTTTATTGAATTTTTTTTTACGTAAACCAATAAACTACATATAAAATTGGTTTATTTCATAGTTTACATATGGATATATTTTTAATTTTTAAACTAAAATTTATATTTTACGGGTATGTTTTTTAGAAAATTGCAATCCGAATATCTTCTGCTGTTGCTTATTTTTATTGTACCTCTTCATAAACAGTTGCAACCTTTTATTTGAATTATTGCAATATTTAGTTTATTTCACGAACAATTGAAACCTTTAGTTTATATCACAAACAATTGTAACCTTTGATTTATATATTTATTTTATTTCACGAACGATTGCAACATTTGATTTATATATATTTTTTTGTATTTCACGAAAAATTGCAACCTTTGGTTTATTTTACAAATTGCTATAACATCTAATTATCTACCGTCGCGTCTCTCGGTATAATTTTCATAAACTAATATTTTTAATTTTTAATTACCAAAATGCATTTAAATGAGATTGTAATCGTTTAATTGAACCGTTGAAATATTTGGTTTATTTGACCAATCATTGCAATTTTTGGTTTTGTTTTACAAACCATTGTAATCTTTAGTTTATTTGACGAACTTGACGAACCGCTACAACTTTTGATATATCGCAACATTTCATTTACTTCTTTTTAAACTAAAAAAATTATTTTACGTTATGTTTTTTGAGAAAGTTGCAATCCGAGTAAATATTTTTTACGGTTGCATCTTTTTATCGTAATTTTTCATAAAATGATTGCAGCCGTTTAGTTGAACCATTGCAACATTTAGTTTATTTCACGACAAATTGCAACTTTAAGTTTATTTTATAAATCGTTATAACATTTAATCATCTACCATCGTTATTATTAATTTTCGTTTGATATTTTTTTTTAACGATTTTTGAAATATTTTCCCCCGCGACATCGCGGGGGTCTGGAGTCCTAGTTTATATAATAAGACTAGATTTTAACCCGCGGTATACCGTGGGACGATTTATTTTTAAAATTAATAATTTTTAAATTTGACGGTTATATATTATAGATAAAAGTTGCAAATTATATCATTTTATAAGACATTTATGTTTGATAATTTACAATTATTAAATAACGGTATACTACAGAATAACTTTTGTTTTCTACAATTTTATTTTAATCAGAAACATTCGATATGTCTAATATTGGTCGTATTAAAAATAATAAAATGAAGATTTAACCCGTATTGAAGCAGCGATGATGTTTAAATTTTTTTGATTCAAACATATCCCGTCATATAACTATGTCCTACAATATAACTGTCCCGTGTTATTTTAAGTCTTTATATATGTTCAAATGTTCTTAATATTATAAACTTTTTATTGATTTTAAATATATAAATTATAATATTTAAAACTTCTTAGAAACTCGTCACGCCATATAACCCGTCTTGCAATATAACTCGTCCCGTGTTATTGTAACTCTTTATATATGTTCAAATGTTCATAATATTATAATTTTTTATTGATTTAAATATAGCAATTTTATTATTTAAAACTTTTTAAAAATCTAAAATTAAATATTTTCGGTAAAATTAAGCAGTTAGACTAAAAACCAAATTAAACGGTATACAAACTTTTAAATTTGGATGTTTGTTAAGTTAAGCTTCCAATTCATTCAGATTTGAATTCAATTTGATCTTATTTATAATATAATCATGAATCATTGTCTAAATATTTTAGCCAATACGGGACGTTGAATATACACCTTTTTCATCAATTGGGTAATGTATATCCGTTTAAAAAATTTTAAATCACAATATATGCAAAAAACATAATTGAGATTTGAACTTTCTATATTATATGATGATTCAAAATAGTTAAAGAAAGTTCAAACAAAAATGATAGGAGAATCGTAATTTTAAATCTTAACTAAATCTTCTAATTATCTATATTTTTAAATATGGAATATCCGGCTCACAATTTCAGATATGTTTTGACCCGATCCAAAGAAAAATATGGAATATCCGGTATAAGATTTTGAAGTAAATTTTGTATCGGGTCAAGTACCCAAAATCTCAGATAAATTTTTAATCTATCCAATACAAAATGTACTTCAAAAATACTAGTATAGATAAGAGTGGAATCAAAAAAATTTATAATCTTTAAAATCAATCTATCATATTCGAAATCATTAAAATTTAATTATCTTTAAAATCAATCTACCAATACCAATAAGTCCATCTCCAATAGGAAGGCAAATTTTCCCTCCTATATTCCTTCCACATCATTTCATTTTTTTATTTCACACCCAACTCTACAATTGAAAGGCAAATCATTTTTTCTTTCTTCCACATCACTCCATCATAAAAAATTCATTTTATATTTATTTATTTTATCTTTATTATTTTATTTATGTTATACATTTTATAAATAATATTCCTCCTAATATATTTATAATCACACAAAAGTAATATTATTTTATATATCTAATATATTTTTTTAATTAGAGTTGATTAATATTATAAATATATATTTTTAAATAATATATTTATTTCTAAATAAATAAACAACACTCGTTATTATTAATAAAGACAAACCAAACATACATAATTCATTAAAATCTTACAACAAAATAAACACGAAACATTAATAAACTTAGAAATAACTTTTGATATTTCTAACTGAGGGTTGCTCCGAATTTTACCAAATATGCTCGACAAGATCCTTCTTCAATTGAATATGTTGACCCCTATCACGTAAATCAGCTCTAACATTAATATCCGATTCTGACCGGCCTTGCACATGGACTTCAAATTGTGGTAATATTTGGGTGTCGACGTTGATCGAGGAGCTTGATGCAGAATTGTTTGAAGGTTCGAAATCGATATTTTCCCAGTTTCGCAAATATGTATCACGTTCATCCTCTACTATCATGTTATGTAAAATAATGCAGTCCCGCATTATTATACCTAATATCTCGATATCCCACATTCTAGATGGTTGCCGAACAATAGCAAATCGTGCTTGGAGAACACCGAATGCTCGTTCCACGTCCTTCCTACATGACTCTTGTTGTTTGGTAAACAATTGTGCTTTGTCGCCTACATCAACTTGAATTGACTGAACGAAGACAGGCCATTTAGGATAGATTACATCGGCAAGATAGTATATGCCATATTGTATTGTCGACCATTTACAATGAAGTTCACCTCCGGGGCTTCACCAGAAATGAAAAGAGAGTGTTAAAACTTGAGAATTTTTTTTGGTATCCAAATGATATAAACGTAGTCTCTATTTGTAGATGTTAAAAAATAAAAAATAAAGGTATAATTTTTTCTTCTTTTATAAATTTTGAGCAAAAATAGCATAAGAAGAATGGAGAAAAAAAAAAGAAAAAAATAATAAAACAGCGAGCGAATCACAAGCTGCCACGTCAAAAGTTATGTGAAACCTGTCAGAATTTCATGGAAGGCAAAATTTGTCTTTGTCGATTGAGTTGGCATTTTGCTTTTTGAATTTGCCTTCCTATTGAATGAAAATACACCCTATTTACCTTGCTATTGCATTTGATCTAAGTGATGTAACCTCATGAAATCATTGAAGAGGAATATGAGCCACGTAACAGAATCCTGAGAGGATCACACGACACAACATAAGAAACAGACACAACATAAAAAACAATCTTAAATTGCCACTTGATATAAAAAAACAAAATAAATTTCTTCAAAATCAAATTTTTCTCCTTACCGACTCTGCATTAACAAAATGGAGTTTTTGAGATTTTTGCTTTCTCTCTTTATAAAAGTTCTTCTGTTGAATCTTTCCCTTTCTCTTTTTCCTTTGATTTCAGGTCAAAGGACTAACCACGAAGACTTCCTCAGGTGTCTCACTCACCGAATAAACGACGACGAATCAAGAATCATACACATATCTAAAGATCCTTCCTTTTTCTCAATCTTGGATTCTTCCATACAAAATCCAAGATTCTCTGTTCTTGAAACACCTAAACCGGTCTCAATCATCACTCCGGTTCAAGCCACCGATGTTCAATCTACGATTAGATGCGCACGGCTTCACGGTATCCACATCAGGACTAGGAGTGGTGGTCATGACTACGAGGGCTTTTCTTACATGGCCAAAAGAAGATCGTTCGTTGTCCTTGATTTGAGAAATCTCCGGTCTATAACATTAGATGTTGATAACCGGACCGGTTGGGTTCAGTCCGGAGCTACAATTGGGGAATTGTACTATAAGATTGGGAAATTGAGCAAATCTTTAGCCTTTCCGGCCGGTCTATACCCAACGGTCGGTGTCGGTGGGCAATTCGGAGGTGGAGGGTATGGAACGTTGATGAGAAAATACGGTTTATCGGCGGATAATGTAATTGACGCACATATAGTTGACGCGAACGGAAGCTTTCTTGACCGACAAGGCATGGGTGAGGATTTCTTTTGGGCTATTCGTGGAGGGGGAGGATCGAGTTTTTGTGTTGTCCTATCATGGAAGATTAGATTGCTCGATGTTCCGTCGGTAGTAACGGTCTTTAACGTCGTGAAAACATCGGAAAAAGATGCTGTCTCGATCATCAACAAGTGGCAGTATATTGCGGATAAGGTTCCGAATGATCTTTTCATCAGAGCTATGTTGCAGAAGGAAACCAAGGTTTATGCTTCGTTTCCAGGACTTTATCTCGGTCCGGTAAGCGATCTATTAGCGTTAATGAAAGAGAAGTTTCCGGAATTAGGTCTTGAGATTGGAGATTGTAGAGAAATGAGTTGGATTGAGTCTGTTCTCTGGTTTGTTAAAGAAGAATCAATGGAAACTCTTGCGAAACGAAAGCGAACATCGAGATCTTTCAAGGGAAAAGATGATTTTGTCGAAGAACCGATACCTAAACCCGCGATTCGGTATCTCTGGAAACGATTCCAAGCGCCCGAGGCTCAGCTTGCAAAGATCATACTCACTCCATTTGGTGGCAAAATGAATGAAATTGCGGAATATGAAACACCATTCCCACATAGAGAGGGGAATCTTTATGAGATTCAATATTTGGCTTATTGGAGTGAAGAAGAAGATAAGAACAAGACAAATACAGAGAAGTATTTGAGATGGGTGGAGAGTGTATATGAATTTATGACTCCTTATGTTTCGAAATCTCCAAGAAGAGCTTATGTTAACTTTAGAGACATTGATTTGGGAATGTATCTTGGGATGAACATGAAGACAAAGTACGAGGAAGCAAAGATTTGGGGAGTGAAGTATTTCAAGAACAACTTCGATAGATTGGTGAGAGTGAAAACAAATGTTGATCCAATGGATTTCTTTTGTGATGAACAGAGTATTCCAATTATGAACTCTGTTAATGATATTTGAAATTTTCAAATTTGTTTCCTTTGCATAATTAATGGGCTTTTTCTTTCTTTGAATTCTTAAATGGGTTGGTAATTTTAGTTGAATTAAACTAAACAAACCAAAAGTAAACCGAAGTTTTTTGTAAACCGGTTGGTTCTGAATATTCAAACCAGAGATGTCAAATCTTGTTTGGACATGTCTAGTCCACATCTGGTCCCAATATTATTACGCTAATAAAGTACAAAAAGTGAAATAATTGGAAATAATTAGCATGTCCCATACTCCCACTAAAATGTCCCACAACACGATTGTTGAGAACTTGAGATGTTACCTCATTGATATAAGTCATGGCAGTGATGAAGAAGATAATTTGCTATACACTGAATGCTCAATCGAGTGATATATAGCAAATTATCTTATTTTTCGCTGTCATGACCGAAAAAGATAAGGAAAAATAAAATAAAACTAATTAGATGATTTTCAATAGTTGGTTTTATTTTTTTTGTTCTAAATATAGATTTTTCTAAAAATAGAGATGATGTTTGGTTTTCTCGCTCTATTTTAATTTCTAACATAATTTATTATTTTAAAAGTTTACAAATTCTATCCACTTAATTTATTCTTAAAAAACAAAATAAAATTTCATTATTACACATAATTAGAAGATCGAATGATTAATAAATTTTTAAGCATCATCATTAGTGTTATTTTTATATTTTAAAATTTCAATTAATTTAGTAACTATGATTTTTAAAAGAAATTTATATGTATAAAATTTAATTATATCAATTTTTTTATTTATAGAATAATAATATATTAAAATTGGAGAAATACTTTACAAATAAAAAATTTGGAATAACACTATTTATTTCTCTATTTTTGAAGCAAAATATATAGTACCACTTAAGATGATTTAATACCAAATTATTTGGTCCAAATATATAGAATTTAAAATAAAATTTGAAACACCATCGAAAATGTTCTTAGCGTCTCAACGATCATCCGATAATCACCTAATAATCTGAACAGAACTATATATTATTTCAGCTTAATTGTAAAAAAAAAAAAAAAATTATTTCAGATTATAAAAAAAGACATAAAGTGACATCAATGGAAATAATTGACATGTCCCACACAGGCACACATTCCCATCCATAAATTATAAATATGCTGAAGACAAAAAAAACAAAATGCCCCACCTGAAGTTTCAAAGTAACAATATTTATATAAAACTCTTATTCTAATTTTGTTTGATTTCTTCAAATATTTGACAAGTCTAATTAAGACCAAATTAGTTGAAAACGTTTGCAATGGACTGATCGTAAAATAGTGTCACCTGTGAACGGGTTTGTTATTTATCCACCAAACGAAAACAGATTGACGGATTTGGTGGGTTTGGACAAAGGTAGAACCGATAGGGTTTTTCTACATCTCATTCCAAAAAGTCGACCTAACCAAAAAAGTCGACTGAAGAAAACAAGATTGTGTCGGTATTGAAACAGGATGGAACAAAAGTTAAAGGATGGGCACGGAATAAATATGTTGAATTTTTGTGGTATTTGTTTTTACTCTAGATTGGTGTGTTTTTTACCAGTATTTGTTCTAAATTTAACTAGATATCCAGTGTTTAGCTATCCCTGATAATTCGTATATACGAATGTATATATTCAATATGCTTTTATTACATAAACAATAACAATAATAATAATATATCTTTGGACCAAACAAACAACGATTATAGTCAAAAATTCATAAAAATAATTTCTTTTTTCGTTCAAAAATTTTTATTTAATTAAAAGAGCTAATACATAATTGGTCGCTCATCTACCACGGATTTACAGAATCAAAGCAAAACTCATAAGTATTACAACCAAACTTTGCTCGATTATGAACTACTTTATTACACTCTCTGTTCCTATAGATGAAATGGATTTTGAAAATTTAGAAGCACAATACTTGATATCTCGAAGAAGATTCGGATCGGATATAGAAAAATATCTCTGTTGACGATGTGAATAAGAACCTAGCAATCTCCTTCAAAACAAATCAATGAGTAACCTCAACTCAACTCCACGTTTGATGCATTGCCGCCAAAAATAAAATTTAATATTCATTTAAAAATCATCTAATTTTTTTTCTCAACTTTTAAAAATATTTAAACAGTTTTACACAATAAGTTAAATACAGATATTTTCTTCATATTATACATGTGCTATACAATATATGAATGTATATTTATATATATGTATACATATATGTATAAATTTCTAAATCCAGGATGTATATTACATATCTGTATTTTAAAATTTTCATTTTTAATATTTTACCGCGTTTTCGAACAAATATTATCTTTTAATATGACAAATTGATTTTAACCCGCGGGATGATTTATTGTTTAAAGTTAGTATAAATAAAATTTTGCAAATTGTATCTCCTTTATAGTTTACAATTGTTATTAGATAACCGTATACCACGAGTCCACATGAAAATTGTTAATAAACTGATGATTTAATCCGTATTAAAGCGCCATGTTAATGATATTTTAAAATTTTATAAATATTAATTCAAACCCGTCCGCCATATAAACTCGTTCCAAAATATAACCCGTCCAGTAATTTCTTAACCCGCCCCGTAATTTGTTTTCTAAAAATAGTGATTTTAAAGTTTGATGATTATTTATTATATATAAAGTTTACAAATTGTATCATTCTTTAAGAAATTTATGTTTTAATAAACTGAGAATTTAATCTGTATTAAAGCGGCATGTTAATGATATTTTAAAATTTTATAAATATTGATTCAAACTCGTCTACCATATAACTCCGTTTCGAAATATAACCCGTCCTGTAATTTCTTAACTCGTCCCATGATTTGTTTTTTAAAAGTAGTAGTTTTAAAAATTTAACGATTATTTATTATATATAAAAGTTTGCAAATTGTATCATCCTCTAAGACAATTATATTTTATAATTTACAATTGTTATTACGTAACATTATATCACGGGATCATTGGTTTTATACAATCTTTTCTAAATTGACTGATTTGATATATCTAATATTGATGGTATTAAAAAAATTAAGGATTTAATCCGTATTGAAGCGACGGATTAATGATATTTTAATTTATTATTATTATTATTGATTCAAAAACCAATCTCGTCCCGCCAAAAAACCTATTTATTTTATTAATGTTGATCTTATTTATGATATGATTCTGAATCATTGTCTAAGAAAATTGATTTTTTTTTTTACTTTATGTATTATATGATGATTCAAAACAGTTAAAAACAAATCAAACAAAGATGATAGGGGATCATAATTCTAAATCTTAATCAAATCTTCTAAATATTTAAATTATTAAATATGGAATATCTGGTGTATGAGTTGAGTTAAGTATAACCCGACCCAACAAACTTTTGTGACCAAAATTTGTAAACGGATCAGATACCCGTTGTATCTAAATGCATTTTGTTCCACCCGCTAAAAATGTACATCAAAAATACTAGTATAGATTAAATTTGTGGGAATTATCAAATTGCATCTAAATTTAAAATTAAACAAAAACAGCTTAAAATACGGATTACACGAATATTTTGCTGCCTCTACTTAACGTATACTTCCAGTTTTCTTCTACAAACACTAAGTGCAACGTTTTTGAGGCCATGACAAGAAAAAAAAGTCCGTCACGTTGCGTCACTTGAGACAATGGCTGTCGTCACATTCACACCATAGAAAAATTTGGCTATCTCACTCGTCGTGTTCACCTGGAAAAATCAATGGTCTATTTCATATTTTCATATTTTCATATTTTCACACATATGTCAAAAAACTTTTGACTCAAATTAAACACTTGAATACAATAGTGAATTAGTTAAATGCAAATAAACAAAATTTAGTTCGGTAAAGAACAAATAGTGAATTTGACAAATGACAGTGGAGAAAGTTAAAGTTAAGAATATATAGTAACGACTCTAAATATAGTTTTATATTTCTCTTTTGCTTTTCTTCTCTATTACTATATATTTCTCTAGCTAGTCTTCATTACTCTAACACCACACTAGTCACACACTTAAATGTTCTTCCGTCTTCATCGCCTTAATCTCATCTCCACAACGCTTACGCTCAAGTTGGTAAGTCTCTTAAAAATGTCTTTCTTTGTTTTAACTTTAAATGGCACTGAGTTTTTGTGGTATCACTAAAATCAAACGATTCATGATGAAAAACTTGACTTGGTTCAATATTTATTGTAATCAATGACTACTTTATGTAAAAGAGTTTAGGCCTTTGAGCAATGATTTTCATAGAGAAGAAAATAAAGTTGTACATTACATTTGTGGAAACTTTAAGATAGAATAGAGCGTGTAAAAAAGGTAGCTTTTTTGCTTATTAATACACTGAATTTTGCAGATGCTGTTGAGATCAAAGAGTAGCAAACAATAAAAAAGGAGAGGAACTTACTCACAGAAATAATGGGATTTTCAAAACCACTCCCTCTATTTTCATTTCTTTCGATTTTGGTCCTCTATTTTTCATTCTACACCATAAAACCAACTTCTTCATTAGCCTCCCTACAGGATCAGTTCATCAACTGTGTCCAAAGAAACACACATGTTTACTTCCCACTTGAGAAAACATTCTTTGCTCCTACGAAAAATGTCTCTATGTTCACCCAAGTTCTTGAATCCACGGCTCAGAATCTCCGGTTCTTGAAACAATCCATGCCTAAACCGGGGTTCATATTCAGCCCGATTCATGAGTCTCACGTACAAGCTTCCATTATTTGTTCCAAGAAACTCCGAATGCATCTCCGTGTCAGAAGCGGCGGTCACGACTACGAAGGCTTGTCTTATGTCTCTCAAATCGATAAACCGTTTATATTGATGGATCTGTCAAAGATGAGACAAGTCAACATTAATATTCAAGACAACAGTGCTTGGGTTCAATCTGGTGCTACAGTTGGTGAACTTTATTACAGGTATAAATAAAAGCAATAATGAACAAACAAAACATAAAAAATCTTTCAACAATTGAATTTTTGATTATATATTTGATTAAAATGTTTGATACTTGTAGGATAGCGGAGAAGAGCAAAGTCCATGGGTTCCCGGCGGGTTTGTGCTCGAGTTTAGGCATAGGAGGGCACATAACAGGCGGTGCATACGGTTCCATGATGAGAAAATACGGTCTCGGTGCAGATAATGTTCTAGACGCAAAAATTGTTGATGCCAATGGTAGATTACTCGACAGAGCCGCGATGGGTGAGGATACATTTTGGGCGATTAGAGGGGGCGCTGGAGGTAGTTTTGGAATAATTCTAGCATGGAAGATCAAGCTTGTTCCCGTTCCTCAGACCGTGACCGTCTTCACCGTCACCAAAACGTTACATCAAGACGTTGGCAACAAGATTATCTCAAAGTGGCAAAGAGTGGCCGACAAGCTTGTTGAAGAGCTATTTATCAGAGTGCTCTTCAACGTCGCTGGAAACGGTGGGAACAAGACTGTGACAACATCGTACAACGCTTTGTTTCTTGGCGGAAAAGGCACATTGATGAAAGTTATGAAGAAGAGTTTCCCCGAGCTAGGGCTAACACTTAAAGATTGTATCGAAATGAGCTGGCTTGAATCCATTTCTTACATTTCTGGATTCCCGAGCCACACTCCTACTAGTGTTTTGCTTCAGGGGAAGTCGCCTTTCCCAAAGATCAGCTTCAAAGCCAAATCGGATTTCGTGAAAACCCCGATTCCCGAATCCGGGCTTCAAGGGATCTTCAAGAAGCTACTTAAAGAAGATATTCCATTGATGATATGGAATCCTTACGGAGGAATGATGGCGAAAATCCCCGAATCGCAAATCCCTTTCCCGCATAGAAAAGGAGTCCTCTTCAAGGTTCAGTACGTTACAAGTTGGCTAGACAGCGACAAGAGACCGAGCAGACACATCAACTGGATCAGAGATCTCTACAATTACATGACGCCTTATGTCTCAAGTAATCCACGAGAAGCTTATGTGAACTACCGCGATCTAGACCTCGGAAAGAACACGAAAGACGTGAAAACATGCATCAAACAAGCTCAAGTCTGGGGAGCTAACTACTTCAAAAACAATTTCAACAGATTGATGAAGATTAAATCAAAGGTTGATCCAGAGAACTTCTTCAGACACGAGCAGAGCATTCCACCTATGATGTAACGACAACTAGACCAATCATATAAGAATAAATTAGAGGAAAATCAGATAATGTTTCTTCTATATTTCGGAAAAATGTTTTAGCTATGCTTGTAGTACTTTGTTTCACTTTAAATTTGAAATGTTGTTTTTTAGTACCAAATTCCTCAATCGACTCTAGAATCCTATTTAAAGGCTTGTTATTGTTCTTGATCTTGGTGGAATCAAGTCGTTAAAAACTTAAAATCGATAGTTCTTGGTCAAATTAAGATCATTATGCCTCCTAACTCCTCATGATCACAAGGTTGTGATGAAACCTTGAATATCTATCAAAATAATTGGATATTTACATAATAACTCAAATTATATCATATTTTAAATAAATTTATCATTTTACATTAAAACTATAAAAAAATCCCCAATTTGCTAGGGAATTACACAATAATGTTGTCATGCCAAAATTAAAAATCCCGTTTTAACAGAATAACTATGGAAATTCGTTTAAATCCCAAAATTATGGAATCATATTTTGATGGAAAAAATTAGTTGTTTTACCGTCAAAATTAAAAATACCGTTTTGACGCTAGAACAAAAACAAAGAGTCAATGTGTTCAATACACATACACATAACTTTCTATTGATATAGAGATTAATTCCTAATTCGATCATTCATCAAATTAGGAATTACTAAGAATGTTTATGCATTAATGTTCATAACACTTTTACCCCCACATTATTTACTTTATATATTTCAAAATAACCACATAAATTTTAATAATTGAATAATAGGTTTAACACATTGATTAATATACGTGTAACCCCAAATAATTCTTACAAAAAACAACTTGAATCCATATAAATCTTTTAACTTAATTGCATTTTTTGGTCAACTTGAAGTAAATTATTTTAACGTTTTCAAAACATGTGGGAAATGGTGGTCACGTTGCTATCATTTCACCTATAATCCTTTGACAATCAAGCCCATCTTTGAATAATGTAGAGAGAAATTCAACTGATCTTGTTTGATCACAATCTTCTATATTTATAAAAAAATAGAAACTCATTTCTTCTTTGACAAGAACAATAATATATACAACCATTTCCATCTTGAAGCTTGCTTAACTATATGTTTGGCTTCTCTCTTGCATATACTATGGCTGCAAGGATGGAAATTTCAAAACCACGCCCTACAATTTTCTGTATTTCGTTTTTAGCCCTATATATTTCTTTCGTTACAATAACACCAGCTTCTTCAAACTCCCTACAAGATGATTTCATCAAATGTCTCCACAAAAACACAAATGTCGATTTTCCACTCGACAAAACGTTCTTTACTCCTGAAAGAAACTCTTCGATCTTCACCGAAGCCTTTGAATCGACGGCTCAAAATCAACGGTTATTGACCAAGGAAATGCCGAAACCGGGTTTCATATTTAAACCGGTTCACGAATCTCACGTCCAAGCTTCTGTCATCTGTTCGAAGAAACTTGGAATACATTTTCGTGTTAGAAGCGGTGGTCATGATTACGAGGGCGTGTCTTATGTTTCACGGATCGAAAACCCGTTTGTATTAATCGATTTGTCGAAATTGAGACAAATCAATATTGATATTGAAGACAATAGTGCTTGGGTTCAAGCTGGTGCTACTATTGGTGAGCTTTACTACAGGTAATATAAGTCTTCTTTTGTTTCAAACAAACCAATATCTGCGTTTGCGTTTATATATGACAACTTTTTAATCCAAAATATCACACTGCTAATATATGGAATGAGGATTATTCATTTGTGTATTTTAACTGATTTAGAAGTCAACTTAAAATCTTGTATTATTGGATTACTCGTAACAATTGTTATCAAAATCTTGTACAATTTGTTTAGTGAATTTTAAATACTAGTTAAGATTTGTGTTATTCGATATTCGATTTCACATTGATTTATACTAGTAAAGTATTGATTTCAGATTTTAATTTTCTTAACAAATTTAAAAATGTTTTGTGATTACAAAAAGTCTATAAAAGAGTGAACCTCTATGAAATATCATTGCTTTTTAGAAATACATTAATAAGAAACAAAGGGAGATTTTAACAAATATTAGAAAAAAACATATTAAAAATTGATTATAAATGTATTATTTATAAATGTGGTCAAAAATGTCAGTCCTTAAGAGATTTCTATAGTTGACAACTGAAATATCTAAAAACCTCTTCTAAAAGAAAATATGTGTAATGTTAAGGCGGACTGCTTAGCCCGTTCTTCTCGACTTTTATTTTATGAAGTTACTTTTGTAAACACTACTCGTCCTACTTGGACAACCAATCAATGAGCTTTTTAATAATTAATGTGTGGTTGACAAAAAAAAAATATGTGTAGTGGAAACGTTGAAAGTTTTCATATAATTTCTTACGTCAAAAGACCCAACAATATTATTTTTTTGGCCTAAAGTCTTCAAATATATTGAGTCACTCTTGTATGGATTTCTTAAATCAAGTAAAATGTACAAATCCCAAAATCTTTCTATACATTTTGAGTTTTCCATTAAATCTTTGTGTAAAATGCAAACAAAAACACCAAACGAATTTTTTTTTGTTTAAAACGGTCAGGGTGATGGATTATTTGGAATTTGGAACATATATATGTAAAACAAAACAATTGCAACAAGGGTGAACAATCTTTCCCAATTGAATTTTTTGGTTTGTTGACTGTAGAATTGCAGAAAAGAGCAAGATTCATGGATTCCCTGGAGGTGTGTACCCGAGCTTAGGCATAGGCGGGCATATAACAGGCGGTGCATACGGTTCCTTGATGAGGAAGTATGGTCTTGCTGCAGATAATGTTCTAGACGCAAAGATCGTTGATGCTAATGGTAAATTACTCGACAGAGCCGCGATGGGGGAGGATCTGTTTTGGGCGATTAGAGGAGGCAGTGGAGGGAGTTTTGGGATAATTTTATCATGGAAGATCAAGCTTGTTCCTGTTCCTGAAACCATAACCGTCTTCACGGTCACCAAGACATTAAAGCAAGATGCAAGTTTCAAGATTCTTTTAAAGTGGCAACAAGTTGCGGACAAGCTTGTTGAAGAGCTCTTCTTACGAGTGTTCTTCACTGTAGTTGGAAACAAAGCAAACAAGACAGTTTCGATGGCCTACATAGGTCAGTTTCTTGGCAAGAAAGGCACCTTGATGGAGGTAATGGAGAAGGATTTTCCAGAACTAGGGCTAACTCAGAAGGATTGTGTAGAAATGAGTTGGATTGATTCGATTATTTACAACTCAGGATTCCCAACAAACCCTCCTCCTCCTATTGAGATTTTGCTTCAAGCAAAGTCTCCACTCGGAAAAGTTTACTTCAAAGCGAAATCGGATTTTGCTAAAGAACCTATTCCTGTTTTAGGGCTCAAAGGGATGTTCAAGAAGTTGCTTGAAGAAGACGCAGCATTAGTGATTTGGACTCCTTACGGTGGAAAGATGGATAAAATCCCTGAATCTGAGATCCCGTTTCCGCATAGAAACGGAACCAACTTCATGATTCAATATTACAGGAGCTGGTCAGATAGCGAGGAATCGAACAAACGCATCAAATGGATAAGAGAGTTGTACAGTTACATGACGCCTTACGTCTCAAGCAATCCAAGACAAGCATATGTGAACTACAGAGATCTAGACCTGGGACAGAACAAGAACAACTCAAAGTCTAACTTCCTAGAAGCTAAAAGATGGGGAGCTAAGTACTTCAAAGACAATTTCAACAGATTGGTGAGGATTAAAACAAAGGTTGATCCTGAAAACTTCTTTAGACACGAGCAGAGTATCCCAACTCTGCCCGTTCGAAGCTAAGCTCATGATAACCATATCACTATAAGAATAAATGTAAGAACATACAATATACCAGAAGAAATCAGATAATGGCTCTTTTTTGTATTTCAAAGCTAAAGGCATGCGTGTAGTTCTTTGTTTTATCTCAAGTTTCAAAAATACATTTTACAAAATTTAATTTTATTTGAACTCTTGTAAAGTGGATTTGATCCTTCTAAGACTTGTAGTGATCTATTTTCCTGGTATAATAAATTTCATTTTTATATGATCTAGTTTATTCTGTCTTGTAGAATTCTATATTAGAAAATATTTTTAAAAATTTATTATTTTATCAAATATTTATCAAAAGTAACAAACTTATACATATCTTTTTAATTCATCCGTTTTTAGAAAACTTGTTTAAACCTACAAAATAAAATGACTTGACATGTCCCATAATGGAATTTATACAAAAAAGGTTGCCGTCTCATGAAGCATGTATGAATAATTAGGACTGGGTATTTCGGTTTAAGTTCGGATTTGGTTTGAGTTTGGTTCGGTTCGGTTTATTTGGGTCTCATAAAATTCTAATAAAACTCAACCGAAATTAGTTTGGTTTGTGTTTGGGTCGGTTTAAAGTTAATAAAATTACAAAAGCATAATTAACTGAGATTTACCTAGAATGACTCATAACTTAGGAAAAATAACTTAAATGACACCCATTTGATTTGGATTACTAGACTAACCCATATTTTAGGTAAAAAGTCTAATTAACCTTCTTGAATAACAATAATAACAATCATGCCATTATAAATAAATCAAACCAAATAAATAAATAAAACTAATATCGTAAAAAAAGAAACAAATCCATATTTGCCTTTTATTGTTTTGAAACAAAAAACAACATTCATTATTCACTTCTCTCCCAAAAAAACCCTAGACATCCGTTGCCATCGAGTCATTCCAGTGAAGAAGTCGCCGTCGCCGTCGAGTCTCCGTGTGAAGTCGCCGCGCCGTAGATAGTCCTAATTAATCTTCCGTCCAAATGCATGTCGAAAGTTTCGCTCGCCGTCGAGTTTTCGTGAGTGTTTGATTCGCCGTGATTGCTTTCGCCGTTATTGCTTTCTTCTCCGGTAGATTTCCTTCTCCGGTGGATTTCCTTCGCCGTAGAGTTTCCTTTGCTATTTGTTTCGATCTAGGAGAGTATGCCGGAACCCTTGGCTCTGATGTTCGTCGCACGTACTTCCCTATACCTCAGCTCGATGATTCTTAGTAGCTTTGTTTCTGTTTTCTTAGACTCTTTTATTTAGGTTATGTCTGTTGTTTCAGACTTTTGTTTTTTTTGGAAGCTTTGGTTATGTTGGTTGTTTCAGCTCCATGAAATTTTTTATGTTGGTTGTGTCAGACTTTTCTTTGTTACTTATGTCAGACTTTTATATACGTTGTCACAGACTTTTATGTAAGTTGTCGCAGATTTTTATATAAGTTATAGCAGACTTTTATATAGGTTGTCCCAGACTTTTGTGAAGGTTATAGCAGACTTTTATACATGTTGTCTCAGACTTTTATACAACCTTTCTACTGAGCCAAACAACTGATACAATCACAACCACTGAAACACAAGAAAATAATCCATCTAATCAAATGTAATACTAATGCCGTTTTCATGAAAAATTCAAGAATAAAAAACGAAAAATGTAATTAAAACCAGAAACTAAAAACCTTAAGTGTAATTAAACTTTTAGAATTACATAGTACTTAAAACTAGAAAAAAAATCCTTAAGCAGTGCATGTCTTGCGATTGTGCCCTATTTGATTGCAATTACCACAAGTGTGCTGTTTTCTTGGCTTCTTCTTATCCATACAAGCAAACCGGCAAAATTTGGAGTTCTATTGAATTTGAGGCTAGATATTAAATCTCAAGTAACACGATATTTTGAAATTTCAAAAACAAATCTGCCAACCAAAAGTCTGTCAGCACCAAAAAGGTCATTCTAGTTAGAAACAAATCGGCCATAACATGACATGAGAAAATCTGTTATGCTTAGGGTCCAAAAAACATAACTGTCATAACTAAAAACAAATCTGTTATCACTATGTGACTGTTTAGTAATTATATTTTTTTTTTTAAAACCTGCTATAAAACGCCAGATTTGTCAACAAATAAAGAAAATCTGCGAGTACAAAAAACAACTCTGTCATCATTATATATCAACTTTTTGTGTTTAAAAATCTGTTATAAAACGACAGTTTTTTAAAAAAATCCAAAAATCTGTTGCCAAAACAAATAAAATTATGCGGTTGGAAAACAAATATGTGGCAGATTTATTTTATAACCATTCAAAATCTTAAATTTTTAGGAAAATCTGTGGATACAACATACAACAAATCTGTCGCGAAAAAAAAATCTGCGAAAAAATAAAACTCTGTCATTACTAAATCAAACAAAGTCTGTGATACAAAAAAAAGTCTGGCGAAGAAAGTCTGTGGTGGATCAAATAGTCTGTCGTACTAAATAAATCTGTCGCAACAGGAGTCACAGATTTAACAAAAACGAACAAAAGGATGGAGTGGCAGTATCGTAAATAAATTGTATTTTTTTGCCACGCTGGAATTAAATTAATGGCATTCCTGTAATATATTTTTTCTCTACAAAGCAAAACAGGGACATGGTTGTCATAAATATTACCCATATAACCCATATTTTTGGTATGTCATTCTAGTAATTAAACACAAATTATGGGTCACTTTAGTAAATTTCCCCTTAATTAATTCGATCATAAAAGTTGAAAACAAAAGCACCATGATTTTTTAACCAACTCGGTGTTGTTATCCAATCTGCGGCCGTAATTGTTAATTTACATGTCTAAAACTTATTTATCACGAAATCTATGTGATTCCATATGAATCTTTGAACTTCAATTTCATTTTTTTTGTCAAGTTAATGTACAATTTTCCACAAACAAAAAAAAAATTCAAGAAATTTTCAAGCTAAAACAAAGTCAACATTTCAAGATATGACCAAAAAAACAGTCGCCTCACTGTCATTATCCGCCGACTCGTTTGAACATCCAACATATCAATGATTGTAGACATAGCCACCGAATCTTCATTAAGCAACGTAATTAGTGTTAACACGACCAAATTTCAAATTAGACTCTCTTCTTTGATCACAATATTTTGTACTCATATAAATAATTTTCTTCATCGAGCCAAAAAAAAAAAAAAAAAAAAAAAAATCATTTCCATCATAAGAAAATATGTTTGTACTTAGTTGTAAACACAAGCACCTGTATCTTATAAAAGTCATACTATTTATCCATATTATATTCTCATCGACTAATCAAATGAATCTTGTGTTGACAATCCTTTATAAGTATATAAACACATTTCTTCAAAAAAACACAAAACACATCCAATTCCATCTCGAGCCTAATTGTTCTCCCGTCTTCGTCAACGCTTATGGTCAAGTTGGTAAGTCTCTTAAAAATGTCTTTATTTGTTTTAACTTTAAATGGCACTAAAATCAAACGATTCATGATGAAAAATACTTGACTTGTTTCAATATTTATAGTCAATGACTACTTTATGCCTTTGAGCAATTATCTTTCATAGAGAAGAAAATAAAGTGTAGATTTTTTCCTTACTAATACACTGAGTTTTGCAGATGTTGTTGGGATCAAAGTGTAGCAAACAATAAGAGAGAGCAGAAGAGCTTACTTATCGAAAGAATGGGATTTTCAAAACCATTCCCTCTATTTTCATTTCTTTCTAATTTAGTCCTCTATTTTTCACTCTACACCATAACACCAACTTCTTCATCAGCCTCCCTGCAAGATCAATTCATAAAATGTGTCAAAAGAAACACGCATGTTTCTTTTCCACTCGAGACAACGTTATTTGCTCCTGCGAAAAACGTCTCTATGTTCAGCCAAGTCCTTGAATCGACGGCTCAAAATCTCCGGTTCTTGGAAAAATCCATGCATAAACCGGGATTCATATTTAGGCCGATTCACGAGTCTCAAGTCCAAGCTTCCATCATCTGTTCCAAGAAACTCGGTATTCATTTTCGTGTTAGAAGTGGCGGTCACGATTTTGAGGCCTTGTCTTATGTTTCACGGATTGAAAAACCGTTTATATTACTCGATATGTCGAAATTGAGACAAATCACTGTTGATATTAAAGACAATAGTGCTTGGATTCAACCTGGTGCTACGTTTGGCGAGCTTTACTACAGGTAATATTGCCTCTATATATCTATGAAATCTTTTTTTTGAAACTAGTTTAATATCTATGAATTATGAAATCTTTATATTAACAATCATATTTGTGATATATTTGATATTTTCTTGTTTTACATTAAAAATTTTCATTTACAAATGCGAACATAACTCGTCAAACGGAAAATTCTTTATTTAAAATACCAAAAGATTGCAGAATCAGCTGTCAAACGGATATGTTTGCCCAATATATGGTTGTCTGCATCCACAAGCATGACATTGACAAAGGCCTTCACCAAGACATGGCATCCACAAGCATGACATTCGATTTATTTATTTAATTTTTAAATTATTTATCAATATATTTTTTACAAAAATACATATTTATATTACTTAATATAACTAACTACCTATATATATATATATATATATATATATATATTTTTATCTAACTACATTTTATACTTTACAATTTTATTTTTATCAAATAAGAAACAAGCTAAGCCGAGGCTTATCCACGTCCATGCGATTTTGGCGTGCATGAGGCTTCAATTGTTAGGGACGTTAGGGTCTAGTATTCATTTATCAAGATTAAAATTGTTGCTTTTTTTTCTTTCTTAGTTTGCATTGTATCGTTTCTGATTTTGCTTTTTATAGTAGTTTAGTCTTTTAATTTTTAAAATTCATAACAAATGTAAATTAGTTCCGTTAATTTTTGTTCTCGAGTAGAGCCTCCAATAACATTGAACCGTCCTACCAGAAATATAGATGAAATTTTTATCCAGGATTCAAGATCAGCCCGATCTGTTCTGATCCATTCTGACAATTCGGATATCCGGGAAGATCGGATCCGGATATTCTAATTTTAAGATTGAGATATCTGGATCTAGATTATTTTAATATTATTATTTATATTATATTAATAATTTTAAAAATATATTGATATTTATATATGAAAATATATTAAAGTAATTTTTATAATATATAATTTTTTTTGTTTTTATCATTGTAATATTTATTTTATAATTATGTTTTTTACGGATCCTAATTCACATGCATATCCGATTAATTAAAAGTCGGATCAGGATATCCAGAAAATTTAGGATATTTGGAGATGTTCCACCCCTAACCACAAGATTTACATTGACAGGCCTAGTAGTTGTACATAATATAGCCAAACCAAGTATAAGCTATAAATGCAACAAGAGTAAACACTAATATTTCACTGTTAAACCTTTATGGCTAGTTCTGTTAACCCTTTTTTTCCTTCTAACTACAGAATTGCAGAGAAGAGCAAGATCCATGGATTTCCCGCGGGTGTGTGCACGAGCGTAGGCATAGGTGGGTATATGACAGGCGGTGGATATGGTTCTTTGATGAGGAAGTTTGGTCTTGCTGGGGATAATGTTCTAGACGTAAAGATGGTTGATGCAAATGGTAAATTACTTGACAGAACCGCGATGGGTGAGGATCTGTTTTGGGCGCTTAGAGGAGGCGGTGGAGCGAGTTTTGGGATAGTTCTCGCATGGAAGATCAAGCTTGTTCCTGTTCCTGAAACCCTAACCGTCTTCACTGTTACCAAAACATTAGAACAAGACGCAAGATTGAAGATTATTTCTAAGTGGCAACGAATTGCTGAAAGTGCAGATATTGTCGGAACACTATTGAAGCTGTTGGAACAAGATCGAGATTGAGTCTTTCTAGTGTGAAAGCAAAGAAGGCCACGTGGGTCGTGGGCCATTGTTCAAGTTAAGCCCAATTGCTTGTAGAGACTGGCTTAAGTCGTCTAGGGTTTTTGGCACTTGATATAAATACCAAGAGACGGCAACATGAAGACTTGCGCGTCTAGGGTTTATCGAGAGAGACACACATGTGTGTGACGTTGCCCCATCAACAAGATAGAGAGATCTTTTGATGGTTTTGTTGAGAAGCTATACTCGTCGGAAAAGACAATAGGAGTAGTAGTTTTCTTTCATTGTAATTCTAGAAAAGAGTGGTGGATACCATATAGCAATTGTAGGTTGCAGCCTTTTCTAGTGAATGGTTTCTGGACTTGGTCCCGGGGATGTAGGTTAACCGAACCCCGTTAACAAATCTCTTGTGTCTCATTTACTTTATGCACATACGAATTCGTTACACTCTCTCATCATACAAACGTATAGATCTAGTACACATATAGTAATTTCAATTGGTATCAGAGCGGGTTCTCGACAGAGATCCGTTCTCGTTTCGGGTATGGTCCTGGATGTGTGGCTAGCAGAGAGAAAGAAGAAACATGTTCATGAACGTTTAAGAAGAGAATCAATTTGGGAACGTTACGGCAAGCTTCAAGCGTGTATGATTTGGGTTTATCTCAGGTTCTTAGGTATGATGGATTTGAGAGTCCAAGTTTGGTGACAAAGTAACCGCCGGAAATTGCAGAGATTTAGAGGAGTCGGTGGTTGTTGATCGGAATCGTGTTGCGGAAGCATTGACGAGGAGAGAAAAGTTTTGAGTTTGGTTAGAGAATCTCGGCCCAGTTTCCAATTTAATCAAATCAGACCCAAGAGAAGCCTACTTTAAGAGGACTATAATTTCAGTGACACAGGCCTGTCCATAGGTCATCGTGCCTTCAAGAGAAGAAGTAGATTGAAAACAGAGTCTCTGATAAGGCCCATAAAAAGCCCACTCTCTTAGCGTTTATCGAGTCTTCTGTGTAAGAGAGGATTGTCGGCAAAGAAATCGTCGCCGATTGCTCATAGTTGCTGATCGGAATCTGGAGTGCGTCTTGATTCTGCGTCTCTAAGGGTAAAGAGAGACGAAGATTTATGGTGTAAGGTTCTGATCTTGGTCAAGAGAAAGATACATGGTAGACACGATGGAGCAGATCCGCGAGATAAAGATGATGTTAGTAGTAAGTAGTTCATATTCTGTTCATGCTTCTATCATGTTCTGCTTTGAACAAATGAAGTCTATTTTAGAGCTACATAATGAAGTGGTGGTGTACGATGTCAACGGTCAACATCCGGACATTGTCAACATCACGTGTTTCAGTGAATGATGGTCTCATTCTAAAGATGAAGTGTAAGAATCTTCTCTGTGAGGAAAACGAGGTCATCTCAGAATTTAATCAAAGCTTCAAGGTCTTGAAAGAAGAAGAATTCATGATGTGATCTGATATGATTATGAGATCAGGAGGCTGTCTACAAACTTACATTGAAAAGAAGAAGATTTATTGTTGAGGTAAGAAAAGTCAAAGCAAAGATGAATAGAGGGTTTGTGTACTTCGGTCCTTTCTAGAGAAAGCTGACGTTGCCGAAAATCGCAGTCTGTTAATCGGAATCTGGATTGCATATGATTGTGTGTCGGAGATGAAAGACGAAGGAACAGTTGACCTATGATCTTGTATCAATTTGGGTTTCTGTTAATTGCACATGGGTTTGATTAATCATTTGGGCTTTATGTTGTGGAGTTATCTGAGCCCAACATAGAAGGTATCACTCTTATATGAGAAGAGATCGTATAAAGTCTCATGCTTCAAGAAGCCCACTAAAGACAAAAAGAGTCATTATCCAAAGGTAAAGCGTTTAGTTGAAGAAGTTCACTGAGGCGTGCGATTTCATCAAAGTCGAAGGATTCTTGGATCAACTTCGCGAGCTTCTTGATCTGGTCTTCTCAGTTGCGTTGGGTCCGGGTATACTCTTTAATATAACAGTTGGGTACTGAGAGAAAAGCTTCACAATTACATCGCGAGTGTACTGGAAACGTTGGATGAAGAAAGTGATGAAATTGGAGGTGAAAGCAATCAGTTCTGGTCACCGTTTGGGAGTCGTAATAGGAAAGGGAGGAGCTCACTTGTCTCTGTTCTTGTCGAAAATAACTGAAGTTAGAGCTTTGTTGTCAGATTTGTTTAAGAAATCAAAATCAAAGGTCATTGATGTGAAGTGGAGTTGTTTAACATCGAGGATAAAAATTTTGAAATGCCAATGGAGACATGTGGACCAAGAGTATATCGATTCAATGGAGTGGAATCAAAATTCAGGCTCTTGACTGTGTGATTGATTCAACCTGATAAGAAAAATCAGAGGGTGAGTTTGAGAATCTCTGCTTCGTTGGGATTGAGATTGTGATTGAAAGTGTCCTTTGGTGTGAGTACTCTTCTCTGTTGGGTTTTCGCCTTGTAGATAAGAGAGATGAATTCTGTCTTCCTCTTGGTTATTATGTCCAATTGTGATTCAAAAAAAAAAAAAAAAGAAAGAAAAAAAAAGAAAAGAGAAAGAGAGAATTGGAGAAGTTAAAGGACGAAGCTCATTGATGAATAAAAGATGAAGTGATTTCAGTGTTTTTGAAATCATATAGAAGAGATTTTCAGTGAAGAAGTCTACTGGGAGAAAAGTCTACCATCCGAGTTTTAAAAGCAATATGATTGGTTGTAGAGAAAGATGACAAATCCGGAAATTAATATCAACCAGAGCAAGATGAAGATTAGAGAAATTGGTTTCTCAAGCGTGTGTGGCATGTTGTGGCAATTACTCTTGCATCATGGTTTTTCTCTGCACAGTTCTGATTTTGAGTTTCAGGTTTTTGAGTTTCTTTGATGTTTTGAGCTACTTGAGAATCGCTGCGTTCCGGAACTAACTTTGAGGTTATCGTTGATTTGGTGTATCTTGGGTTTTTGATTCGGTTTTAACAATTTGTGTTGAATGCGTGTGTCCTTACTTGAAAGCTTATTGCTTTATTGAGACACACAATCAACAAGGGGGAGAGGAACATTGAAACCAAGAGCAAGAGGAACATTGAAACCAAGAGCAAAGAGCTTCATAGAAGAATTATTGGAATTATTGGTCCTTGCCGTGTTGAATTAAAGGTGAATCAAAATGGAGCCTATGGAATATGGTCTTGAATTGTGTCGTTTGGACCAAGAAATCATGGTTCGGTCAAAAAGAATCAAAAATTGGATTCACGTCTTTATGAGGGAATTGTGTGTTGAGTTGATATCGACAAGGAAGAAGCAAGCTCAGTTGTAATTTTTCTTGTCAGGTTAAAGATGAAGTCGTGCTCATAATGCCAACAGAGTCGTATGACATAAAAGTTGAGAAGCAACGATGACTGTGTCAAAGCGTGAAGGTGAAACGGTTGACAAGAGGAAAGTCACAGTGATGGTCTGGGAGATGGAACCAATATTCATAGATTTGGTTTTTCTGTTTTTGAAAAATAACTTCTGCTAGTCTTTTATGCAAAATGGGGAGGAAGTTTGAGTCTTGCTCACCATGTGCTCGACGAAATGCCTGAGAGAGATGTTGTCCAAGTTGATATTTGATCTTGCTGGAATCTTGAAGCAGAATTTTCCCTTGATGATGTTTTAAAGGCATATGTGCATATGAGTATCATTCTTGTTGTTCTTTTCCTGATTTGAAGATGTAGGGGACATAACATGAGCTTCGACCATTTGATTATGCTTATATAAGAGCTTGAAGGCTTTGTTCTATTTGGTAAGCACTCTTGGAGTTATGTTGATTGTGCTGATTGAAGCACATAATCAACAAGGAGGAGAAGAGTGTTCCAAGAACGTCGATGCGCTGGTAGTTGTAAAGCAATCAAAGAATGATGCAGAAGAAGTTTGATGCAACTCTAAGTATAGAAAACTAACTCAGAGGAAGAATGATAAAGAAGGTTTCAGGTTTCAAAGACAGTTTTCGTCTCATGGTGTTTTCCTACATTTCTTCGGCTACAGATCTTGGATTTTAGCTCTGAAGGATGCTCTGAAATCTTGAGAGTGAGATTTTTCCAAGGAAATAAATATCGTCGCCTGGTTCCTTGTGGTTTGATGGGAAATCGCTCTTAAAGTTGGCTGCTCGCAGGTTTGTATCGTTCCAGATCTGTCTTGCAGAATTGTGCATAACTTTCAAACCGTATACCCAAATAGTGATCCGTTTTTTCCCGTTTCTTCGTATGACTGTTGTGGATATTTTCACCAAATTTCATAATTTTTTGGGTTGATTTGCTACTCCGTTTGTGTTCTGCATCAAGACAGATCAAGAAGCGTATGTTCATGAAGATTTCGTCAAGATGGGCATTTTCCATACGCTGTGGTATACTCTGGCTTAGATTTCTGTTTATATAAGAAGCGCATCGTGTTGTCAACTTGTGATCAAAATCTGTTTAGGAATTTCTTCTTTGGTGAAAGGATGTTTAATAGAAGAAAGTGCCACTTAAAGCTGGTTTTAGAATTTATGTGATTTGGGAGTGACTACAGGATGAAACATGTGATTGGAAGTGACTTAAGTTTCTTACATGAAGTCATTGGTAGACAGTCTAGTAGGCGCAACTGCTTAGAAAAAGCCAAGAGGGAAAAGCAATTAGGAAGGAAAATCCTATGTGATGATTCACTTTAGATGAGAAGTTGGTCGGGATCAATCTGTGTCTCAGAGTTGAGTAACTCCGGTTAAGCATAACGTAGTTAGCTTAAGTGACTTGTAGATGTTGGGTCATCATTATTGAGAATTACTTATCAATTGACTCCCTGGTGATTTAAATCTTGATGGCATCGTGTTAAGTTTCTGCTGCAACTACAAAGGAATTGCTTGCAAGTGATAATGAAGTTTTGGTCAAGATTCAGTGTTGGTTACAGATTCCACTTCAAAAAATTTACTGTTCTGTGCGTACGGCAGGCTCAGATCTTGTTCCTATTGGCGACAGCGGTATTTTTTTGATGATGGAACAACTACTAAGCTTGAGCTACTTTCATCTGTTCAGGGATTGGTTGAGGTTATGAGGCTGGTGACAAGGACAAGTGCTTGGATTCACTGCATGAGAATGGAGAAGCTATCAAGGGCTGTTATCATGAGGATGTTACTCACAATGAGAGCTCAAGGACCTCAGTGACATCACAAAACACTTCTAGGTCATCAAACAGGAGAGAATGAAAAAGGTCCTTTCAAAAGGATAAAAGAGAGTGTTACTAATGTAAAGATTACCAGCGATTAACAAAATGGGATTTCTGATGGGATTTGACAAAAGGTGTGATGTAGGCAGCAAGTATGTCATCAGTTAAAGCTGTTAAAAGAGAAGCCTCATGAACGTCACTAGATCAGTTGGGTGAGCTAGCTGAAAGGTCTAAGATTGTCTGAAAAGTTTTGTTTAAAACAGGAAGCTTGGATTTGTGTCGAAAGCATGTGTAGCAGGTTTGGTACCTTGATGGAGTGCCGTTTGGTTCAAGTTTACTGCAAGTAATTCAAGAAGCGGTCTGTAGATTTGTGACTTTCTTGTGCTATAACATAGTTATTCATAGTGAGACAGAAATTGTCTGCATGCGTGCCAAGTCTTTTGACCAAGGAGAATGATTCAAGGGTTATATTGCGGATGCCTCATTTGTCCAAGAGAAGTTATTGTAGATAACAATTATATGGTTGAATGAGCTAACTAAGAAGCTTGGTGAAGTTGTGAATATTAGAACAAGCTGCATTTGGAGACAACGACTAGGTGTGTTCAAGTTTGTCTAAATTTGTGACATGATCAGATCTCTTGGATTAATTCTAAAGAAGAACGCTTGCAATGTCAGTTTCGGTGGAGCAGATTAGAAGTCATGTCGATGCTTTTGAGCGAACAAATTTCGGTTGTGAGTTTTGGTGAAGAATCTGATTCTCTGCTCAGGATTGGTATAAGGATTTCGTGAGAATAATGATCAAGCCAAATAAGATTATTTGCAGTATGTATCAGCAAGGAAGAACCTATTCAAGAGAAGAAAGGAAGAACATATTCACAGAGTTTTATCAACTCAATCAGGGGGAGATACTGGAGGATGCTGGTTATGTATGATTGAGCTGTAAAACTCAGGGGGAGAATGTGATGCAATGGTGCTGGTTATGTATGATTGAGCTGTAAAACTCAGGAGGAGAATGTGATGCAATGGTGTAGGGGGAGTGTCATCCGCCGTGTTGCTGCTCATATGAACGATTTGATTAATGGAGCTTGGTTTGTTAATTTTAAACCAATGCATGTTTGGTTTGAGAATAGATATCTTCGTGGGATTCTTATTCTCTTATTCTGGCCCATCTGTTGACGAAGACGTAAAGACTTAATGGGTGTTGACTTTGGTTGTCAATTAAGCAGGAGAAATTTGCAAAAGAAGAGAAAGGTGAAGATATTAAAGCAAAGAGGATCCTTGATTTGTACTTTGCAGAAGATGCTTGATTATGATGATTAGCTCTTTAAATCCATTGACCATGTTGCTGATAAAGACTAAGCTTTCTGGATGGAACTAACAATTTAGAGAGCAAAGATTGGTATCTCCACATCAGACGTGGATCTTCTTGATTTTGAGGTTCTTGTGCAATCAGGTTCAGGAGGAGGAAAATCATTGTAGAGCTCAAAAGGGAAGGCAATTCTGATTGCGGAGTATGCTCCAATAGGTATGATTAAGCTGATTCTGCACTTAGTGTTTTAACAGAGTTTTATCAACCAAGCAGGGGGAGATTGAGATAGTTCTTGAACAGAATAGTAGCAAGATGATATATGATTAAGGGAGAGCTTTTACATCATGATTATTGATGAGTATGCGTGCTTGACACGGTGAGCTTGAGTTATAAAACTCAGTTAAGAAGGGAGAGATTGAAAGTGCAGATATTGTCGGAACACTATTGAAGCTGTTGGAACAAGATCGAGATTGAGTCTTTCTAGTGTGAAAGCAAAGAAGGCCACGTGGGTCGTGGGCCATTGTTCAAGTTAAGCCCAATTGCTTGTAGAGACTTGAAGTGTGGCTTAAGTCGTCTAGGGTTTTTGGCACTTGATATAAATACCAAGAGACGGCAACATGAAGACTTGCGCGTCTAGGGTTTATCGAGAGAGACACACATGTGTGTGACGTTGCCCCATCAACAAGATAGAGAGATCTTTTGATGGTTTTGTTGAGAAGCTATACTCGTCGGAAAAGACAATAGGAGTAGTAGTTTTCTTTCATTGTAATTCTAGAAAAGAGTGGTGGATACCATATAGCAATTGTAGGTTGCAGCCTTTTCTAGTGAATGGTTTCTGGACTTGGTCCCGGGGATGTAGGTTAACCGAACCCCGTTAACAAATCTCTTGTGTCTCATTTACTTTATGCACATACGAACTCGTTACACTCTCTCATCATACAAACGTATAGATCTAGTACACATATAGTAATTTCAATTGCATCCAAGCTTATTGAAGAGCTACACATCCGAGTGGAACTCAGAGCCATTGGAAATAACGGAAACAAGACTGTGACAATGTCCTACAAAGGTCAGTTTCTTGGCGAGAAAGGCACCTTGATGAAGGTTATGAAGAAGGCTTTTCCAGAGCTAGGGTTAACTCAAGAAGATTGTATCGAAATGAGTTGGATTGAAACCACCCTTTTCCGTGGCGGATTTGCAACAGGTTCTCCTATTGAAGTTTTGCTTCAACTCAAGTCTCCTTTAGGAAAAGGTTACTTCAAAGCAACGTCAGATTTCGTTAAAGAACCTATTCCTGCTTTAGGGCTCATAGGATTGTTCAAAAGATTGATTAAAGAAGACGCACCATTTCTGAATTGGACTCCTTACGGTGGTATGATGGCGAAAATTCCTGAATCTGAGATCCCATTTCCGCATAGAAACAGAACCCTCTTCAAGATTCTTTATCAAACGAACTGGCCAGAGAGTGACAAGAGACCGAGTAGACACATTAACTGGATCAAAGATATGTACAGTTACATGACGCCTTACGTCTCAAGCAATCCAAGACAAGCATATGTGAACTACAGAGATCTAGACTTCGGACAGAACAGGAACAACTCAAAGGTTAACTTCATAGAAGCTAAAATTTGGGGAGCTAAGTACTTCAAAGACAATTTCAACAGATTGGTGAGAATTAAAACAAAGGTTGATCCAGATAACTTCTTCAGGCACGAGCAGAGTATCCCCACTATGCCCGTTCGAAGCTAAGCTCATGATAACCATATCAATATAAGAATAAAGGTAAGAACACATAATAAATTAAACGAATCAAATAATGATTATTTTGTATTTCAGAAAATGTCTAGTACATTGTACTTGGAGGTTTAATGGGCCTAATGGACTTCGATATGTATCTCATAGAAGATTTAGTCTTATCTCATGTACAAGGGAAAACCCTTATATCCTATATGTATAAATACTCACAACACATGAATAAATAAACGAACCTTTTACCTATTATTTCATGGTATCAGAGCGATTAAATTCTGTGACCTAATTCTTTTTTCTACTTCTAAAAACAAGCCGCCGCCGTCGTTGTTCTTCACAACCACCGCCGCCGCAATCATCTCTTTCGCTTCTATCTCTTATACACATCATCTTCTATGGTAGAAATCGCCACCGTACCAAAACCAAACCCAAATCCATATCAACTTCATGCTTCTGATAATCCCGGTGCTTTGATTTCTTCTGTTGTCTTAAAGGAAGACAATTACTCTGAATGGGCTACAGAGCTCATGAATTCTCTCCAAGCAAAACACAAACTCGGCTTTCTTGATGGTTCAACACCAAAGCCAACGACAGAACCTGATTTGATATCATGGAAAGCTGCAAATTCTATGATCATCGGTTGGATTAGAACGTCTATTGATCCAACCATACGTTCAACTGTTGTCTTTGTGTCTGATGCAAAAGAGCTTTGGGATAGTCTCAAACAACGCTTCTCAACCGGAAACGGTGTCCGCAAACAATTGCTCAAAGATGAAATTTTGGCGTGTAAGCAAGATGGCCAATCTGTTCTTGCTTACTATGGGAGACTAACCAAGCTTTGGGAAGAACTACAAAACTACAAGACTGGTCGGACGTGTACGTGTGCAGCTGCTCCTGACATTGCTAAAGAACGTGAAGATGACAAGGTTCATCAATTCTTACTCAATTTGGATGAACGCTTTCGGCCTATTCGCTCTACAATTACCGATCAAGATCCTCTACCAGCTCTAAATCAAGTGTATTCTCGTGTGATTCGTGAAGAACAGAACCTCAACGCATCACGCATCAAGGATGCCATCAAAACAGAGGCTGTCGGGTTTTCAGTTCAAACCACACCACTTCCGCAACCATCTCAAGTAGCGGCAGTCTCTGCTCCTCGATTTCGCGATCGCTCTTCTTTGAATTGTACTCACTGCCATCGTCAAGGCCATGAAGTAACAGAGTGTTTTTTGGTCCATGGTTATCCGGACTGGTGGCTAGAACAGAATGGCTCTAACGGCTCCGCGACACGAGGATCATCTGGTCGTGGTAACTCTGGTCGTGGCAACAACAATCGCGGTGGACGTTCTTCATCCTCTAGCTATCGTGGAAGAGGCCGTGCTAACGCTGCTAGTACTAGCTCTCCTTCTACAAACACTGCTCAGATCAATCAATTGATCTCACTCCTTCAAGCTCAAAATCAGACCACCTCTACAGAAAAGTTGTCGGGTAAAACTCAACTTACTGATGTTATCATTGACACAGGTGCTTCACATCATATGACCGGCGATGTCACGTTACTCACGGATGTCAAAGACATCATACCTTCGCCTGTCACAAAGCCTGACGGGACTGCCTCTCGTGCCACTAAACGTGGAACTCTTGCGCTAAATAAAGCATATTCACTTCCCGATGTGCTATTTGTGCCGGATTTTAATTGCACATTAATCTCTGTTGCCAAGTTACTAAAGCATACTGGATGTATTGCAATCTTTACTGATGCCTTATGTTTCTTGCAGGACCGTTTTACGAGAACTTTGATTGGTGCGGGTGAAGAGCGTGAGGGAGTGTATTATTTTACGGGTGTTCTTGCTGCTCGTGCTAACAAAGTTGTCAACGAATCATCATCGGCATCATTGTGGCATCATAGATTAGGACATCCATCTACCGGTGTTTTGAGTTCTTTACCAGGTTCTTACTTCTTATTAGTACCCAATTCCTAGATATATTTGGAGGCTTGTTCTTGCACGAAAAAAAAAAGAATTATGCTTTTTGAATAAGATTGTGAAATCAAAACAATTCATACGAATAAAATAAACAAGAAATATGAAGGGAGTAAATATTTTAAGATTTGACAAACCATATAGAAGAAAAGAAAAATAAGATATAAAATTATATAATATAGGGGATGTTGTTCGTCTAACTAAACTATACAAAATATTATCTTTTGTCAACAATTTTTTCAATAATTTAACACCTAAAATGCTCGGAGAAATGGACAATTAGATGACTACAAGTCTCTAATATTTTCTTATTTAGATTAACCAACTCGGTGTTGTTATCCGAAAGAACCGTAATTGCTAATTTACATGTCTAAAAATGTGAATCCGTATGAAATCTTTTAACGTAATTGCATTTTTTTGTCAACTTAATGTACGGTTATCCACAACACAAGCTAAAAGCCTAAAACAAAGTCAACATTTTCAAGACGTTACAAAAAAATTGCCTCACTGTCATTATCCGCCTATTCGTTTGACCACGCAACATGCCAACATATCAATGAATGTAGGCATAGTCGCCAAATCGTCATTAAGCAACGCCCGTCATATTAAGGAGAAACAAAATAATCTTAATTAGTGTTAACACAACCAAATTACTACTAAATTAGACTTGACTAATTTAACAAGTCTCCTTTGATCACAATATTTTATATTCATATAAAGACATTTCTTCATTGAACCAAAACAAAAATTCATTCGTCATGAGAAAAAAATACTTGTAAATATTAGTTGTAAACTCAACCACCTTATCTTATAAAAATCACACTAGTCTCTAAACACGTTACTTCCATTCCATATTTTACTCTCATCGACTAATCAAACGAATCTTGTTTTGACAATCCTTTAAAAGTAGTATATAAACACATTTTCTTCATTGCACACTAAAAAGAAAAACTCAAAACACATCCATTTCTCTATCTTGAAGACTAATTGTGTTTTTGGCTTCTCTCTTGCATATTCGCTGCAAGGATGGGAATTTCAACACCACTCCCTACAATTTCTTGTATTTTATTTTTAGTTTTGTATTTTTCATTTTATTGCATAACACCAACTTCTTCATCAGCCTCCATCCAAGATCAATTCATAAACTGTGTCAAACGAAACACGCATGTTTCTTTTCCAGTCGAGACAACGTTATTTGCTCCTGCAAAAAACGTCTCTACGTTCAGCCAAGTTCTTGAATCAACGGCTCAAAATCTCCAGTTCTTGGCAAAATCTGTGCCTAAACCAGGATTCATATTCAGACCAATTCACGAGTCTCAAGTCCAAGCTTCCATCATCTGTTCTAAAAAACTCGGAATTCATTTTCGTGTTAGAAGTGGCGGTCACGATTTCGAGGCCTTGTCTTATGTCTCACGGATTGAAAAACCGTTTATATTAATCGATCTGTCGAAATTGAGACAAGTCGATGTTGATATTAAAACCAATAGTGCTTGGGTTCAACCTGGTGCTACGCTTGGTGAGCTTTACTACAGGTAATATTGGTCAACATATGCGTTTTCTTTAAATCTATATGAAATATTTCTATAAACAATCATATTTGTGATATATTAATATTTTCTAGGCCACCATATATATTTAAATATATATATATATATATATATATTTACAAAAAAACATTTTCACATTAGAAAAATACATATATACTTAATAACTAACAGAAACTATTTATAAAACATATACTATACTTTACAAATTTAATTTTAGAGTCTAGCATGCAAGACCGGCCCATGACATAAACATGGTAAATCGGTATACTATTGCTTAGACCACCTCCAGTGTAAATTTCTATTTTTTTTACTATAAAATAGAGTAACTCTAAAATAAAGCATGATTTTTCTCCAATGTATCACTTTATATCCTACTCTAAAATAGAGTTAATGTAAAAAAAATAGAGTTGCTCTAAATATTGAGAAATTCTCTCTTTACTCTATTTTAGAGTAGGATATAGACTAGGGTTGGAGAGATTTGTGCTTTAAAATAGAGTTTAGAGAGAAAAAAATAGAGTAGGGTTGGATATGCTCTTATGACCCAAATTTTGTGGACTGTATTTTTTAAAAAAATTAGTATTTAGTTTTATTTATGTTTAAAATAAATTTTTTTTCCTTCTCCTTTAGGTTTCATTGTATCGTTTAAGATCTTGCTTATGATATGGTTGTTTAGGATTTCAAAAATTAAATTCATTACAAATTGCATAAATTTAAATCTCAAGTAGTGCATCCGATAACAGTTGACTAAATTGACAAGCCTAGTTGCGGATTATTTTAGAAAAACATACATAATATATATACACCAGGTGCACAAAAAAAAAAAAATATATATATATATATATATACACCATACGCAAATCTAAGCTATATATGTAACAATTAGAGCGATGACATTGGACTTTCTTACTACTAAATTGACAATGACAGGCCTACTTCCGGGTCATTTTAAGAGACATACATAATATATATAAAACCATACGCAAATCAAAGCAACAAGAGTAAGCAATAACATTTTACAGTACTTACTGTTGACAAAAGATTAAAAAAAAAAAAGAAGAATATCTCACTGATTTTTTTGACATCGTATATTTTTGGTAACTTTGTTAAAGTTTTTACTTTTAACTGCAGAATTGCTGAGAAGAGCAAAGTCCATGGATTTCCCGCGGGTTTGTGCACGAGCGTAGGCATAGGTGGGTATATGACAGGCGGTGGATACGGTTCCTTGATGAGGAAGTATGGTCTTGCGGGAGATAATGTTCTAGACGTAAAGATGGTTGATGCAAATGGTAAATTACTCGACAGAACCGCGATGGGTGAGGACCTATTTTGGGCGCTTAGAGGAGGCGGTGGAGCGAGTTTTGGGATAGTTCTCGCATGGAAGATCAAGCTTGTTCCTGTTCCTGAGACCATAACAATCTTCACCGTTATCAAAACGTTAAAACAAGACGCAAGGTTGAAGATTATTTCTAAGTGGCAACAAATTGCATCCAAGCTTGTTGATGAGCTACACATCCGATTGTTACTCAGAGCCGATGGAAATACTGGAAACAAGACTATTACAATGTCCTATTTAGGTCAGTTTCTTGGTGAGAAAGGCACCTTGATGAAGGTTATGGAGAAGGATTTTCCAGAACTAGGGTTAACTCAAAAGGATTGTACCGAAATGAGCTGGATTGAAGCAGCCCTTTTCCATGGTGGATTTCCAGCTGGTTCTCCTATCGAAATTTTGCTTCAACGCCAGTCGCCTTTAGGAAAAGATTACTTCAAAGCAACGTCGGATTTCGTTAAAGAACCAATTCCTGTTTTAGGGCTCAAAGGAATTTTCAAAAGATTGATTGAAGGAAAGATAACATTTCTGAACTGGACTCCTTACGGTGGTATGATGTCGAAAATCTCCGAATCCGCGATCCCATTTCCTCACAGAAACGGAACTCTCTTCAAGATTCTCTATTACGCAAACTGGCTAGAGAATGACAAGACATCGATGAGTAGAAAAATCAAATGGATCAAAGAGATATACAGTTACATGACGCCTTATGTCTCAAGCAATCCAAGACAAGCATATGTGAACTACAGAGATCTAGACTTCGGACAGAACGAGAACAACTCAAAGGTTAACTTCATCGAAGCTAAAATCTGGGGACCTAAGTACTTCAAAGACAATTTCAACAGATTGGTGAAGATTAAAACAAAGGTTGATCCGGGTAACTTCTTCAGGCACGAGCAGAGTATCCCACCTATGCCCTGAACGAAGCTAGGTTCATGATAACGATAACATTATCAAAAATAAGAATAAATTATAAATGTATGTTGCAACTTGCCTAAGAACATACAATAATGTTTCCATGTTTTTACGAAATATGCTTCCATGTTTTTTTTTTAATCTTTTTTTTTAAATGAGACCATTTGTATAAGTCTTGGAAACCTAAACCGTTTTCATTTTTAATGAAATATATATTTACATTCTTAAAAAGAAAAAAAGGAACATATACAATATTGAATAAACTAGAAGAACTCCACAATGATTCATCTTACTTTATTTCAGAAAATGTGATAAAAATAAAATATTTTTTACCTTACTTTTTGAAATAATGCTTCTTATACTCACCAATTGATTCTAAATCCAGTTTTTTTAAGCAACCCTAATTTTCTTATTAGGAGAATCGTTCTTATGTTCAACCTTTTCGTTAAATGGCATTCAAACAGTTTCATGACTACGAAGGCTTGTCTTATGTCTCACAAATCCAAAAACCGTTTATATTGATGGATCTGTCAAAGCTGAGACAGATCAACATTAATATTAGAGACAAGTAGACAACAGTGCTTGGGTTCAAGCTGGTGCTACAGTTGGTGAACTTTATTACAGGTACATAAATTAAGGAAACAAAAACTAAGACAATCTTTCAAGAATTAAATCTTTTGTGTTATATTTGATAGAAACTGTTTTGTTACTCGTAGGATTGCAGAGAAGAGCAAAGTCCATGGGTATCCTACGGGTTTATGCTCGAGCTTAGGCATAGGAGGGCACATAACAGGCGGTGCGTATGGTTCTTTTATTAGAAATTTGAAATGTATGTTATAATTTTTTAAAATTTGAGATGTATCATATTCTTTTTCTAAAATGACATTTTTGTCTTTAATTAATAACTAAAAAATCAGAAAACGAAAATAAAATAATTAGAGTAGTTAGCCTTTACAAATATTATTTAAAATTCACAATTAAACTGTTCATATTAAAAATTATTTTGTGAAAAATGTTCGATAATGATGGAACTAAACTAATAATTATGATATAAATAATGAATTTTAATTATATAATAAAATTATCTAGATTTTGGGTTGATGTAGTTAATATTTTGGAAAATGATTGGTTTAATATAAACTAAGAATTTTAATTATATATAATACAAAAATATTTTCTTATAATTTTTTTATAGTTAATATTTTTGAGATATATAATATATATGCACTATATTTATTTTAAATTTATTACAAATATAAATTATATAAATATAATTATCCTAAAATAAATTACTAATTTAAATATTATAACTAAAAATAATTATCTCTATTCAAAAAAAAAACAAATCAACAGTTCAAAAGAATCGACAATGTAGAAAATCAATTAACCAAAATACAAGTCAGTTGTTTTAATATAAGTCAATAGAGAATAAAATTAAGTCGACAAAAATAAAATATAAGTCAACAGTTCAACAAATCAACCTTATCAATAAATCAATGTAAAATTAAATAAGTCAATAGTTTTAAAAAGTCGACTGTGTAAAATATTAATCAATCAAAATATAAATCAACTGTTTTAAAATAAGTCGATAAAAAATAAATTTAGTCGACGAAATAAAATATAAGTCGACAATTTAAAAAATCGACCTTATTAGTAAGTCAACATAGAATGAATTAAATCTACCATGAATAAACATGTCGACAGCAAAAATTATAAATCAATAAACAAAATAAATTATTCAATAGTTCAAAAAATCGAGTATTATATAAATCAACTAGTTAAAATATAAGTCAAGTGTTGTAAAATAAGTCGACAGAAAAAAAAATTAAGTCAACAAAAGTGAAAAATAAGTCGAAAGATCAAAAAATCGACTTTATCAATAAATCGACATAAAATGAATAAATTTACCAAAAAATAAGAAGAATTTATTTATTTATTCATTATAAGTTATAGAATTTTCTGATTATTAATTTTTAAGTAATTTACAAATTTTACTAAAATTATCAAGGGGCTTTTGCAAAAATGCCACTTTTTCAATGACAATTTTCAAAAATACCCCTTTTTTAAAACCTTATAAAAAATGATCTTAAAAATATAAGATTTACCCAAATATGTATGTAATATTATTAAAACATATACAAACTACATTTCTATGTATCTAAAATCTTATAAATACTTTATAAATACCTTATAAATGCATTTTAAATACCTTTAAAAACCTTTAAAATATCTTGTAAAACCTTTGAAAAACCTTAAAAATCTTTTAAAATAACTTGTAAAACCTTTAAAAACACCTTATAAAACATTATAAATACTTGGATCGAGTCTTCAAGTAGTAGTTACAATCCATAAGTACCTTATAAACCTAATAAAACTTTATAAAAATTTCAGATTTAAAAAGGGGCATTTTTGAAAAGGGGCACACCAAAAGGGTATTTTTAACAATTTCTCTATTATCAACAATAATATTTTTTATTTTTTATCTATTCAAAATTTTAGATTATATATGATTACTACAAACATTGTAAATAATTTTTTTATTTTTACTATTAATATATAAAAACGAATTTTAGTTAATTTAAATTTTTTGTATTATTTTTAATTTATTAATTTAAATACTACTTAAATTAATGAAAGGGTATTATGGTAAATTTTTATTATAAAAAGAGTACTATTCAAATTACTACATCACTTAGTGTATTTTTCGAATTTCTTATATAATTTAGTATATTTATAAAAATCTCCTTATTAATTATTATTTTAAAATTTTATATTTAAAAGTGTATTTTTCAAACTATAAGTCATAAATAGGGTAGTTTTCAAAAACCCCAAAAAAAAATTGTGAACACCATTCTTAATTTCTTATACAAAACTAGATTAGTAGATGCGGATATCGAAAACCCTTATCCCCTATATAATAATTGAGAATACTTTTTGAAAAAAAGTTTGCCCTTATATGTGATTAACAAAAATGTCAGGTTAACGTTTCAGATAGAGCTTTTTAGCCCATTTAATTAATTGCCTAACATTTACTAAAGTAAGTACATGTTTTATATTTACTGTTATATATACATATTGCATCTCACAAAAAAAATGAAATTCCAATTAAAACACAATTAAAGAAACAATTAATCTAATCTAATTAGAGGAAGACGACCTAACATTTTTCCTATATTAACATAACGAGTCTACGTTAACAAAGACATTAATCTGTACGTATATTAATAAGAAAGATAATCTTAATAATCAATCTTGGTCATTTGTATTATTTGTATCGAAATTACAATTAAAATAAAATATGCTTTAAATGTAGACTCTTTTTTTTTTTTTGTCAGCCAATTTCCATTAGATATTATGGAAATTACAGAAAGCCCAACAAGGACAGATTACATAAGTGATTACAAACCTTATTAAAACCCAAATTAAGGAAGCCCAGATACAAAAGTAACACACGTATGTAATACGTGTATGATGAAAAGCAAATCAAGAGGCCCCACCATATTTCTTCTCGGTTCTTCTTGCTTTTTCTCGCCGCCGTCTTAGATCTGCAAACAATCTCTGCTTCTTTCTGCCGGTGACGACGATAACAACAAATGAAGGCTTGAATTCACGAATCTTAACCATCTTTCTACTGATAAACCGTTGCAAATAAACTGGATTCATCAAAAGACAAACTCAATCCAACTCCAAGTGGAAGCTCCACCTAAGACCTAGAAGAGAGGTCTTCAATCCTAAACAAAGAGGACATAGCGGTGAAGAAATTACTCCATTTATGAAGAAGTATCAAGTTGCTTGTTAATCCAACCAAAAGCAAACATGATTTGAGATAAACTTCGGTAGAAAGTGGGAGGAGGGAAGAAACAAAAAAAGATAAAATCCTAACTTAGTCGATAATACAAAAAAGCTAAGATAAAAAAACATCGACTAAGAGGAAATAAAACATCCGAACAAAGTCGGAAAACAAAAAACAAAAAACCTAGAAATTTCCGGTTAACCGGAAATCGCCAATCTCTCTCTGAAGGATGAACAGTGCGATAAGAGAGAGAATAAATGTAGACTCATTTGTGCAAATTCAGCATCTAAAATTTAATTCAATTTAAGAAAAACTCTCTCAGGCACGATTTTCGAGAATCTATTCTGGGTAAAAGTTTTTGAAAAGGAGATCTAAACTTTCATCTTTTGCCAAAAACAGCAAAGTCTCAACCACTTTTCTTTTCCCAAAATAGCAAATTCCGACCAAAACTAGCCTTAGAGAGCAAACTCTGGCGGTTTTTCACAGGAGAGTCCGGCGTGGGAGACGCCCCTCATCCCTGTGAACACTTGCACCACATGAATCACGACTCAGATTAACCACCAGAGATTGAGGAGACTTGTAGCTGCATACCAAGCACTTATGACCAACTCTGCTCTCTCCTCCTCAAAGGTACAAATCGAACTCTGCATTTATGGTTAAATTTGGTCAACCTCTATTGAATACTCTCACTATATGTGAAGAACCTTGAAAGCGTTTAAAGACTTGCCTTGTCTGCTAGCTATTGAAAACCTCTCACCTTGTGTGAAGAACCTTGTTAAACTCGTTATCTACTGAAAAGAAGGTCCTACATCACTACAAACATGAGCTCTCGTATACCCTACTCTGCAAAAGGGAAAGGTGTTGCTCACTACTACAAAGAGACACCTAACTACCGCCGACAGTACCCAACAAGGACTTACCATGAGAGAAGTAGCTCACAACAAAGCCAAAGAAGTGGTACCGAAAGAGTACAAGACTTCTCTGCTCCTCCACTCAAAAGAATCAAAGCTCCTGAACTGGACAACTATGACCTAATAAAAGAAAATGAGCTTACACTCATGGGGAGGCTCACAAACCCATCTGCTCAAAGGTTATGGTCACTCATACCGTACCTGTCAAACCGCTGGAATCTGAAAGGCAAAGCAACTGGGTCAGATCTTGGAAATGGATGCTTTCAGTTCAGGTTTGAATTTGAAGAGGACTTAGCAAAAGTCCTGGATAATAGGCCTTACCATTTTGACCAATGGATGGTCATACTACAAAAATGGGAACCGGTGATCTCGGCCTCCTTCCCTTCACAGATTCCATTTTGGATTGAACTACAGGGACTCCCTATGCACTTCTGGAAGAAGCAAATGATCTACAAGATAGGAGAAGAACTTGGATTAGTCCTAGATCATGAAATCACCCCAGCAGCTGCAAGAATTAAAGTGCAAATTGATGGTCTGGCTCCTCTGACAAAGCAAACAGTGGTGGAGTTTTCTGATGGAAAGGAAGCTTTGGTTACTTTAGAGTACAAAAATTTAAAGAAGCACTGCTTCCATTGCCAAAGGCTCTCACATGACATATCTACCTGCCCTGGTCTAGGCAAAGGGGAAGAACAAACAAACCTCAGGCTCCCTCCTCCACCTGCAGGAAAAACTTCAAAAGACAAACAAGTGTACCCAAGGGCACCATCACGAGAAGTTCAATCCAACCACTCTGGATTCAACAATAGTAAAGCAGACTATACTTCGAACAAAAGAAAATATGATGACAGAGATCTAAGAAACAACTTGCCTACTGAATCAAGAGCTTTCAGTCACCGATCTTCTAGCTATCAGAGATCCCCTCCTAGAGGCCTGAACTACTCCAGGAAAGAACCATCAAGATATACGGATAGATATCAACATACTTCCCAGAGACCTAACTTACAATGGAGAGAGAGGACCTTTCCTTCAACAGAGAGACCTGGAAGTTCTGAGATTTCAAGAACAAAGAGACCTCCCCTTGAAAGAGGATCTACTGTAGGAGACTCTTCTCCCTCCCAGAGGCTGGCACCTACAAATGAAGAAATCATGGGAGAGTTAAGAGAGGTTACAGTACAGTATACGAGTTGTGCTGATCCTACTGAAAGCTTGGCAAGAAAACAAAGGGTCATTCAAGGAGAAGCTAGAGGAATGATGGCAGACACTGCTGCTCAAATCATGGCTGCCACCACCATGACAAACCAGTACAACTCACTATCACCAGAAGATCAGAATTCAGCACAATTACCTCTTTCACAGGATGTCCCAGTCCATCCTGCAGTGCTTAATGCGATTGGAGCCTCCTCTGGAAAGAAGAAGAGAGGCAGGCCGCCACTCAACAAACCTAGTAACAAGAGCCCTCTGAAGCTCAAAGGGGCCAAATCTAGTAAGAGAAACAAGGAGATCATCCAGAATTCCCCAAAAAGGAAAGGATCTGATGCTAGAATTACTCCCCCTGAGGAAGCACTTTCAAATAAAAATCAGCGAATCCCTGCAAAACAAATATTATCACTTCCTGATGATGAGGCAGGCCCCTCAAATATCAGAGAACCTCCACAAGCTGTAATCATACCAGCTATTGTTAAAAAGAAAGTGGATTTTCAAAATCCACTCCCTCCTCTTCCTTAAAAGTGGTGAGTTGGAACTGTTGTGGTTTGGGAAATCCCACAACAGTTCGACGTCTTGCGGAGATGCATAGAGAAATCTCTCCAGACATAATTTTCCTTATGGAGACTAAGAACACAGATGATATTACCCTTAAGAAGCTCCAGAACTTGCAATACTCCTCTTGTAAGCTAATTCCTCCTCAGAGTAGAGGCGGAGGAGGACTAGCTCTCTTATGGAACCAGTCAGTAGAGTTGGAAGTACTAACTGAATGTCCAAACTTCATTGACACTCACAATAAAGCAGAAGGAAGATCTTTCTATGCTACCTTTGTTTATGGTGAACCTGAAAGAGCCAAGAGACAAGAAATTTGGAGTATGTTATCAGCTATTGGACAGGATAGAGCAGATCCTTGGTGGCTCACAGGAGATTTTAATGACATTATAGACACATCAGAAAAACAAGGAGGAGTGGAAAGACCTGAGGGCTCATTTGTTGATCTCCGAACTCTGATGTCAGAGTGTGACTTGTATGACCTGAGGCATACAGGAAACTTTCTATCTTGGAGGGGCAAAAGACATGACCACCTAGTTTTCTGCAGGCTGGATAGGTCTATGTCAAACAGTTGTTGGGCTGAGGAGTATCCCTCTGGAAGAAGTGACTATCTTAGATTTGAGGGCTCAGACCATAGACCATTAGTCACCTACTTCGACCTGAAAAAACAAAAAAAGAAAGGCCTCTTTCGTTATGACAGACGATATAGAAACAACAAAGAGGTTACTGAGCTTGTGATAGAGAACTGGAGAAGTAACGAGTATGAAGAGGTGGATATAAAGATTAGTAGATGCAGAAGAGCAATCATAGCCTGGAGCAAAGCAAAGCAGCTTAATAGTCAGAAGAAAATTGAGCTTTGCCGCAACAACTTGGAATTGGCAATGGTAAGTCCAACCTCTGATACTGCTCTACTGTCTAAGCTAAATGAGGACCTTAATATTGCATACAAGGAAGAAGAGGAATTCTGGAAACAGCGCAGTCGTCAACTATGGTTAACACTAGGAGACAAAAATACTGGCTTTTTTCATGCAATAACAAAAGGCAGAAAAGCAATCAACAAATTCTCAGTAATTGAAGATGAAACTGGAGATAAATTCTATGAGGAACATCAAATTCTAGAGGTCATTGTGCAGTATTACCAGCAACTGTTCACAAAGCTAGAATCAACTGAAGGAGATAGAGAGACAACAGTAGAAGAGGCACTTGTACCTTGTATATCAGAAGAGATGAACACTGCTCTGATCTCCATTCCCTCAGCTGCTGAAATAAAGATGGCTTGCTTCTCTATCCATGCAGACAAAGCACCAGGGCCTGATGGCTTCTCTGCAAGCTTCTTCCAGACCAATTGGGATACTATCAATGATCAAATCATCCGGGAGGTCCAAAGTTTCTTCTCCTCAGGCTTACTCCCCTGCAACATAAACAACACTCATGTAAGGCTTATTCCCAAGATCAGGAGCCCACAGAAGATGCAAGACTACAGGCCTATAGCCCTTTGCTCAGTCTACTATAAGATCATCGCAAAACTACTCACAAAGAGACTGCAGCCCATCCTATCAAGCATTATTTCGGAGAATCAAAGTGCATTTGTTCCACAAAGAGCAATATCAGATAATGTACTAATTACACATGAAGTACTACACTATCTACATACCTCAGGTGCAAAAAAGAGGTGCTACATGGCAGTGAAAACTGACATGAGCAAGGCCTATGACAGGATAGAGTGGGATTTTGTCAGATTAGTGCTGGAGAAGCTTGGCTTCCATCATGTATGGGTGAACTGGATCATGCAGTGTGTAACTTCAGTCTCTTACACCTACCTTCTGAATGGATCAGCCCAGGGACTGGTTAGGCCTCAACGCGGATTGCGCCAAGGAGACCCACTCTCACCTTACATTTTCATCATGTGCAGTGAAGTTCTGTCTGGACTCTGCAAAAAGGCACAATCAGAGGAGAAACTCACAGGAATCAAAGTTGGAAAAGAAAGTCCCCGCATAAACCACCTGTTATTTGCAGATGACACTATGTTCTTCTGCAAATCTGACAGCCAAGAATGCAGCACTCTCCTCAACATTCTTCATAGATATGAAATGGCATCTGGCCAAAAAATAAATCCTCAGAAGTCAGCAGTCACCTTCTCCTCTAAAACAACCAGAGAAGTCAAAGATAGAGTGAAACTGCAATTGGGAATTGAGAAAGAAGGTGGTTTAGGAAAGTACCTGGGACTTCCTGAGATGTTTGGCAGAAAAAAGAAGGACTTATTTAGCACGATTGTGGACAGGATCAGACAGAAAGCTTGTAGCTGGTCCTCCAAATTTCTCTCTCCTGCAGGGAAAGTCATCATGCTAAAATCAGTATTAGCTTCCATGCCCGCATACACCATGTCATGCTTCAAGCTACCTAATTCACTATATAAACGGATTCAATCAGCCTTAACACGGTTCTGGTGGGATGCAAGCATGGAGAAAAAGAAAATGTGCTGGGTCTCATGGCAGAATTTGTCAAAAGCTAAAGGAGAAGGTGGACTAGGGTTTCGAGACTTACAAAGCTTTATTGATGCACTCCTTGCTAAGCTTAGTTGGAGGATCCTCACCAAACCACACTGCCTCCTCGCCAAAATTCTTCTTGGGAAGTACTGCCATAAGAATTCATTCTTAGAGAGCACAGCTCCTACTAATACCTCACATGGTTGGCGTGGAATTTGCATAGGCAAGGACCTACTCGCTTCGCAGCTGGGAAGACTAATTGGCAATGGAGCCACAACCAGTATTTGGAATGATCCCTGGCTTTCCCTTAAAACCCCGCAGAGACCTATGGGACCTGCACCTTTTAACAGTCATAACATGATGGTTTCAGAACTCATTTCCCCTATAACTCTTGACTGGGACAGGGAGAAAATCAGAGACATCTTACCTGCATTAGAAGAGGAGATTCTGGAAATTAAGCTAAGTGGCCTTGGAGCTGCAGATTCTCACGCATGGCTCCCATCAAAAACGGGTCTCTATACGGCAAAATCTGGATATTATGAAGCAGTAAAAGATGAAAAGAAGTTAGACCAGAACCAATTCCAAGCTTCCAACAGAGACTTCAATTGGACAAAAGAAATCTGGAATATCCAGAGCTCCCCAAAGACAAAATTCTTCCTTTGGAAAGTAATGAGAGGAGCTTTACCTTTGGGAGAAAATCTCAGGTCAAGGAACATCAACACCTCTGCGGTCTGTACCTTCTGCGGTGAGGAAGAGACTGCCCTCCACCTCTTCTTCAAGTGTAACTTTGCTAAGAAAATCTGGGAGCTTGCCCCATTTAAAGAGCCAATTGCAGGGGACCGGATTCCCTCTTTCAGAGCAGGGCTTGAAGCTTCTAAAACCATGACCTGTCTACCACCAAGTGGCGTTAACAATGGTCCGCTACTACCTTGGATCATCTGGGCAATTTGGCTGGCGCGAAATCAGAAATTATTCAGTGATAGATCTTCAACGCCAATGGAAACACTGGTTCATGCCATTAGGCTCGCCAGAGAATGGCAAGGAGCACAAGCGGTCAAAACAGCCAACCCAACAGCTCACCCAAGGCTATCCAAGAGAAAACGATTCGAGGAGGAGACTTTCTTATGCAAGACAGATGCAGCATGGAGTGAAAACCAGAAAGCTGCAGGTTTTGGATGGAATTTCTCAAAGCAATCATCAGGATTCATAGTCGAGGGCTCATCTGCGGATCTACACATCAGATCTCCACTTATGGCTGAATCGATAGCCATCCTCCTTGCAATCAAACACGCCCAAACTCTCGAGATCACAAATCTCTCTTTAGCTTCAGATTCCAAGCAAGTAATCGAAGCCATCAATTCGGAGCAGCCTTTGAAGGAGCTCCACGGGATTCTTCACGATATCCGGATTTTATCTTCTAGCTTTCATTCAATCTCTTTCAATTTCATCTCTCGAAAAGATAATCAAGAGGCTGATGCCCTTGCAAAACTCTCTCTGAGATCCCTTGTAATCGAATCTTAATGTGTTTTAATAGAAAGCACCCTTTGCCCAAAAAAAAAAAAAATTTAATTCAATTTATTATGCTCTGAATGTAATCTATAAATTTGACTCAATTTATGTTCCTTACGTAGTACGACTTTAACACTAGTCTAAAAATAAAGGAACTACCCACTAATCATATTCTTGACCAAAACAAATCAATTAGCTTATTAAACTAGTGGTTATGATATTGTTTGAACGACGTTTGAACGACGATATAGTCGGTCAAGAGCTAAAAGTTCACGAAACAAAGGCTTTAGACGCCATAAGGTGAAGAAATATTTAGGAACAATTTTTCAAAAGGGATTTGATCTCATTCATTGCTTTTGTTAGTGGGCCAAATTAAAGAGCTTTTATTTATAGGAAGCTAAATGGTTTGGGTCGATGTTGCGCGACATCCATCTTCGACATAGGCAAACAAAAATCCTCTTACATATATCTCATAAATGGGTTTTTTTTTTTTTACCCTCTTATATGCAACTAGGGATTGACCCGCGGTACACCGCGGGACTATATTGTTTTTTAAGAAAATAATATATGTTTGTTTGAGAGAAATTAATATAGGTTTTAAACATAATAAGTCTTTATATAACCCATTTAGATGTGTGATTTGAATATATATGGAAATCAATGTAGTGCTAATTGTATGAGTAGTATGTTGTATGTTTGAATATTTATAATAAAACGAATGAGATTAATATTCAGTAAGCGACGATGTACCGGGTTGTGTACAAAGTACGTATCGTCTTATTGTGTTTGTTGTATATTTAAAAACTTTTGAAAGTGTATAAGGACTTTATTGTTAATGTGCAAATATATGTTTTGGTTCAAAACATTTGGTTATGGTTAGAAATATCTAAATATGATATCTCTTTATTTATTTTCTTGTTGAAAGGAAAAACATATGTGGTAGTGAAATAATTCCGTTGTATTATATATGTAGAGAATTATTGTATTTAATTATGATTATATATTTGAGACAAATCAGTGTTAATTTCATAAATGAAATTTATAAATCACATTTATTGTATGAGATTTTGTTGAGTAACAAAATCAAAATTGACATGTCCATTTCAAATTAGATGCATATATTAAGGTTGTTTGGACATTAATCTTAAATGTAATAATAATCAGCTGGTTTAATTAGTTTTGGTTTATTAAACCAATACTTGGTTTAGTTAAACCAACGAAATTGAAGCCAACCAAATGCTGAAAACAAAATCGAAATCAACAGCTACGTTGAGTCCGATCCTCCACTCTTCTTTCAATCGAAGAAGCTGATTGATTTCTTCCGATTACCTGATTTCCGGCGAAGGTATCTCCGACGAATTCATTTCTACATTCCTCCTGAAAGCTGCATTAATTCCGGAAGAGATCTAACGTCTCTGCTTTTTGATTTCTCTCGAGCTTGGAGATTGAGAGAGTGATTATAATTCTGGTGGTTCTATAATACTGGTGAGCTAATTCAATGATGCAATTTGAATCTATGGAGTTCGAAACCTAGAAGATGGAGATCATCAATCAGAGGAAGCTTCCATTACTGAGGTAATACATGAAATTCTCAAACTTTCTCTACTAATTGCAATTGATTGGTAACGTATAAGAGTAATTGATCGCCAGTTTGAAATAGCTTTGTTTCTGGTTCATGTGATTAATGTATATGGTTGTTTAGTAAATTAGTAGAGAAAGTTTCTTTGATGTAGATACTTGTATATCTCTGCATGTAGAGTTGACTTAGCTAATTGGATTGTATATGTTGATTTCTAGAAATGTAGTTCTAGATAACTATAGCTGATTGATTAGAAGATATGGTGAATAGGCACACTTCAATCTAGTAGTACAATGTTTGAGGCAGATATTGAAAGAAATAAAAAGATAGAGCTCATAATTTCATTGAAGATTGAAAAAAAGAAATGACTGAAATGATCATATATTGAATGGTAGCTTGTTTGTCTGCCTGTTGAGTTACTTGATTGGAAGCTTGACTGCTGCCTGAGAAAATTAGAAATTGTTTCCATGTTAATATTTGATTGTGGGTTTTTCAAGCCATAATTGAAATCGGTAGAGTATGTTAAAATAAGAAAACATACCTTCTCTGAACCAATTCACTGAGAATGGTATTAGGCAAGTTAGCCTATGTTCTGAAAAACCTCCTTGAAAACAACATTGGTTGTTTGCTTCTGAATTTTTCCTTCTTTGTCTAGTATTAAGATTTTCAAACCTTTCTTAGACGTAACCCTAGACAACGCAACATAAAGCTGACCATGAGAGAAAACAGGTTTAGGCAAGTAAAGTCCAACATGTTCTAAAGATTGACCCTGGCTCTTATTGATCGTCATAGCAAATGCAACAGATAGTGGAAACTGTCTTCTACGCATCTTGAATGGCAATTTGGTATCTGAAGGTGTAAGGTTTACAGTAGGAATAAACACTATATCACCAACTCTATCTCCTGTTATAACTCTAGCTTCCACAATCTGCTTACATAGCTGTGTAATCTGAAGCCTAGTCCCATTACATAAACCACCTTTAGGATCTAAATTTCTAAGCAACATAACCGGAGCACCAACTTTCAAACGCAAAGAATGGTTTGGCAAACCTGCTACTTTGATACTGTTTAAAAAATCAGGAGTGATAACAGGATTCTTAAGTGAGTCAGAATCATCGGGATCTATACTATCAGCTGATAGATAGATTCGTTCATCACCTGTATGTAAACAATATAAATCCACATGTCAGATGTTTACATAATTAATTACACTTCACAGATTTGCTAGAAAGGAAATAGCATATAGTTAAAGTAGTCCAACCTTCTAAATGCTCTAGCATATACTGATTTATAGTGTTGACATCATCATTTTTTGGTGCCAAAATAGCTCTTTTTTGAAAGAATTTAGGATCAATGATGGTGTGGAGTTTTGTTGGATCACCATAAATTTCCCAAGTAATAGCTTCTACAGGATTTTCTGCTTCTGTAATCAACAAATCATGTGGAATATCTATTACTGCTTCCCTATCATTAGGCTCATTAATCCTACCATCTCCAACAGCCAATAACCAATCAGAAAACTCTTGGATCTCTTTAGCTTCTGCAGGACTTAAATTGTTTGCTAGTAGTCTCATGTTCTTAGTCAACTTCAAGACTTTGCAGTGATCCCAGAGATACGAAGCATTTAGAGATGACATCACTATTTCTGCTCTACCTGCACCGGGAATTACCGGAAGAACTTGCCTGAAATCACCACCAAAAACAACAACCTTACCTCCGAAAACCTTGTTGTTTCTATTTTTCATAATTTCGCAGAAGCTTTTGTCTAAAGCTTCGAAACAAAACTTGGTCATCATTGGAGCTTCATCCCATATAATTAGAGATGCTTCTTTGATAAGATCTGCTAGGTCAGATTTAGGCTGGATCTTGCAAACTGAAAACTCATCAGGAGTCAGTGGGATTGAAAACCTAGAATGTGCAGTTCTACCTCCTTCTAACAACAATGAAGCGATTCCACTTGAGGCGACATTAAGAACAATCTGTCCTTTAGATCTAATCGCAGCTGATAGTGTCTTCCAAACAAACATTTTACCAGTTCCTCCAAATCCATAAACAAAAAACACTCCTCCTAAATTATTGAAAACAGCACCAGTAATCTCATTGTAGATACTTCTCTGCTCAGTAGTTAGCATCTGTATCCACTCTGCATGTTTTTCTGCCAATTTACCATCACGGTTGTATCTCTTTTCATCACTTATCAGTCGATTAGAATTATCAATACCTTCTCTTGAAGGCTTGGGAAAACTCTCAAAATCTTCTAGAGTGCTTCCATTAGATAACAAAATTTTCTCTATTTCTTGGAGAGTATAGTTCTTAATTTCCGCTTCTGTGAGGGTAAGTTCTGCAAAGATTAGTATGTTAGAATTAAAAAAATAAGCTAAGCACTTTAGTATAAATAGACATGTCCATACTAAGACCACAATAGTATACAAACCTTGATTGTTGAACTCTGTTCTCTTCTTTGTCTCAATATCCTCAGCTAACATATGCCATGTTTGTTCCCAAACATGTTTTGGTCTAGCCAGAGACCCAGAAAGCAGCAGCATTGCAAAAAAATTCCTCAAATAATCTCCAAAACAAAACTGTCTTAATTCTACCAGACCATCAATGAAGACCTGATCATCATCTAGAATACCACGTGCAAAACATGCTTCTTTGTAAGTTTTGTAGACAACACCATTAAATGTTTTGATGTCAGCATAAGTCTTTGGACCTCTGACAATGTTAAGTAAGACTCTAAGATAGTACTCATCTTCCATTTTCCTTGGTACGTAGTTAATGCGACCCAAAGACCAACCTCTTTTTCTTGGATTGAACTTCTTATTTGTTCCATCCCAAGTGAAATATGCTGGAATTTCTGCATACAAACACTCTCGTGCACGTTTTCCTTTCTTTCCAACTGCATTCTTCCTATTCAAAGTGAGCCAGGCCATAAACTGAGAGTCTTGATTCGATACACGTTCTAGAACATCTGCAATCTTTGCCTTGGGATCGAAAAAAGCTGGTTGCTTTCCTTCACAATGGAAAGATAGTTTTAGGACAGGAGTGGATCTATGTTGAATAGGAAATTTGTAAATCCTCCAAATAGCTTCTGACGCAGATACATACCTGTGGAAGAAAGATTACTTAAAATATGAGTAGTGAATCTTGAGCTTAAAAATTATTAGAGAAATTAACTTTATAAAAAGACAAAAACTAACCTGCAGTCAAACCAATCTTTGATTTCATTCTTCTTTTTCTCAGTGGAAACTGGTTCTTCACCAGGAGTTGTTGTTGTTTCACCAGCTGTAGATTGCTTTACTGGTTCTACAATGAATACAACTTTATCTGGTCCTTTGTTTATATACTTAAATAAGTATTTGATAGAACCGTTCTGATTGCACCATTCCACATTGATATGAGCATTATATCGCAGGGATAGTTTTTTATTATAAGGCACAACATACCTATTATCACATTTGATTCCACCTTTTTCAACATAATCATCTGTCAGCCTCCTTCTATAGACAGGAAAACCATCAGCTCCAACCTTTGTGATATCTTGATGTTTTTTGGGATAATGTTTAGAACATTGGCCTTCAACCATACATGGAGAATTCATATTTGCTGAACCACATGGGCCATGAATCATAGAGTTTTTAATAACTTCATAGAGATCTGGTTCTTTCTCTTTGTCGGGAATCTCTGCACAGATCATCCTGTCGATATCGTCAGCAGTTGGTAATTTACTTTTACTATCCATAAATAAGAGAATGTGTGCATGAGGTAATCCTCTTTTCTGGAATTCAACTATATACATAGCTGCAAAAGTAGAAATGTATATTTAGATTAGGAAAACCAACTATAATAATAACAGAAACACATACATCAATAAAAGACTGACAAACTTACATGCTTCCGTCTTGCCCAGCATCTTTTTCTCTGTTAAATCTTGCATTAGAGAATCCAGCTTAATTTTGAAAATCCTCGCAACTATGTCGGGTCTGTCATCAGAAGTTAACCCTCTTGCTTCACAATATCTTGTTATCTCAGGCCACTTAGGGTTACATGTAAAAGTGATGAATAGATCAGGGAAACCATAATGTTTACATATGGCCATTGCATCGTAATAGCTCTGAACCATATACCTAGGTCCACCAGTGAAAGAAGATGGAATAAGGCATTGGTTACCTTCTTCACTCATATCTGTTGTCCCAGATTCAGCTGCTTCTTTAATAGAGTTGAAGTTTTCACACCGCAGCTTTGACTGATTAAACTTTATGTAGCTAAGTCTGTTGGTTTCAATAGTTGTATAAGCATCACATATAAACTGTTGAAATAACCTTCTAGAGCGCAGAAGAGTATGACACTCATTTTCCCTCTCTTGAATGCGGAATGCAAACCACTGCCTCATACTTATACACTTCTTCTTCTGGTTATACCCTGATTTATAACACTTCTCAATACCAGGCCTGTAACCATCTTCACCATAACAAAAAATAAGTGGGTATTGTAGAGCCAAATATGAAATGTGAATCTGGCTTATCCTCTTTAGTTTTCCACTTTTTCTTTTTTCAAGAATTATATCACGGTTAGGCATTCCATGAGTAAAATCCCCAGGGATCAAAGCAGCAACCTCTCCTGCTGTTGGCATACTATATGTCCTGCCATCAACACCCTTACGATCCGCGACTATACGCATGTGAAAAGGCTCATCATCAGTAGTTTCTATCCTCTCTCTTGCTGATCTGAACTTTATAACATAAGGGTTGACAGCATTGAGCATTTTAATTATGGCTTCAATGAGTTCTTTGTCCAGTTTCTGTTTTCCTGATGATGACTTAGCATTATTTCCCTTACTACAACAGCACATGAAAAAACCAAATTAGTTACTAACCAAATCTGTATATTGAAAGACAAAGAAGATAGGATTTTAAGATTGATTACCCGATGACAGTAGCTCTATTGTCAACTTCATTTTCTGTATCAACTATATATAGTTGGGAATACTTAGCATAATCACCCTCATCAGGAACCAAACTCCCAATCAAATGATAGTTTCCACCTTGCAAACGAAACATGCAAGGTCCTCTACCTTTTGGCATGGAATTGTCTACCTTTCCACCAAGGGAGGTCATTGCGAAAATCATATTATATATTCTGGATAGAGCTTGGTAATTTCTGCTAAGTGCATCATCTCCTGAAAGCAGCCTCTTGATAAGTTCAGGAGATTCCTTGAGAAATGGCAATTTTACACTTCCTTGACCACAACATAGTGTAAACACAGGATCCTTGCCAGTTTCTTTTTTCCTTATACGCTCAGCAAACCACATCAAAGCACCACAGTACTTACACTTGTATGTAGCATCACCGTGGTCAAGATAACCTGAAAACAATAAGATTATAAAAATAGACTTTATATCCTCAATAATGTGTCATAGACAGAAACATCTGTTCATATGTTACCTGTGTTTTTCTTTTGATTCTTAGTTTTATCCAGTCTTGGACGACCTCTTTTCTTAGGTTCATTAACAACAATAGGTTCTGCTTGAGGTGGGACACTTTTCTCCAGAAATCTATCAATTTGAGACATGAATGTAACATGTTCTGCAGAAGATTTTCTTGTCTGTGCCATAATTTTTCGTTCATGAGTAGACACATGTGGCTGTGTCTCACTTGGTTTATGAGACGGATTAGCATCTTCAATTTCATCATCAGTGGCACTAAGATAGTAGTTTTGTTCATCATCAGTTTCATTGTCAGACAAACAGTCATAGTCACCATCTCCTATGCTGTCCTCATCAGTACTACAATCATAGTAGTTTGGTTCCACTGGTGCAGAGGATTGCTGCTTTTCTATACATGAAAACAATATGTTCATTCTTATCTGACTTTGTGAAGTAAAGGGAGTAACCAAATACTAAAACAGAGGAAAATCTTACGCTTCATAAATGTAGAAGATGATGCTTTTTCAAACTCTTTTTGTAGATTTCTTACATGATAGTTGCCAACATCACCAGTATTGATATGTTTCTCTCTGCTTATACATGAATTAGGCATACCATATTGTTGTCCTTGTAAAAAAAATTCCAAATATTAAAAAGTTATATGGTTGTCTATAGTAACAAACATTTATATGATTAGCATGGTATACATGTTTAATTCAATCTGATATATACTAACCTGTCTGCTCCTGATATGCAGTAGCTGGTGTCCTAAATAGAGGTGAGGACGATGAGGATAAGTTCATCATCGTATTGGTCAGGTCTTTGAAAGGAATGGTAGAATATCTCTGACTCGGTTGAGAGTTCTCCTGGAACATCGATGTAAGTCCAGAGTTTCCCATTGAACCTGAAAATCTATTTAAAAATAAGCAAAAATTCTTGTACCACATTCATCATAAAAACTGTCAGACATTATTCTTATTCTTTAAAGAGTTATGAAATTACCAACTGAATAAGGTATATCTTTTGCAGAATCTTTTCCCATTTGAGAAGATGGTGTCTGACAGTTTTCATCACCTCCAACACCAAGGTTGGTAATATCTCTAAATACTCTACTGAAAGCTGATCTAAGAGGAACAGAACCAATAGTATTAGATCCAGTAGTCTGAGTTATTTGGCTCACAGGTGTGGGAGTTTCAGTGAAACGGGATTTCTTTTCTGGTTGTGGGGATCTATTTAAATCTAAGAGAGGGTAATCTGGTTTTTTTTTCATTTTCAAACTGTAGGTGGTACACTTTACTAAACAATGAGTGAGGTAGTAAAATCTTTGTGTTCACTCTATAAACCTAATGACCGAATAAAGTATATGGCAATATCTTAGATGGAGAATTATGGTTGGATACACAAAGATTTATTCTATATTTTAGGAAAGCTGATAAAGTTTGGTATGGATTTTACTCAATATTAGACAGAATAAAATCTAATTGTGTGATTTGATTGTGTAGCCTAAAGAAATAATTCTTTCTTTTTTTTGGTGTTGCAGGGCAAAGAAATATAGACAGAATCAAGTTGACTCCTAAGTCATTAATATTGAATAACTACTTAAGGTATGTTTCAATACTACTCTCATGTTTAGAAGGAATGAGATAATTGTGTTTCCTTTAGCTTTATGTTTGAGTAATAAATTTTAGGAGTATTAACCAAGCAAAAAAAGTCAATAAAAATATGCTACGAAATTAAAGTAGTTATCAAATAAGAGTTATAATTCACATGTAATAAGTGAAACTTATTACACATGAACACATGTTTTTCAAAAGGTAACCATAGTTTGAAATAGAGAAAAAAACAGAATCCAACGGTGCAATAGGAAAACATAAAAACAGGACAGTAAGTTCACATAGGTCCTCAACGAAACAGATACTCCATCTACTGGTTCTCTGCAACCACCTCCCTCATCACAACCTCAGCGTCAGCTCTTTGTTTCTCAGTGAAATCCTGACTGTGTTACAATAAACCAAATGTCAGAGCTACTAAAATGATTAAACATTTTAGAGTATTTTGAATCATAAGTGTAGGCAGAAACTTACATGTATCTTCTGACATCAACATCAGGAAACCTTGGGTTTAGGTAGAGATGGGAACAACCATGCTCACTCATTAAAACATTTGTACCTGAAGTTTAATGCACGCAAACTATAGTTAAGAAACAATATAGACAAATGTACTTAAGTCATACATATCAAGGATCAGATAGATAGAAAACTACAGTAATTTGATACCTTTATATGAAAACAACTATAGCTTGAAAGTAAAACTTACCAAAAACCTCTGAGATTCTCCAGCCCCGGAGAACAGCCACTATAGGTTGGTAGTTGTAAGTAGGCGCAGTGGTCTGTTTAGCATACTTGGTCACAAACAACTCACAACACTTTCCAACAGCACAACATTTGATCTCCTTACCCCTACAGTGTGTTGAAACAAAATGTTTTTGTAAAAAGAACAAACTTAATATAACTCACAACACATGATACAAACTCAATAGAAGTCAAACTTACTCTAGGTCCACTAACTTGAAGGCCACATATCTTGATTCATAGTCTGTCCCACCCAGACGTGTGACATAAGGAAACCTTCTGATAGTTGTCACAGCCGAGACAACACCAATAGCATCTTCATGATGATATAAACAGAACAAACACGTACCAGTAAGATCCATATAATCTAACAGAGAATAAAATTTGTTATAAAATTGCTTACCAGTTACAAACTCTTTTTCCTCTTCCATAGCAAACTCAACAGTCTCTGGGAAAACAAAATCAAAGAAATTGTAAGGGCATTCAACACTAATAGGCCACATAGTAGTGTCTGCAATGCACTTGATGTGATATGGGAAGCAACAATATTTTGTCTTCTTCTCTTGAGGACGCAGAACCTCAAAGTCACTCATGCGAAACCAACAACCTTGTTTCAGTACAGCCTGAAAATTCCAATTGTAATATCGATTTGGAATAGTTGCATCGATCCTATTACCCTAAAATCACAATAAATTCCATAGATGAGTTTATCAGATCCAACAAAACTACCAATCATAAAAGAGAAAGTAGACAATCCATAGTCATGTTTAGATTTTACCTTTTCATCGGCCAATATCAGTCTGGTCTCAATCCTACCATTCACCAGAGGCTCCTTCCACATGCTTAGGATCTTAACATGGACCAACCATCTTGTTGAATTCACATTCAAATCAGATAGGTAGTGAAGAGGTTCCATTTGTGATTGAAAATTTGCTGTTTTAGAGAAAATGTTTGATGAATGAGAGTTTTCGTGGAGAAGAACAGAGAAACTTTGCTTTATATATATGGAAGATAGTTAACAGGTTTGAAGAATAGAAGTAGAAGTTAGAGGAAATACGAAACGTTTTGAGTCTCAAAAACCGTGTAGTTTCTATATTATCTATAAGTGATGATTACTTATTGACTGACATTAGCAATGAACTTGGAAAAAGCAAGATTCTCAATGATTTGATATATTTACAGTTTCCATATTTATCTCCGATTAAAGATTGTGAAAATCTTAACAGTATATTCAAATGAATATTTATTGTTTAAATACGATTATAAGAAAAGGATACTTTAGTATGTATTCTTAGGAGATTAAGAATATACCATATGATTACATTATTGATATATAAGTAAACATACTTAATGACTCTAAGCGTTTGTTTTTTTTACAGGATAATATGTATATAGGTTATGGTGTAGTTGGCATATACTGTCTCAAGCAAACCATAAAGTAAGTCTACTCAAACTATATAGTTGGTTAATCTTCATGAATAAAATATAGTAACTTTAAATCTGACAACATTAAGGTATAGAATAGTACTGTTTAGGTATTTATAACATAGTTCAACGATAGTAGCAATGAAATTTAGGGAAAAGGAACTTAATTATTCAATATAAATTGAATACCCATTAAGGATTCAACTTAAAAACATAAAGAACCAACAGTAAAACAAATGCAAAAACCAAATAAACTGAAGCAATAGTTCTCAACAGAAATAACAAACAAACTCTAGAAAACATGAAAACATAAAGTGATCTAAAGAGATCACTTCTTCTTTTCAATCTTCACCTTGATATCCTCCTTCTTAACCACAACCTTCTTCACAGCTCCACCATCATCATGCTTAACCTCCTCAGATTCGACCACCTTACCTTTGTTCTTCATATCAACATTCTCCTTTGCTTTGTCTTCTGCCTTAACATCTGCTAACTCAAGAGCAACCTCTCCCACAAACTCCGGATTAGACTTCTCCAAGTCCACTGGTGCAATGCACAACTTCTTTGAAGTTGATGATCCATCAGAGCTTCCAACATTAAGAGGGTAAACACGCTTAGAGGATGGAGTTATTGAGTCAGTAGTCTCTTGACTACACTCCAGCATTAGAGGTACCTGGCCATAGAAAAGAAAAGTAAATTCAAGTTGTCAAAAACTAACAATTGGATGATTAACATAAACAAAGATTATATATATCAACCTGAGGAATTACCTGATCACCAGATACAATTGAGGCAGCATTGACAATGTCAGAAGATTCCTCCACCAATTGTTCCTCAAGTAGTCCATTCTTCTGTAGAACTTTTGAAACCTTGTAGATTTCTTTTCCATCAAAGATGTTTGCTCTCTCAATCCAGACCAGAAAGAGAAATGTCTTCCCAATAAGATTCTTAACCGGATCAGGCAAATCCTCAGGATCATCAATCTACAGAGCATTGAATAAGTTAGTACAGTGCTTGGTATGTTTTAACAAAAAAAAAAGCTTTGTATGTATTATAGTAGCACATACCTCATCAACTGAGCCATCAAGCACAGATGCTGCAGATTCACCAATGATTTCAGAGCAAATTGAATCAAACAGTAGGAGTCTTGGCTCACCAGTATTATCCATGACCTTAGCATAAATCATAAACCTATAACAGATAAGAATGTTAATTAGGTGGCTACTGAAAACTATATATTTTAAGAAAACACAAATCAAGAATAAAGAAGTATTACCTAGCAATGACATTTGTGACCACAGACTTGCACACGTCACACCAGAACCTAGGTTTCTTCCCTTTGTTGTTGACACCATTAACCCCAGCATGGACATGTGTGACCTTCTTATTGCAAGATTTGCAACTAATGTAGTACCATGCCCAATCAGTATCAATGGCATAGATGGTACACATCAGCCTTGCCTTACCAACCTAAGAAAATAAAAAATATAACTTAGAGAAAGCTAGATATAAAGAATGAGAAAGCAAAGTTTCTTACATCCATAGAAGTGATGAGTTCTGAAATTGTGTTCCTTGGAAACTCATCATAATCTTCGTTTTTGGCACTGACAATAGCAAATCTTGGTACTCTCTCACGGAATACACAGATTATACAATCATCCGGGAGTCTAATTTTTAACATAAGAGTTAGCAGGTAATGAAACAATTATGGAGAAAATAGAATAAGAACTATATAATTAGGGCAAGTCTTACGATTGGATAAAAGCAGCTACTTCAGGGTAGGCTGGATTGACATGGACTTGAGTAGCATCAAATGAATTTGATAAGCTCCTAACACCTAGGTAATATAAGAACTCTAGTAAAAAACTGTCTGAAAGTAGCTACATATGTATGTATAATTGAGAGTAGCTGCTAGGTACCTTTGAATGCCTTTATCTTAGCAAATCGAATCAGGCACACGACAGTCTTGTCTTCAGCAGCTTGACAGGCTGTGTAAACAGTCTGAGCAAATGACCCCCACAAAGTAACTGCAATTCTCACATCCCTAAAAAAAATACAAAAGATCAGTATATTGAAAATATAGAAAGATATAAACTGAGTATGTTGAGAGTTAAAATATCACGTCTCATCTCTCATTTCAAAGTCAAGCTTGCAAGTAGGCTTATTATTAGCCTCAAGGTTCTCCAACTCAGATACCATAACAATTTGACCCATGACATCTGTTAAAACAAATACAAATGTTTAGTATATAATTTAGTAAAAGAATAAATATATATGATTTACATATTTAATAAATAGATCACTTACCAACCAAAATGTGGGGATTAAGCTCTCCACTGTGAATCTTTTCGAACTTGGCCAAAGACAGGTAGTTTGATTCAGACTTAGGTTCAGAACCAAATACAGTAGTGGTGTTGACAAAAGTCATCTTGTAGAGATGATTTGTGGGACGGAATTGACCACCAGCATAACTAAGACCAAATGTCTCAATTAAGACCCAATCTCCAACAGTTAGACTGTTGACATACCTGGAGACCAAATCCTTTTTGACAGTGCAATGAATTTTCTTCCCCTGCAAAATGAAGTATTAGTTATGGTAGGAAATAGATAAAATGATGTGTATAGGAAAATTGATATGTTTTGTATTTGCTTACCAGTTCATCAGAGAACACCAACTCAAGAGTCTCACCAGTATCAGAAGTGTACTGTTTCCAGGCGTGAAGGACTTTCACCTGCACTCTCCAGCCAATCTTGTAAGGACGAACATCCTTGAGGTAACCAAAAGTAGCAGCCATTGTGGTCTTTCTAATATTTGTTTTGATGGATAGTGAAGTGAGATGTTTAGTTGCAGATGGTGAGAGTTGAAATGCAAATGAGAGTATATATAGTAAAATGATTTAGGTTAAGCATGTAGAGTTGTGATCACGCAAAAAAATATATTTAGGAGAATAAAATTAGGTATAAAATCTTTGGATCCCAACATAAAAGGAATATGCGTGATTATTAGTTTGTAATCGTAATATATTTCTTGTTAGAAATGGATATAAGAGAGATATTAAAGTGAGGTAATCTCGGAGAATTAATGCAGGTACGATTCAATGATTGAGAGGAATATATGTTGTTGCTAAAACTGGAAAAACGATTCTGGACCATGATTATCGGGTACCATTCAAGGTAGTTTGAGAGTAAATCAAACTGATGAGATATTATTGCGAAAGATATTTGGTAAGTTAGATAGGATTAGGTTTAATAGCAATGTAAATTAAATGCAAATCTAGATATTAAAATGATTTGGAGGTTTTATTAGTTTCCATTTGATAATGTTTTGTCATATATGGTTAAACGAATTGTTTAAAATGGTATATATGCGTTGGATTAGGATTAGTTTTTGGTTAGTTGATTTAATTTCGAAGATATCACCGAGATTATGGTGATTAAGAGTTTTAATGACGAATATTTGACTTCCATTTGTTAGGATTGGATATCTCGTAAACGAAAAATTAGGAATTGTTAGATGAGTTTATTAATTGTTTTGTAAATTTCATTAAGACAAACATTTTGTCAGATTTTATTTGTAGGGACTAAATGTACAATATTTAAATTGTAAAAGGATTTTTGAGGCCAAATCTTCACTAAAAATGTATGTATAGATTTTGCAGAATAGAAATCTTATATCTTTGCTTAAATTTTTGTAGATCCTTTAGATGTCCTTCAGTCTTTGGTGGATAATCATTTTTCCCAGATTAAGAAAGGATCACCCAGCGTCCCAAAATTCAATCCAACAATTAGACCCTGGAGTTCTGATATATTATATGAGCTTAAATCAGTAGGCCAGAAGCATGACATGCTAATTTCGTGGATGATTCCTCAACTCTCTCACAACACCTATATGGAAAGGCCCGAGAACATCATTGTCCAACTTTTCTCTGATGGTGAAAAACAACTCTCTTGTTCGTTTATTGTTTTTTACCAGTTTTACTCTTTATTGATGTATGTTTATTTTTTTTAGAGACCAAAGGATCTCTGTTATCCTTTTTCAGAGAAAACTTCAACATTCTTTCTGTCATCTGTATTTTGCTCACTCTCTCTAAATTTTTGAGTTTCATTTATAAACAAAAATAACAATTTCTTCTAATTCTACAAGAACTGCTCCCGGATCTCCAATTCTCTTTTTAATACTATAAAAAAAAAACAATTCCAAAATTCCGATTAGTTCAGTAATTAGAAAAATCTACCTGTATTACAAAAATAATTCCTTCGCTACACGGATCTAAAACTTAGATATAAACATTAAGGTGCTGTGGTGTAGTGGTTATCACGTTTGCCTTACACGCAAAAGGTCCCCAGTTCGATCCTGGGCAGCATCAATAGTTTTACTCTTTTTTCACCCGTTTATTAACAAAAAAATAAATGGCCGTTACGTTATTTTATTTCACGGACATAAATCACCATCGTCGTCGTTGACCCAAAAAAGCGATCTCCATCATCATCTTTTTTTGTTTCTTCTAAATTCTTTCACAAACCCTAAAAATCTCCATCTCCGTCACTGTCGACCACCACTGCCTTTTCACACTTGTCTCCACCGTTAAACTGCAAAACCCATTTCTCATTTCCCCCAAATCTCTCCAATTTGGATTTACTTTGTGCGTAAAACCCTTAATTTCGCATTTTTACGCATCCGATCTTGCAGTTTGAAACTCGAGTTCAACTTCAATTGAGGTAGATTTCGATATAAAGTTGAAGAATTTCGGAACAAGTAAGGTAAAGTTTTGTGATTTTGACTTGGGTTTTCGATTTTACATTGTGTATAAGAGAATAAAGGCAACACATTTCACTGAATAATTTGAAGATTGCTTCTTGGGTCTCGTTTCTTTGGTTTCATTGTTTACTTTCTTTGGTAGTTAAGTTTAAAGCTTCGATCTTTGTGGTTTTTGTTGTGTGTCTTGAAGACAATTGGAATCGTAATTCATTAGGAATTGGGTTTGTGATCTCTAAGTTTAGACCCAAGATGATTACTTTTGCTTTTGGGTAGGTTTTGTAACGAATTCATTTGCTTGATGCAACCTTATTATACTTCAGATTTAGACTTGCTTTTTTTTTTTTGAGATCTGCAAATTGTAATCATGTTCTCGTCTTTTATCTATTGATGCCATATCTAAGATGAGTTTATCTGTTTTTGATGACTTGATTTTACTTTCTAGATGATTAGAGAAGGCCTAAGATGTGTATTTTTAGGATGCCTAATTGGAAATGGATAAACTTGTGTTAATTATACCTATCTCATTTATATCTGAACAAGGGACATATGCAGGCTTTGATTCACCAGTCATTTAGAATCATCCTGCAAGTTTTTTGTTAAACAAGTTCGATTTGCCATTGCAGGTTTTAACGGTGTAATTGAGGAGTCTTGAAGCTTATTTTTCCTCCTGGTCTCTTTTTCTTATGTGTTGGTGCTTGAGAGGGTTTGTGTATGATATAAATGATCTAGATCAGAGAAAAGGTCTAACATGAAGTTATCAAATATTCCGCAACGTTATGTGATAGTCTTTTTAACTTTCCTCAGCACTTGCGTGTGTTACATAGAGCGTGTTGGCTTCTCTATTGCATATACTGTTGCTGCAGATGCTGCTGGGATCAATCAATCGAGTAAAGGAACCATACTGTCTACATTCTTTGTTGGCTACGCTTGTTCTCAAGTCCCTGGAGGTTGGGCAGCTCAGAAAATTGGGGGAAGGAAAGTTCTTCTTCTGTCATTTGTTTTATGGTCATCGACGTGTTTCTTGGTTCCGCTTGATCCAAACAGAGTCGGGCTTTTGGTTTTTGCCCGTTTACTTGTTGGTGTTGCTCAAGGTTTCATCTTTCCCTCTATCCACACAGTTTTGGCTCAGTGGGTTCCTCCTCATGAAAGGTCTAGATTGGTTTCAATAACAACATCAGGAATGTATTTAGGTGCAGCTTTAGGAATGTGGCTTCTACCTGCTTTAGTTGAGCTTAGAGGTCCGGAATCAGTTTTCTTAGCAGAGGCATTAGCAGGTGTTATATGGTCATTGCTTTGGATTAGGTACGCTACTGACCCACCTCGATCTGAGCATCCGAAAGCTGCTGCTGCTGGATTCGGAGGTGCTTTATTACCGACTAATGTAAACCACCATAAAGTTACTCATATCCCGTGGAAGAAAATCATGCTCAGTTTACCCGTTTGGGCGATCGTGGTTAACAATTTCACATTCCATTATGCTTTATACGTGTTGATGAACTGGCTTCCAACGTATTTCGAGCTTGGACTCCAGATCAGTCTTCAGGGGATGGATTCATCAAAGATGGTGCCATACCTCAACATGTTTGTATTCTCCATTGTTGGTGGGTTCATCGCAGACTATTTGATCACCAAGAGGATACTCTCGGTAACCAGAACCCGCAAGTTCTTGAACACGGTTGGGTTCCTAATTGCATCAGCGGCATTGATGGTCTTGCCTCTATTTAGAACTGAAAATGGTGTGATCTTATGTTCCTCTGTGGCTCTTGGGTTTCTAGCATTAGGAAGAGCCGGTTTTGCGGTGAACCATATGGATATTGCTCCAAGATATGCAGGAATAGTGATGGGAGTTTCAAATACTGCCGGGACATTAGCTGGAATCATTGGTGTTGATTTGACTGGAAAACTTCTTGAAGCTTCTAAATTGGTTTACTCAGATTTGTCACATCCAGAGAGCTGGAGAGTTGTGTTCTTCATCCCGGGTTTGCTCTGTATCTTTAGCTCCGTTGTGTTTTTGCTGTTTTCTACAGGAGAAAGGATCTTTGATTGAGAAAAGAAAAAGATCAAAACTTTTAGAGAAACCCTTATCAAGATTAGTTAGTAAAAGCCTCTACATTTTGAATCCTGAATCGAAGATCGATCGGTAATCGCGGATTTTTTGGAGGGAAATGTTGTTGTGTGCAGTAATGATCTTTGATTGATGGTCTTGAAATCTTGTCCTCAGGCTTATATTGGTATTCTTTGTTTTTGGTGAATAAATTTGAATCACACCAAAGAGTATTATTGGTTGATCTTTCAATATATACTATGAATAAGAATTGAAATTTGTAATCTTAGTATCCCCATTTTGTTTCTTTTATCAGTTAGGATTTTCTTAAATCGAATGAATAATAATTGAGGGGGTTTTGTAATTGGATATTGTAAAAGTTTTGAGTTCTTATAAAATTAGTTTTTTACGAGGCCATTATTAAAATTCATATTTCATTTTGGTTCCATTTGTTATTGTGGTTACAGCTCGATTTTAATGTCAAGAAAAATATTGTAATTTTTAAAATTTTCTCAATTAGTTTTACTTTTAACCTCTAAATTAGTTTAATCTTTGTTAATCTTCACTGTAACACAAATGACTCATGCAATGGGCAAGAGCGATCAGTGGAAGACAACTAACAATTAGAAAACGTCGACACGTTGCTTTCATGCCGTTGAATTGCAGTAAATATATACCAGACGATCGCTTCATTTAATGTTTTTTAATACTCATATAGTCATATTATAGGATATTTTAGCCATTTTGTTTTGTTTTACAATATAAAGTGTTTTGGACAAAATATCAAGTTATTATGCAAACATTAAATTTATATAACTTTGTGACTATTTATATTTTACAGTAATTTTTTATTGGCTAAATTTTCTTTAACTAAATATTAAATTATGTTTTAAATGTAAAAAATATAAAACAAGAAAAATTAATTAATTTTTTAAAACTTTATACTTTTACCCAAAACATCATATATTTTGAAATGAGGAAGTATTAATTTGTTCACAAAAACAAAAAGTAATACAAATGTAGAAGTAATGGAAAAGATAATGTTATCACCCACTAATTACATTTTTTATTTTTAAAATCTATCAGTTCATATATATAACCGTTTGATGCTTTTAACCTTAGATCAATGATAGATAAGTTAAATAAAAATGCATTAGCTATTAGGGGAACGGTTAGTTTACTTGATTTTTTTTTATTTTAAATCAAAATTTGTTATATATGTCAAAGTGAAAACTATAACGAAAATCTTTATATGATTCACTTTAAGTCCAAAACTCATGCCATTTTTACTGCAAAATAAACCACTTGCTTAGGATCCCATAATATAAGCAATTTTTTAGACGTTTTCGAACACCACAAAAAATTATTAATTATGAATGCAAGTAGGTAGGTTTTGCCATATTAACACAAGTAGATGGGGGAAATTTATTAGTATATATTAGCACAAAAGTGTGAATATATTTCTTCTACTAGGTCTATATTAGTTATGGACCTATAAGTAAATAATGAGAAAATATTCCAATAACTGATAAATATGGTAATGCATATTACAACACGTAATACCCATTGTTGGAATAACTTACTAATTGAAACATAAAATAAAATATATTAAATTTTCTTATACCCAAATTTAGAAGCTTATTATTAATGTTCTTTTGTTTCTGAGCAACACTTCCAAAAAACAAAATTTTCACTGAATTTTAAGTTTTATTTTTTATAATTTCTACGTCGGTGTTAGGTGGAACCTAGTTTACTCTTTCTGCAACTTCATCAGTTCTTATCAAAATCTCTGATACTCTCTCAACACCAAACAAGAACAAATGCTATATCTCTGTAACTTCAAACACAAGAAAGCCAATACACTAAAGATGAGAACACTTGAAGCTTTTGCTCTGTCTCTGTTTCTTGTCTTCTTAGTAAAATGGGTCAATTCTGATTCTAATTCTCTTCCTAGTAGAGACCAATTTCTGAGTTGCATGTCGACACATTCTGGTTCAAGCTTCATAAACCCTAGAAGCTTCATCCACAAGCCAGATTCAAGACTTTACACCAATTTCTCGCAGTCTTTATCACAAAACTACAGATTCCTGACCTTGAATTTCACAAGCCAGAAGCCGATTCTGATCGTTACACCAAGAACTGAATCAGAAATCCAGAGATCAATACTCTGCAGCAGGAAACTTGGGATGCAAGTAAGGACTAAAAGCGGTGGTCATGACTATGAAGGCCTTTCTTACCTCTCATTACACTCGCCTTTCATCATCCTTGATCTCGTTAATATTCGATCGATCGAGATCAACCTCGTAGATGAAACAGCTTGGGTTGGAGCTGGTGCGACAATCGGTGAGCTTTACTATAACATTGCTAAATCGAGTAAGATCCATGGGTTCCCTGCAGGAACATGCCCTAGTGTTGGAGTTGGAGGTCATTTTAGTGGGGGAGGGTTTGGTGCAATGATGAGGAAACATGGTTTAGCTGCAGATAACATTGTGGATGCGCGTTTTGTAGACGCAAATGGGAGGATCTACAACAGTAGGAGAGAAATGGGAGAAGATTTGTTCTGGGCGATTAGAGGAGGTGGAGCAGCTAGCTTTGGTGTTGTACTTTCATGGAAAGTGAAGCTAGTTAGGGTTCCAGAGATGGTTACGTGCTTCAGAAGGAACCTACCGTGGACACAGAACATGACGAAAATTGTTCATAGATGGCAGCAAATTGCAGCAGAGCTTGAAGATAATCTCTGAATCCGAGTCATTGTTTCCAATTCTGGAGGATCGGTTCAAGCTACATTCCAAGCAAATTATCTTGGAGGAATCGATAAACTAATACCTCTAATGAATCAGAAGTTTCCGGAATTAGGGTTAAGGTTTCAAGACTGTTCGGAAATGGCCTGGATCGATTCGATAATGTACTTCAACTGGAAGAAAGGACAACCACTAGAGACTCTTCTCGATCGAGAACAAAGATACAATGATCTGTATTTCAAAGCAAAATCTGATTTTGTCAAGAACCCAATTCCTGAAATTGGTCTAGAAGGTATATGGAAGAGGTTTCACGAGGTCGAATCTCCGATAATGATAATGGAGCCATTAGGTGGTAAAATGTATGAGATTGGTGAAAGAGACACCCCATTTCCACATAGAAGAGGGAATCTATATAATATACAGTATATGGTGAAATGGAGAGTGAAGGACATTGGAGAGATGGAGAAACATGTGACATGGATGAGATTGCTTTATAGGTATATGAGAGTTTATGTCTCTGGATCACCAAGAGGAGCTTATTTGAATTATAGAGATCTTGATTTAGGTATGAATAAAGGGATTAATACGAGCTTCGAAGATGCGAGATTATGGGGGTTTAGGTATTTTGGAAGTAATTTCAAGAGATTGGCTATGGTTAAAGGGAAGATTGATCCAACCAATTTCTTTAGGAATGAACAGAGTGTTCCTCCGTTGGTCGTGTGAGAAAAAACTAAGATTTGATTCTTAGACAAAACCAATGTTTGTTTGTTTGTTTATGTTCTTGGACTTTTATGGCTCTATAGATATATTGTATTGTCCTCATGTAACGGTCAGTGTGAAAGTGATCGTGTTGTATGTGGTCTGATATCTCATTATAAATCTCGTTTTTATTTTGCTTCTTCTTTGTAACCTAAACAATGAATTATTGATTTGGAACTTCGAGTCAAACCGGCAACGTGGAACACACAAAAGAAAATAAAATTCAAGCTAAACTTCGTTTTCATTTGTAAATATTAAAGTTCTCATTTCATATACATTCTACTATGATTAAACTCCAATAGTGATACAATGCCGACATCAGTACACAAAACATGACATTTATACAAACATATTGTTTTTCTAACAAGGTTTCTCAAAACATGACAATTTCAAAATTTTATTTCGTCCACAAACTTTACTGTTAAGTTTCATAGGCTTTTAACTTAATACCAATCGGCAATAAACGAATTGGCATATACCTCTTATATATTAGTGCTGGTACCTTCAAACTTCTAATGTATAGTTCTAATACTTCTCCTCGAAATGATAGCTCTTATCGGTCCATCTAGAACAGAATCCAACTATAGGATCGGTAATAAATCTTTTTTGGGCCACCCGATTTGGATCAACAAATTAGCAATGAATGAATTGACCCACATCCTTTATATACGAATGTTGGTCCCTTTAAACTTTCAATGTAGGATCATAACATTGACAACCAAAATAAACACTCTTGATTGCTTTTACTTATCATTTTATCAAGAAAATAAAACTAACAAAGGACCTCTAAAAACAAGAGATCACAGATTATTTCATATATAAGTTAGCCGCACATTTGAGTGAAAAACCAAACCACATTTAGTTAGTCCTTTTTGCTTCGATTCTTATTGCACTAATGCGATTTGGTTTATTACTGTCCCTTTTAAATCCATCTATATCATCATTGTTAGTATATATATACGAATCTTGCCACAAGTTAAATGCTCAATTTTGTATCGTTGTCGCTTTTTTGGAAGAAATGTGTATATAGTAAAAGAACCAATTATGCGTGGCAACTTTATTAGACATTCGTTGATCATTATATATAAATTTTTATAAACACGTCCGACAGATTTCATATTCACGCATGAGCAATTATTGGTTTAGCTTATCTATCTTTTGACTTTATTCTTCTCATTAATCCAAACGCTAACTAGTATAACTCGATTCTCACGTTTTACTTTTTGGAGCAAGTGATTTTGCTGTCCATAATCAATTTTCACCAAATAATCTTGACAAGAAATTTACAATCACAACAATAAATGACCTCATGATGAATATTGTTAATCGATTTAACTCAAAAATATGATCAATCATAAGCATATTAGCAATTCAAAACTAAGAGACGTCAAAGCGTATATATACAAAGTTAATTAAGTAGATAAACACATATTTAGATCTTAATTATATCGTCAACCATTGGTTATCATGCATTCACCAACATATTACATGTACACTTGTAAGCACAAAATAGTAGTTTTTTATTATTTTATTTACTGTTGATTGAAATTAAATACATATGTTAACAAGTGTGTTGTATATTTTAAGTTATAAAAGATATTTATAAAAAAAATTGATAAAAAGATCAAAGATTGCTGCAAAACAAAAAACACAAGATCAAAGAAAAATTTACATGACTAAAACTTAGTGGTAGCCAATAAAAACAAAAACAAGTAACAATAAAATAAGAAAACCCAACAATGGAGGCTTTGCCACTAAGTTAATTTTGAATTAGGTAAAAGATCTATCGAATCAAAAACCAAAGACACACTCTTTATCCGATCCGACACTTTTTTTAGTCATATTTCATCATTTTAATAATCAAGCTTTACAGTAAACACATATCCACCTTTTCCAAAAGCTTGATTTGATTTTTTTGTCTATTATTATTCACAACAATCATCTTGTGTTTTCATGTTTCTTATAAAGATGATTCAACAATCTACTATATTTTATTTATAAGCGTTAAGAAAAAAAGAAAACATGTTGAATAATCTACACTCTCTTATTTATAACTATATTTTGTAGAATTTCACGAATCGCGATTATACACCACATTAATTAACAAAATTAATCATTCCTAGTATAATTATTAACACAAAACAAAACTATTCCAAGTGTAGTGCTCAGATTTTGATTGATAATTTAATATTTACCAAATTATATATTTTATCACATTTATTACTCAAACTCTTAAGTATCATTATATCAACAAACAAACCCATTTTTTACCATATCAGATTTGACATATAATTATTAAAACTTTACATTTAGCACAACACTAACAATATGGTCTTGATCTCCAATCAAAGTGAGATCTCAAAACTTTTTAACACAAGCTTAACTTGGTTTAAACCTAACCATTTTATTGGCTAATTGGTTGACAGAAACCTAATTGGTTACCTTTTTTCGTTAATAATTGCCATGCCATTTAATTAATATTGCCACAAAACCTACCATCACTTTTTTCTCACATTTCAGTGCTATTTAGCTGAGTGAAACCTAATTGTCTTTCACTTACCTACTACAAGCACTTCTAAATTAATACTACTAATACGTTACCTAACAATTCGTTTTGGTGTTAATATATATTCCAAAGCAACACTTTAACCAAATTTTGTTCATTATAACTTTTGATTTGTTTCAATCGCAATTTCTGCGCTTATGTGAATAAATAAAAAACTTTTTAAAGAAAAGTAGATCATATTTAATACAGTAAATATAAAATAGTTTTAGTTCTTCAAAAGATAATGAAAATGTATCAAGCCTGAACACCAAACGCAAAAATATATTTCAAATTTTCAGTTGTGTGCGAAGTTTGCCTTTACAAATATACTCCCTTTTTTCTAAAATATTGATTTTCCATCTTTTTATTTTGTTCCACAAATATTGATTACTAATTTTATTTTAGTGATCGATATTAATAAATTCTAAACTTCAAGAGGCAATGATTAAAAAATAATTAGTTTTATTTATATAGTTATTGAAAAATGTTTAATAGTATAAAAATAATGTTAATAAAATAAAACATTTTTATTTTTTAATATATGTGAAAGCTCTAAAATATCATTTTTTAGAAATTGGAGAAATATTATCTTTTATGTTTTTCGCTTAAAATTGTGATTCATTCGAAACTATATTAAACTTAAACGCAAATAAACAATCGATTCAATCTTTAATTCTCTATAATACTCTCATGTATCAACTTTTATATCCCATTTGATATTAACGAATGAATTAGATGTCGATCCAATCTTCTTCATATAAGAACTATACATACCAATAATTTTGTAAAAATAAAAAATACAAAAAATTATATGCAAAGATTAAATTTTTTAGCTGCTCCGAAACTAAAAACCAGACAAGATAGTGTCAAAACAATGGCTAAGATCTTTCCACATAACAAACCAGTAAGCACAATCACGATCACAACAATCCCATTCATGTTATCACCATTTGATCTCATCAATGGAAGATTCAACGTTTCTTGGTCTCTCTCGGAGTCAACTTTATTTGGTTTATCTTCTAAAACCAAACTCGAAACTTCAATCAAAGACTCTTCTTTGATCATCATTGTCTTCTTTGTCTTCTTATTATTGTAACTCCTCAACTTCTTCACAATCTTCGATTTTAGTCTCCAACTCTTACTTGTTGATTTCTCGTCCTTCAACAACAGATCACGAATCGTTAAACCTTTCAACTTCGAAACCTCTGTTTCAGCTACTACATGCTCTGTTTCCTTCAGACAAGGAACTATAGTTTCATCAAAAGTTTCGATTTTTTTTTCGCGGGCAATCGCGTTTTTGTCTTTGCCGGTGTTACAGAGCTTGGAGCGCGTGAAAACACGCGCCGCCACGAGCTCTGTTAAGAGAAGAGCGAAAGCGGAGAGAGTGATTCCTATAGTAAGCTTCTTCTTCGTGCTCAAGGCGAGCAACGCCACTATTAAAACCTTAAACGCCATTAGAACAACCTCGCCGCCACCGCCGCAAACGCAAACGCTATTTTTAATCGCGTGCTTCTTCTCCGCCGCTGATTTACCTTTAACGCAATTAACTTTCTCGATCTTACTGCGAACGGTTTTAATCCTCGTGGGCTTTTCCAAAATCGTATCTTGATTACTCAGCGAAGAAGCGTTTGGAGCGGTCTGAATCTGGCGTTCGATTCGTTGGAAGCGTTTAGATGGAGATTTTTTGAGACGATCGCGATTTTTGAAGAAGAGATCGATTAAAGAAGTTGGGAAGCCAGTTTCAACGAACGGCGATTGTTGAAACTCCGACATGAATCTTAAGATTCGACTCGATTTAGGTTTTTTCCATGGTAGAGAAGACATGGCGATTGTACGGTACGGAAGAGATAAAACCCAAAAAAGGAGAGACCTTTGAGTTGTCTTGAGAGAATTAGGGTTAGGGTTTTTGTTAGAAGAGAGATTGATGAAGTTTTTGAGTGACAAGGTCGAAGCAATTTAAATACATAGAAGTGAAGAAGAAGAATCGCAGAAAGTGAAGGTGAAAGATCACTTTTTGTGAGTGTGTGGTTTTAAAAACACGAGCTAAATGATGAGTAATTGTCGAGAAAACGGAAAGAGAGAAAATATAAATTAATTATTATAAAGTTTTAAAGTTAAATTCGAGTTAAAAATTTGATTATAAAAGGAAATTTAGCTTTTTCATCTTTTATATTTTTTAAGTAATGAAAAGATGTTTGAAATTTTGGAAAATTCTTTTAGAAGTTTAAAGGTGTACGTTAAAGATCTATTTATTTATTTAAAAATGATTTAATTTAGAATATTAAGAGTATATAAAAATCTAAATTAGTGACTTTGATCTCATTTAAATGGAATCTATAATAAGCAATTGTTATGGGTTGGCATGAGCCTGTAAGGCCATCTGCATTGGGTCATGATGCCACCTAGAGAGCACCGTGGTCATGATGCCACCTAGAGAGCAAACCATGGGTCGTAAATGAAGCTTGCTTTGAGTTGAGTGGTATAAGTAGCACTTGTATTATTGTATACACGTTGGTAAAAGTAGCACTTGTATTACTTAAATAAAATGTTTGTGTGCTTTAATTAAGTAAGAAGTTTGTTTGTTTTTATGTTTTTCATTTATATCTTTAATGTTTTTTGTTTCATAAAAATTTGGTCTTGTATTTTGAATTTTAGTATAAGTTTTTTATGTTTTCAATTTAAATGTTATTTTTTAAAGTTTTTAAAATTGTAATATTTTTTTATTATTATATTATTAAATCTTATGATCTTACACATGTTCTCCCAATAACCAACTTATTAACAAAAGATCTAAACTCCTGATCTTACATTATTTTAATAATATTCTTACTCTAAGAACACCCAAAACAGTTCCCCCATTAAGGATGCCCTAAGCCATTTATTTTACAAAGTTTAATTAGATTATTCGATAAAGGATATCAAAACTAGTTAGTTATATTTTGTAAGTAGGATAAATTTTTTCTTAGCACAATTGTCCAACATCAATGTTTGATAAAGAACCCTACCAAAATTTTTTTTTTGAAAAAGAAGCAATTGATTTATAACGTTATAAAATTTGTCATTTTTGTTTCGATGGATTTAATAATTTACAAACTGCAATCATTTACTATAGTTTTTTGGATTCGGCATCTAACAACACGCATCATCAACATGACAACATATCCACCTCTCATACCACTAATTAAGGGCTAGTTCTATAGAGGTTCTATGGGTGTGGTATCTCAAATCTTTACTTAGAAAAACCATTGCTCACATAAAAGAGTAAAGGGGAAACAATTATCCAAGACGATTAATGATGACATTGATGAGTAAACAATTGGTCAAATGCTAAACCGACGACCAAACCGTAAGAAGAAATAGAATTATAGTAGCAAGAGTAATTGGTTTAACCAATTGTTTCCAAATTCCAATAGAATTGCAGTCATGTATTTGCGTGAGCAGAGGACTGGTTTGCAAGTGAGGATAAACGATTGCGTACAATGCGGTCTAAACTCTTGACTAGGGAACTCGGCTGGACCCAGGGGCGGAGGGAGTGAAGAATTATAGGGCTCAAATGACGCCAGTGGAATTTTGAAAAATATTGAGTTTTTATTAAAAAAAATCATATTGACCACAGTTCAACAAATAAATTGACCCCTATGAATGTTTAGTTCACATACAAGCAAACAGAAGTCCAGTAATTATGTTGAATTATACATATAGAAGCCCAATAATTATATTGAGTTATATATAATATTAGGCCCAACTAAAATTTATCAAAATTAACATAAATATAGAAGCCCAATAATTATAAGCTAACCTAAAATTAAATATATATATATATATATATATATATATATATATATATATACTGCTAACCTAAATATTTTAACATACTGTCGTTATAGCCTAAAACGATTCCAAGATATGAGTAAGCGTAGAGTTCATCTTTAGGATCTATATTTGTGATGACATTATTATGGTTTTAGTAAAGTTTAAACTTTTGGTTCGTTAAATTTTTTTTTACCCCAATGAGTCGTTGTCCTGGCTTCCCCATGTCTTCTTCGATTTCGCTCTCTCCATATAGTATGTATGCAAACTTTCGCACGCCATGTTTCGTGATGAGGTATGTCTTTCAAGTTTCCATTCACGTTTATTTCCCTAAACTCCATGTAATGCACTTTGCTTCCATGCTTGTAGGAAATAGTAGTTCCAATTTCCTTATTAGAAATAGAAAACAAAACAAAAGGAGAGGCATAGAAATTTGATTAAAGAAACTTGTGTTTTTGTGTTCTTATTTATGCTTTGATTGGGACACATCTATCACTTAGTAATAATATCCAACCTAGAGCAAGCATAGCTCTATTACAAAAAACCTGAAGTCCTAATTAAATCACTTGCAAAAGCTTCACATTCTCTACATGTTCTACAAAGGTATAAATATTTGTTCTCTCAGAGGCTTCAATTCCTTGAATTTGAAGTCTTACAATTGTCTTTCTCTTGATATTGCAGTAGAAGACGTAGAAAAAAGGTTCGGTTATTTGACAGCGTGACGCCAACACAATTTCATTTGTCCGAGTCACTCCAACAAAACGTAAGTAAGCACCCTTTCCCAAACTCTGCGCCAAAGAAGGGAACACACATGTATGCTTCGACCATTCTTGCTTATCGACATCTTCTAGAACCCACAATTCAATACTATCACTTGTTCTATAAATAAAGCTAGACGTAACTAAAGCTAATTTACCATTGTAGTTTATCAGGGTTTGAAAACCCTTTCTAATGAAAGTTTCCGTACCTTCTTCAATAAATCTCAACTTCTCAGACTTAACATCAAAGCAAACGACCATGTGATCCTCTAAGAACTCAGTGACTGAAGCTGTGAAATACAAAACACCATTAATGCATACATGTCTAGAATAATGGATATGAGGTCTGCAACATTCGATCATTCTCCATGACGGTTCTCCTAATGTCAAAACTTGATACTCCTCAAAACCATCAGACCGTGTCACTGACAATACCTTGTATTGTTTCTCAACCGGATCATACCAAAAATAGCTCATCACCCACTCATTACTCGTATCAACTTTGGGTAAGCTTAAGCATTGTCCCGTGCTAGGGTTACATATCACCAGCACATTTTCTCCCTTTTCCTTCCGCAAATGTTTTAGAAGGATCAAGCCATTGACATGATTACAAATTTCATAGTTATACATATCAAAACGAAAACTCATATGATGATAACTGGCGACTAGAGGAGACGAGTTCTCATTCGGATTTTGAGGTTGAGGTGCCGAGTAAAAGACCAACTTATTTTGTAAGCTGGCGAACAATAGCTGCGGTCGAGCCAAAGCCATGCTGAAGAACAACTCGGTGAAATCTGGACAACGAAGTATGGAACCCCAATGCTTCGATACACATCGACATCTGGCCATAGACTTCCACGGCAACCTCGAGAATATCTCGATCATGATATCAATTGGAATCGACAATGAGTTTTCTCTTTCATTCTCTGAGCTCTTTGGCTGCGTGTTGCCTAAGGTAATAGTTAGATGATCCTTAGAGACGTTTTGCGGCAGTGCTTCCATGGTGGATACACAAAGGTTAAAACCCTAGAGACCCGTTCGTTATAGAGTAAACTAGAGAAGAAACTAGGGTTTCAGAAGAAGAAAAACATACACAATATGTTGGAGGCGGAGATCATTTTTGTTGATACCATAATATTTGTTTTGGTAAATACGGATAGGCCTTTTAAAATTTTTGAGGGCCCAACTTCTGTTTGATCTGGCCCTTATATTACCACCTACATGATCTGTTTGTACTTTGTAGTAGAGTCAAACATGTTTTGATTATGCATATTCGTGTGTTCATATAAATATCCAAATTTTTGTACCTTGGAAGTGGGAACTATTATTATCCTTCAATATAATTTCAGATCCTCTAATATAAAGTTTTATGCATTCTAAAATCAACCTCAAGACTTCAAATTTAAAAGTTTTGATAGTGAAACTTTAAATTTGAGGTTTTTACTATTCAAATTTCCAATTTGAGATTTCGTCTTTTTTTTTTCATTTTAGTCCTTACAATTATATATATATATATATATCTCATAATCATTTTACTAATTATGTTTATTTAATGAAATATAATGAAATGATGTTTGAAAATTTGGAAAACTCTTTTAGTAACAGAAGAGATGAATCGATCACTGGTGCAGATCCCAAATGTAGAAGAGATTAAGAATGCTTGTTTTGCTATTCATGGAGACAAAGCTCCGGGACCGGATGGCTTCACAGCGTGTTTCTTCCAAGCGAATTGGAAAACAATGGAAAAGGAAATTGTTGCTGAAGTCAGGAACTTCTTCATCTCTGGTCAACTACCTGCAGAGGCAAACAAAACACACATCAGATTGATCCCGAAAATTCAGAATCCCCAAAAAGTGAAGGACTACAGACCCATTGCTTTGTGTGGCGTCTACTACAAAATTTACTCCAAGATTCTCACCAAAAGGCTGCAACCAATCCTCAACTCTCTAATCTCGGAAAATCAGACTGCTTTTGTTCCGGGAAGAGCCATTTCTGATAACGTTCTAATCACTCATGAACTCCTTCATACTTTGCAGAAATCACAAGCAACGAAACGGTGCTCAATGGCGATTAAAACCGATATGACCAAAGCTTATGATCGTCTTGAATGGGATTTCATCCGAGAAGTCCTTCAACAGATGGGGTTTGATGAGAAATGGATCAGTTGGGTGATGCAGAGTGTTACCACTGTCACGTATTCTTTTCTTATCAACGGCCAACCCCGAGGATCCGTCACGCCACAACGTGGAATACGACAAGGAGATCCTTTGTCTCCGTTTCTTTTTATTATATGCAGCAGTGTCCTATCTGGCTTATGCCAAAACGCACAGGATAGTGGGACATTAAGAGGCCTCCAAATCTCGAGAAGAGGACCAGCAGTTAACCACCTCCTATTTGCTGATGATACAATGTTGTTTGCAAGAACAGATGAGAGAAGCTGCTCCACACTGTATCGCATAATCACAGATTATGAAGAAGCATCTGGGCAACTCATCAACAAAGAAAAATCTTCTATCACTTTCTCTCCAAAGACAAGTCAGGAAATCAGAAACAGAGTCAAAACTCAGCTTGGAATTACTAAGGAGGGAGGAGCAGGGAAATATCTTGGCTTACCTGAACTTTTTGGGAGGAGAAAGAGAGACCTCTTCGAATCTATTGTAACTCGGATAAAGAAGAAAGCAGCAAGTTGGGCCACAAAGAGACTCTCTTCAGCAGGGAAACTGATAATGCTTAAATCAGTCTTGACAGCAATCCCTTCTTACTCTATGTCCTGTTTCTTATTGCCAGTGGGTTTATGCAAAAGAATTTAGTCGGCTTTGACTCGCTTCTTCTGGGACAGCAAACAGGAAAAGAAAGGAATGGCATGGGTGGCATGGGACTCACTCACACAACCAAAAGACAATGGTGGACTTGGCATCCGTGAGATACAAAGCTTTAATGAGGCTCTTCTTGCCAAACTTAGTTGGAGACTCATCAACCACCCTACCAACCTCTTATCAAGAATGCTTCTCTCTAAGTATTGTCGCAACAGATCTTTCATGGAGGTCAGTCCCAAGGTCTCTTCTTCACATGGATGGAAAGGAATACTGGTTGGCCGGGATCTGTTAAAACAAGGTTTAGGCATTGCAATTGGAAACGGGCAAACAACACATGTGTGGCGTGATCCTTGGACAGCCATGATCTCCCCAGGAATAACTACAGGACCAGCCCCTCTCCATCAATCTGAGCTCATGGTTGCTGATCTCATCGACGAGAACACAAGAGAGTGGAACAAGGAAAAAGTTAAGCACCTCTTCCCAGCAATATGGACAGAGATTATGCAGCTAAGACCGAGCAAATTAAACGCACCTGACAAAGCAATCTGGATGCACACCAAAGATGGTACCTACTCTACAAGATCTGGCTACTACAAAGCATTGGGAAATAGAACCGGCGAACAATCAGAACCTCAGAACCAGGGATTTGCTTGGAAGAAAAATATTTGGAACATCAAATGCTCACCAAAGGTCCATATGCTTCTCTGGCGTGCAGCAAGAGGTACTCTACCAGTGGGAACAAATCTATGCAGAAGAAAGGTTACAACTACAACTTCATGTACACGCTGCGGTGAAGAAGAAACAGAGCTGCACCTCTTCTTTCACTGCCCTTACGCACGGAAAGTTTGGAGTCAGGCACCTCTTCCCTCTACACTCAACGTGGATTCCATCACAGATTTGAGAACAGGGATCTCCAGAGGCAACTTGATTCAGCGCTCTACACCGCCAACCACAAGCAGAACAATCTCTGCCCCCTGGATCCTTTGGGCACTCTGGACCAGCCGAAACAAGAAGATTTTTGAAAATCGCATAATATCTGAGCTAGAAACTATTGAAGCAGCATCTACAGCAGAAGAGGAATGGAAGAAAGCACAATTGGAAAAAGCACCCACTACGACTCACACACAACAAGCTTCAATTCGCCACATCACACAACAAGGCACAAAGTATGAAGAATCCCCACCAGAAACGTTTTTTTGTCAAACTGATGCGGCTTGGCTTGAACAAAGCAAAAATGCTGGCTTGGGATGGGTTGTGATGAATAACAACCGTGAAGTAAGCTCCCGAAGCTGCAAACCGGTGCCGTTTGTCAGAGGCCCGAGTGAGGCAGAAGCCCTATGCATCTTTGAAGCACTCCAATCTCTCCAAAACCATCTGCAGTCCAGGATCATCATTGAATCTGATGCTAAAACTGTTATTGATGCTATTGTCTCCAGGAAGCCACCGATACACTTGATAGGAGTCATTGAGGATATCCTTAACATTGCTGCGTCCTTTAATGCTCTCTCCTTTAGATTTATTCTAAGATCAGAAAACATGTTGGCTGATGATCTTGCTAGAAAAGCCGTACGGTCGATGACCTTAGGCCTCACTTTCTCTTTGTAACACTTTGCTTCCTCTTAATGAAAGTTTTCTTTCCCTGACCAAAAAAAAAAAAAAAAAAGGAAAACTCTTTTAGAAACTGAAAGGAGTAAGTTGATGTTGTGCACATCCCGCCAAAAGGACATGCCCATCACTATCTCTTTATTGACCATTATGTGTTTGTATAAGGTCGACCGTGAATAAATCCACAATCGAAATTACATTTGAGCCATCCTTTTGGAGGTGGATGCCATGTACTGCCTCTATCTTTGTTCTAGATCATAGATGATGAAGATTGAAGGCCGTTTCTTGTATGAAAATTAGCTCCGTATGAAAAATGTTGTCCTTTACTTGCTTCAATTTCTGGAAGCCTTTTAATATTTTGGAAGAGGAATTCGTTTCTAGATTTCTAAAGACGCCACACAATCCAGAACGGAAATAAACGTAGATGAAGAGGTAGATCTCGTGTTTTTATTCAGCCGCAACAATGTGCCAATGTTATCTTCCAAGTCGTTTGCAAATCCATTTTGACCCACATGGATATTTATACATATCCAAATAACTTGAGCAAAAGAACAAGTAAAGAGTATATAATTTACTGTTTCTTCGTCTTGGCAGCATTTCTGACAAGTGGGATCATCCTGGATTGTTCTTGTTCAGAGTCTTGTTGCCGTAGCAGAACACCGGATAAACCACATGTGTTGATTGTTCTTGCTACGGCAACAAGACTCAGAACTTGTCCATCTCCAAATAACTTGTCCATGGATTGTTCTTGTTCTGAGTCTTTGTTGTATGATCTTCACTAGAGAAATGCTGCTGCATACAAGTTTTCTCAACATGCTTCTTCTAATCAATCATTATATCAAATCTACTCTGTTCCACCTCTATTGAATTCTAGTATCACTCTTAAATAATTTAAAGAAAAAATAACAAGCGTTTAAAAATAACAAGAATAAATGAAAAGAGTACGTTAAAAATCTACTAATTTATTTATTTTAAAATATATAATTTAGAATATTAAGAGCACACCAAAATCCAAAGTAGTGACTTTGATCTCATTGATATTGGAATGTACAATATGCAATTTTTTATGGGTTGGCACTTATTCCTGCACAGAAGGTGTTTGATTAAATCCATTTACAAAGTTTACGACAAAGTTTGATGTCCAAAACTAGTTATAGATTTGTTAAGGAAAAAAAAGAAGTTTTTCTTAAATAATTTAAAGAAAAAATAACAAGCGTTTAAAAATAACAAGAATAAATGAAAAGAGTACGTTAAAAATCTACTAATTTATTTATTTTAAAATATATAATTTAGAATATTAAGAGCACACCAAAATCCAAAGTAGTGACTTTGATCTCATTGATATTGGAATGTACAATATGCAATTTTTTATGGCTTGGCACTTATTCCTGCACAGAAGGTGTTTGATTAAATCCATTTACAAAGTTTACGACAAAGTTTGATGTCCAAAACTAGTTATAGATTTGTTAAGGAAAAAAAGAAGTTTTTCTTACCTCAATCGTCCAACATCAAAATGTTTGAAAAAGAAGCATTTGATTTGTAACGTTATAAAAAATCTCAAATTTTAATGGATCTAAGAATTAGCTTCAAACGCATACAAACTGCAATCATTTACCACAACTTTCGGATTCATCATCTAACAAGACCCATCATCAACATCCACCTCTCATACCACTAAAGGTTCTATATATGAGATCTCTGAAATCTAAACTTAGAAGAACCATTGCTCAACCGTAAAAGAGCAAACAAGGGAAGACAATTATCTAAGAAGATAATGACGTAATAAGATCCAACCTAGAGCCAAACTAGCTTTATTACAAAAATCTCAAGTAATAATTAAATCACTTACAAAAGCTTCACGTCCTCTATATGGTTTAGAAAGATATAATTTAGAGGAAAATCTTCCATTCCTTGGATTTGAAGTCTTATCATTGTCTTTTTCTCCATATTGTAGTAGAAGAGGTCGAAAGGCACACTAAAAGACGACGCCAACACAATTTCATTTGTCTGAGTCACTCCAACAAAGTGTAAGTTAGCATCTCCTATCACATTCTGCCCCAAAGCTGGCAATACGCATGTATGCTTTGACCATTCTTGCTTATCGATATCTTCTGAACCCACAATTCAAAACTTTCACTTGTTCTAGAAATAAAGCTAGACGTTTTGGAACCAAGTGTAGCTAATTTACCATTGTAATTTATCAGGGTTCCATAACCCTTTTTGAAAGTTCCCATATCTTCTTCAATAAATCTGAACTTCTCAGACTTAAAATCAAAGCAAACGATCATAGAATCCTTTAAAACCCCAGTGATTGTACATATGTAATACAAAACACCGTTAATGCATACCCCTTTATGTAGAGGATGATATATATTAGGTCTGCAACATTTGATAATTCTCCATGACGGTTCTCCAATTCCTAATGTCAGAACTTGATACTCCTTAGAACCCTTAGACCATGTCACTGACAATACCTTGTATTGTTTCTCAACCGGATCATACCCAAAATAGCTCATCACCCACACATTACTCGTTTCCACTTTGGGTAAGCTTAAGCATTGTCCCGTGCTAGGGTTACATATCACCAGCACAATTTCCCCCTTTTCCTTCCGCAAATGTTTTAGAAGGATCAAGCCATTGACATGATTACAAATATCAACGTTATAATACATATCCAAAGGAAAACTCATATGATAACTGGCGACTAGAGGAGACGAGTTCTCATTCGGATTTTGAGGTTGAGGTGCCGAGTACAAGACTAACTTACTGTCTTCTAAGCAGGCGAACAATAGCTGCGGTCGAGCCAAAGACATGTTGAAGAACAACTCGGTGAAATCTGGACGACGAAGTATGGAACACCAATGCTTCGATACACATCGACATCTCGCTATAGACTTAAATGGCAACCTCGAGAATATCTCGATAATGAGATCAATTGGAATCGGCAATGAGTTTTCTCTTTCATTCTTTGAGCTCTTAGATTGCGTGTTGCGTAAGGTAACAGTTAGATGATCATGAGAAACGTTTTGCGGCAGTGCTTCCATGGTGGTTACGCTAATTTAAAACCCTAGAGACTTGTTCGTTGTGGAGAAAACTAGAGAAACTAGGGTTTTAGAAAGAAAAAAAAAACACACTATAAGTTGGAGGCAGAGGACGAAGATGTAGGTCTTAGATCTTTTTTGTTATGAAAAGGAAAAAATATTTGTTTTGGTAAACCGAAAAAGATGGGGCCTTTTAAGTTATTGAGAGGGCCAAATTTTGTTTGTTCCGGCCCGTATACCACTCCTACATGAATCGACCATGTTTTAATTATGCATATTCTTGTGTTCATATAAATATTCAAGTTTTTGTACTTTGGAAGTTGAAACTAATCTTTCGCTTCAATAAAAATTTAGACAATTAAAACAAGAATATGCATAATCAAAACCAGTGGGAGAGCTAGAGAATTTAGTTATTGGGATCAAAATAAATTATTTATTATAAAAATAATTGATATTCTCATCCGAAGTTTATTTCGAAATTGATATGGATGCGAGGATGTCTTAATGTAAATCATAGATAAGTACATTATTAATATTTAGTTCTTAGGGCTTCAATGCCGGCTCAGAATATGGGGCGGGCGGTGCAACGGCCAGGGGCCCAATTTTGTGTTCTAATAATTAAGGGGCCTATTTTTAAAAAAATATTAAAATAATAGATTACAACATAAAAATAAAATTAATAAGGGCCAATAAATTTTTTTATTTACTGTTTTTAGTTTTAATAATTAAATTTTTATTAAAAATATCATAAAAAAATTTCTATAACACAAAACCACTAAACAAAAAAAAAATATTCTAAGGGCCCAAAAAATTTTTTGTCCTAGAGCCCATCAAAGTATTGAGCCGGCCCTGTAGGGCTTGATTGGTTCTCCTGCTAGCACCCGCCTACCGGTTGTTAGCGGTTGGTACCAATCGTAGAAACCGCTCTATACAGCTTAGAATATTAAAAGCACACCAAAATCCAAATTAGTGACTTTGATCTGATTGATATTGGAATCTACAGTAGGTAATTTTTATGGGTTGGCATTTGGCGTGAGTCTGTAAGCCATTTATTTAAAAAGTTTACGATAAAGTTTGATGTCCAGAACTAGTTATAGATTGTAAGGGAAAAAAAGAAAAGTTTTTCTTACCTCAATTGTCCAACATCAAAATGTTTGAAAATGATTTGTAACGTTTTAAAAAAAAACTCAATTTTTTTTTCAAATGAATTTAAGAATTAACTTCAAACGCTGCAAGCATTTACCACACTTTTCGGATTCATCATCTAACAAGACCCATCATCAACATCCACCTCTCATACCACTAAAGGTTCTATATATGAGATCTCTGAAATCTAAACTTAGAACAACCATTGCTCAACCGTAAAAGAGCAAACAAGGGAAGACAATTATCCAAGAAGATAATGACGTAATAAGATCCAACCTAGAGCCAAACTAGCTTTATTACAAAAAAACTCAAGTCATAATTAAATCACTTACAAAAGCTTCACGTCCTCTATATGGTTTAGAAAGATATAATTTAGAGGAAAATCTTCCATTCCTTGGATTTGAAGTCTTATCATTGTCTTTTTCTCCATATTGTAGTAGAAGAGGTCGAAAGGCACACTAAAAGACGACGCCAACACAATTTCATTTGTCTGAGTCACTCCAACAAAGTGTAAGTTAGCATCTCCTATCACATTCTGCCCCAAAGCTGGCAATACGCATGTATGCTTCGACCATTCTTGCTTATCGATATCTTCTAGAACCCACAATTCAAAACTTTCACTTGTTCTAGAAATAAAGCTAGACGTTTTGGAACCAAGTGTAGCTAATTTACCATTGTAATTTATCAGGGTTCCATAACCCTTTTTGAAAGTTCCCATATCTTCTTCAATAAATCTGAACTTCTCAGACTTAAAATCAAAGCAAACGATCATAGAATCCTTTAAAACCCCAGTGATTGTACATATGTAATACAAAACACCGTTAATGCATACCCCTTTATGTAGAGGATGATATATATTAGGTCTGCAACATTTGATAATTCTCCATGACGGTTCTCCAATTCCTAATGTCAGAACTTGATACTCCTTAGAACCCTTAGACCATGTCACTGACAATACCTTGTATTGTTTCTCAACCGGATCATACCCAAAGTAGCTCATCACCCACACCCTACTAGCCAATTTGGGTAAGCTTAAGCATTGTCCCGTGCTAGGGTTACATATCACCAGCACAATTTCCCCCTTTTCCTTCCGCAAATGTTTTAGAAGGATCAAGCCATTGACATGATTACAAATATCAACGTTATAATACATATCCAAAGGAAAACTCATATGATAACTGGCGACTAGAGGAGAAGAGTTCTCATTCGGATTTTGAGGTTGAGGTGACGAGTAGAGGACTAACTTACTGTCTTCTAAGCAGGCGAACAATAGCTGCGGTCGAGCCAAAGACATGTTGAAGAACAACTCGGTGAAATCTAGACGACGAAGTATAGAGGCCCAATGCTTCGATACACATCGACATCTGGCTATAGAACTCCGCGACAACCTCGAGAATATCTCGATCATAAGATCAGCTGGAATCGGCAATGAGTTTTCTCTTTCATTCTCTGAGCTCTTTGGTTGCTTGTTGCGTAAGGTAATGGTTAGATGATCCTCAGATACGTTTTGCGGCAGTGCTTCCATGGTGGATACGCTAAGTTAAAAACTCTAGAGACTTGTTCGTTTTAGAGTAAACTAGAGAAACTAGGGTTTTAGAAAGAAAGAAAAAAAAAACACAAAGAGTTGAAGGCTGAGAACGAAGTTAGATCATTTTTGTTGAAACCGTAATATTCGTTTTGGTATCACCGTAAATGATGGGCCTTTTTAAATTATTGAGGGCCCAACTTTAGTTCGATCTGGCCCTTATATCATACCACTCCTAAATGATTTGTTTGCAAAGTCAAACATTTTTTTTTTGAGGCGAAAAAAAAAAAAAAAAAAGCAAAGTCAAACTTTTTTTTGATTGTGCAAATTTTTGTACCTTTGGAAGTTGGAACTAATATTTCCCTCCAATAAAATTTTAGGCAATTAGAACACGAACACGAACACAAACACCAATAAAATGGGCCTTTTTCAATTACAGAGAAGGCCCAACTATATGATCTGTTTTGCACAGTCAAAACTTGTTATGCATAATTGTCGTATCCAAAACCGGTTTAGCAGATCATGAGTCTAAAATAATATTCAAATTTTCGTCTCTTAATTAGAACTAATCTCTCCCTTCAATAAATTAAATTGTCAAAATAATATAATTTGTCATTATGTTATAATTTCTATAAACGGCAAAAAAAAACTAATTTTCTCTGTACTATTCACGAATATAATTATTATATTCTTGTTATTAAAATTAAACTTAAATAGTAAAAATATCTTCTAGACAAGTGGGACATTACAGATATATTTTGAAATCCTCCGCTGTCATACAGCGCAGAGTACAAAAACCGAAATAAACAAAACTACAAGGACTAATATGCAAATAAATAATTTAGAAAACTTATTGAAGAAGACGTAAACTATATATAGCTGATTATTACCCATTCACAACAATCTCCTTTTTAAACCTATTCAAAGCTAAGGACAAAAAAAAGAGTCGCCCATTTTTTTCTCTCTTTTTTTTTTTGACGAAGAAACCAAAAAAAAAAAAAAATGAGAGAGATCCTTCATATCCAAGGCGGTCAATGTGGAAACCAGATCGGAGCAAAGTTTTGGGAAGTGATCTGCGACGAACACGGCATTGATCACACCGGTCAATACGTCGGCGATTCTCCGTTACAGCTTGAACGTATCGATGTGTATTTCAACGAAGCTAGCGGTGGAAAGTACGTTCCTCGTGCTGTTCTTATGGATCTGGAGCCTGGTACTATGGATTCTCTCAGATCTGGTCCGTTTGGTCAGATTTTCCGTCCTGATAACTTCGTCTTTGGTCAATCCGGTGCCGGAAATAACTGGGCGAAAGGTCATTACACCGAAGGTGCTGAGTTGATTGATTCTGTTCTTGATGTTGTGAGGAAGGAAGCTGAGAACAGCGATTGTCTTCAAGGTGAGAATAAATTTTTTGAATCTGGATCTGATTTTTTTTTTGGATTTTTGAATCGTGGAATGGGAATGATTAGAATCGATTTAGGTCTTTGGTTGATTTTGTGATGTATATATGGTTTTGTTGTTTGGATTTAGGTTTCCAAGTGTGTCATTCATTGGGAGGAGGAACTGGATCTGGAATGGGAACTCTATTGATTTCTAAGATAAGAGAAGAGTATCCAGATCGTATGATGATGACTTTTTCAGTGTTTCCTTCTCCTAAGGTCTCTGACACTGTTGTTGAGCCATACAATGCAACTCTCTCTGTGCATCAGCTTGTCGAAAACGCTGACGAGTGTATGGTTTTGGATAATGAGGCTCTTTACGATATCTGTTTCCGTACCCTCAAGCTTGCTAATCCTACCTGTGAGTTCATTTACACATTTCTATCCTCTAGATTAGCATTGCAGATTGTGATTAAGTCCTGACTTGTTTTGTTGCTTTTGTGTTTCATTAGTTGGTGATCTTAACCATCTCATCTCTGCTACAATGAGTGGTGTTACGTGCTGTCTTCGTTTCCCTGGTCAGCTTAACTCTGACCTTAGGAAGCTTGCTGTGAATCTTATCCCGTTCCCAAGGCTTCACTTCTTCATGGTTGGTTTCGCTCCATTGACATCGAGAGGATCACAGCAATACAGTGCCTTGAGTGTTCCTGAACTAACCCAGCAGATGTGGGATGCGAAGAACATGATGTGCGCTGCTGACCCTCGTCATGGACGTTACTTGACTGCATCCGCTGTGTTCCGTGGTAAGCTGAGCACGAAAGAGGTTGATGAGCAGATGATGAACATTCAGAACAAGAACTCATCGTACTTTGTGGAATGGATTCCAAACAACGTGAAGTCCAGCGTCTGTGATATTGCACCAAAGGGTTTGAAAATGGCATCGACTTTCATTGGTAACTCAACCTCGATCCAGGAGATGTTCAGGCGTGTCAGCGAACAGTTCACAGCTATGTTCAGGAGAAAGGCTTTCCTTCATTGGTACACAGGAGAAGGCATGGACGAGATGGAGTTCACTGAAGCAGAGAGTAACATGAATGATCTTGTCGCAGAGTACCAGCAGTACCAAGATGCTACAGCCGGAGAGGAGGAGTACGAGGAGGAAGAAGAGGAGTACGAGGCTTAAGATGGCTTCCTCGGTTTCGTAAGCTGTGTAAGCAAGCAGCATTCGCTTTCCTCTTTCCCCTCATCCTGAATTTTTTTTCGTAATATCTCTTTTATTGTTTCGTTCATGTGTGTTCGTTTTGTTATTGAAACCCAATCTCATTCTCTGGATTTGTTAAACTTTTGCGTGTATTGCTTATTGTTTTGTCGGTGAAAAAATATTGCTTTTGTTCTTTCAAGTTCGTGTTCCATTTTGCAAAGAGCTACATTTCAGTTTCACTATAACAATGTTCCAAAAAATCATTTCTGCAATTGTTCAAACAATACAACATTTAGCGTAGTAATTGTCAAAGCCTAAACACTTCTTCGACCAATGTGAAGAACCTTTCTTTCACCAATGTGAACACTTCTATGACCAATGTCCACGATCTTAGCGTAAGCTGAAGAAGATTCTGAAGCAATTCTTTCACTTGATTTTTCGTTACCTTCCTTTTCTTTGATTAAATCTGCACACAACTTCCTTGCTTTGCTTGTTATGCAATCTGCATCACTACTAATGAATTGATGGAGTTCGTCAATCAAATTCTGACCCAATTTCTCCCCATTGGTAGTCGAGGCTGCTGTTCCTACTCTCTTCAAGTACTTCTGATAATGATTCCCGAACCTTAGCCTTCGAGCAGGACCAACTGTCCAGAACCTCAGCCTTCGAGCAGCACCAATTGTTGCATCCCATTTACTCTGATTTACTTCCTCATCTCCCCATTTACATTCTCGGGGTTGTGTAATCAGATATGGCGAGTTTTGTTCAACCGATTCAGAGGAAACATGCGAGCTCGTCTTGTAAATGTTACCCAGTTCGGTGCTAGTTCCAGCTAGAGCCTTGTTTCCTTTCATCCCACCTGAACATCTCGAAGAGAAGTTATCTGAAGAGCTACTTCTCAACAAATCTTCTGGTTGATCCGCTACTGTTGCTCGTTCTCTTTCTGCTAACATCTCAGTAGCCCGTTCAAAAGAGTTTTGAAACGGTTCTTCCTTCCATTGATTTCCTAGAGACTGTCTTACATCCTCAAGTAGAGGTTTAGCTTCCGGGATTCTATCCATACGTATTAAACAGATCGCAAGATTGCACAACTTGTTATTGTCAGGGTCCAAAGACAAAGCATTCCTATCACAGTAAAACCCATTTAACTTAGTTAAAGCAATGAAAACAAAAACATGCTATAATGGGATCGATGTTGTTTCACAAACCTGTAATACTGCTCTGCGATTCCATAGTTATGAAGCTGTAAGTGAACCCAAGCTAAGTTCCCTAGAATCCTATATATCCAAACAGCAAGAAAGTCAGAGAAACTACTCTTTCAGGTATAAAGCAGAAGTAGGAGATATTTGTAATTTGATGCACAAACTTCAGTTCTTACCGCGCTTTCTCTTGCTCGATAGTCATGTTGTTCTGCTCTTGGTGGCTTCTTTTCGCTATTATCATCCTGCCACCATAGTGCGTGTCTTGTTCAAGTGTTCTCAGTTTGTGTTCAAGTAGCTCAGCTTCCTCTGTTATCCTCCCTGACTTCTGCAAAACCAAAATCCATCAAAGTCACATAATAAGCATAGAAGTAGCTTCAAAATTAGTCATCAGACTGAGAAAGTTTTCACCTTGTAGAGTTCAAGTAACAAGTTATCAATAGAATCTTGAGATTCAAAAGGACAGAGATATCGAAAAGATTTGATAGCTTCGATTCCTTCATCGGATCGATCCAACTCTTTCAGAACAACTACCATATCCTTCAATGCACTATCAACTCTATCTCCAGCATTAATCGCAGCCCAAAACAACGAGATTGCTCGATCCGGATCTTTAGAAACCAACTGTTCTTGAACAAACATTCATACACATAAATCAAGACAATTCACTAAAAACCCTAAATTAGTCACACGGAATTAGATTCATAAACCCTAAGTTAATAGTACCTGAGCATGTTTGGCTCTGACGTAAGGAGAATCACCAGTAGGAACCCTACACGATTCTTGATTCTTGATCAAAGATGATATTTTTCTCTCCGACATCGGCATCGCAACGTAAACTCTTCTCGTCGTGTTCCATGACGGTGGTGGAGTCAAGAAACCTCCTCCCGTAGCACCACTGCTCTCGCGACGCCACATAGCTGAGTATCTTCTTCGATTTTCTCGGGAAAATCAAGAATTTTCACGCACTTATGTTAATTTCCCGAGAAAATGTTTCCGAAGATCAAGAACCAAGAAGAAAGAATAACTCTCTCTTTATTAAGGAAACTAACTCAAAACCTTAATCTCTCTATTCAAATCTCTTAAGGTATACTACACTTTGTCAACTCTTATATAGAGAAAACCTATAGACCCTAATTAGGTTTAGTATTTGGATAATACCTAAATACTTTTAGATAAGTCCTAAATCTCATAAACTATATCTCTTATTTTATTAAACTTATAACTCAAGTTTATCTTCAAGCTTTAATCAACAGAGAACAGAGTGAAGAAGAAAATTTCCCGAGAAAATTTGAAGGTGTCTCAAACTTACTTGGTGTCACATTCTTCTCATTGAGAAACACCACCTCGTGCATCATCAGTTTGTCAGCTTCTTGAGTGTTGTTTTCTTCATTCTCTTGTGCTTCCTGGAGCTTGAGTAATCTATCCGGACAGTCGAATGCGTAGTGTCCGGTCTTGTTACACCGATAGCACACTACTTTGGATGTATCTCTTTCTTGTCTGTAGCCTCCTCCTTGTTGGTTGCCGTAACGACCACGTCCTCTACCTCTTTGATAATACCGTCCTCTTGATCCTTTTCCTCTACCTGATCCATAGTTTCCTTGTTGAGAATTTGTGCCAAAATTCGCATACATGAGTTTACCTTGATCGTTTGACTGTTCTTCCTCTTCCTCACTAATCTGTTCCTCATAAGTTTTTATTCTCCCAACAATGTCTTCAAAACTTGTTTTGTTAAGATCCAAGACTTGTTCAAGTGAGGCAGTGATGTGTATGTACCTCTTTCTTGGCAAGCTGTTAAGGAATTTTTTAACAAGTTTTGGTTCCTCGATTTTTACTCCTAAGGGTGCGGATTTGGTAGAAAGTTCTGAAAGTTTACCAACAAAGTCATCAATCGAATCTGCTTCTTTCATCTTCATTCTGTCGAACTCAGCCATCAACGTTTGAAGTCTCGCTTCTTTGACTCTCTCAGCTCCTACATGCCTTGCTTTAATTGAATCTCAAACAGCTTTTGAAGTTTCTAGCTCTCCGACTTGAAGGATCAATGATTCCGGTATAGACTGAAATAGGAGAGCTCTTGCTACATCGTTTGATCCGGGATCAATGGTATCCCAAACTTTATGTACCTTGAGAGCTACCTTCATTCGCATGGCCCATACAGTGTAGTTAATGGTGTTTAGCATAGGGCACTGTATGGAGGCCATACTGATCTCCTTAGCTTTGTTTCTCGCTGGAACTGTCACCCATGTCTTTGTTTTCACAAAAACACGACCCTTATGGGATTTGATTGAACACGGCTCTGTTTTGTGATGAACCATGATCGTCTCGTTTAGGTTTCAAAAACAAATCTTGCTCTGATACCAAATATTGTTTAGAGAAATGAATTAAGAACCAAGAACAAAGAATAACTCTCTCTTTATTAAGGAAACTAACTCAAAACCTTAATCTCTCTATTCAAATCTCTTAAGGTATACCATTGGCAACTCTTATATATAGAAAACCTATAGACCTAATCCTAGTCTAATTAGGTTTAGTATTTAGATAACTCCTAAATACTTTTAGATAACTCCTAAATCTCATAAACTATATATCTTATTTTATTAAACTTATAACTCAAGTTTATCTTCAAGCTTTAATCAACAGAGAAGAGAGTGAAGGAGAAATTTTTCCGAGAAAATTGAATTTTTTGAATTTTCTCTGAAGAAGAGAAGAGAGAGTAAAAAATCATTATATAGAGTTGGGTTTCAAGTGACCAACGAAAAACAAAACGGAAATAATTGAAAGAATGATATAAAAACAAGGACTTGTATCTAAATAAAATAAGTTTTGCGACGAGGGCAAATTAGTAAATCACTCAAATCTGATAAAATTTTGAATTGAACTTCAACGGTCAGTAGTTATTGATGTAGGTTTTGGTTAATACATCATGAACCGGTTCTTGCGATTGAGAGAATCTAGTGTAGACCAAATCATAACCATTGGTTTACGGAGGTTACCTCAAAACGACGTCATGTAACTAAGAGAGATGATAATGGGCTTTAAAAGGGCTAGAGCTTCTTATGATAAGATAAAAGCCCATTAAGGCCCATACCACTGTCGTTCCCAAATTTAGGGTTTCATCGTTGACAAATAAAAAGGCAAAATTTTCATTTTCGCAAATCTTCTGGATTCTTCTTCTCCACCAAATCGCAACAATGGTGTTCGAAGCATTCGAAGTAGGCACAGTCCCATTCAATTCCGATGGTTGGGGACCTCCAGATGCTTCCGACACTTCCTCCACCAGCGTCGCGGCGGCGAATCTCCTCCCAAACGTCCCTTTCGCTTCCTTCTCACGTTCTGAAAAACTCGGACGCGTCGCTGATTGGACTCGAGCTCTCTCAAATCCATCAGCTCGTCCTCACACCGGATCCAAATCAGATCCATCAGCAATCTTCGATTTCTCAGCTTTTGCAGTAGATGAAGGATTTGGTATAACTAATTCCGGTGGAAACGCTGATGAAGACGCAGCTTTCCGATTAGTCGATGGAAAACCACCGCCGCGTCCTAAATTCGGACCTAAATGGAGATTTAATCAATACCATAACCGTAATCAGCTTCCTCAACGTCGTGATGAAGAAGTTGAAGCTAAGAAACGTGAAGCTGAGAAAGATCGAGCTCGTCGTGATCGTCTTTATAATAATAACCGTAATAATATTCATCAGCAACGCCGTGAAGCCGCCGCGTTTAAATCATCAGTTGATATTCAACCGGAATGGAATATGCTTGAGCAGATTCCGTTTTCGACTTTTTCGAAGCTTTCGTTTACAGTTCAAGAACCTGAAGATCTTCTTCTTTGTGGTGGACTTGAGTCTTATGATCGGAGTTATGATCGTATTACACCTAAAGCTGAGCGTAGACTTGAGCGTTTCAAGAACAGAAGCTTTAAGGTTACTACAAGTGATGATCTTGTGATTAGACGTCTCGCTAAGGAAGATAAAGCTACTGTTTTTGCTACTGATGCTATTCTTGCTGCTCTTATGTGTGCTCCTAGATCGGTTTATTCATGGGATCTTGTTATTCAACGTGTTGGGAATAAGCTTTTCTTTGATAAGAGAGATGGGTCACCGCTCGATTTGTTGTCTGTTCATGAAACTTCTCAAGAGCCTTTGCCTGAAGCTAAAGATGATATTAACTCTGCTCATTCACTAGGTGTGGAGGCTGCTAATATTAATCAGAATTTTGCTCAGCAGGTTTTGGTTAGGAATGGAAAAAGGGTAACTTTTGATGAGCCGATTCCGAATGTTAATGAAGGTGAAGAGAATGCTTCTATTGCTTATAGGTATAGGAGATGGAAGCTTGATGATAGTATGTATCTAGTTGCTAGGTGTGAGTTACAGAGCACTGTTGATTTGAATAACCAGAGATCATTCCTCACTTTGAATGCTCTTAACGAGTTTGATCCTAAGTACTCTGGTGTTGATTGGAGACAGAAGCTCGAGACTCAGAGAGGTGCTGTTTTAGCTAATGAGTTGAAGAACAATGGTAATAAGTTAGCTAAATGGACTGCGCAGGCTCTCTTGGCTAATGCGGATATGATGAAGATTGGGTTTGTTTCGAGGGTTCATCCTCGTGATCATCGTAACCATGTTATATTATCGGTTTTGGGGTATAAGCCAAAGGATTTCGCTGGACAGATCAATCTGAACACTAACAACATGTGGGGAATTGTGAAGTCGATTGTTGATCTGTGTATGAAGTTAAGTGAAGGAAAGTATGTTTTAGTGAAGGATCCATCAAAGCCTCAAGTTAGGATTTACGAAGTTCCGGCTGATGCATTTGACAATGATTATGTGGAGGAGCCTCTCCCTGAGGATGAACAGGTTCAGCCACCTGAGGAGAACACTGATGCAGGAGCAGAGACTAATGGAGCTTCCTCTACTAATGTAGCTGCAGAAGATAAGAATTCCGAAGCTGAAGCCTGATTTTGATGATATGGGTATATTTTGAGTTGTGTTGTTTTGAGTTACTTTTTAAAATTGTTCACTTTTCATAAACTATTTATGTTTCAAAATGTTGGTTCATACTTTCTTGGTTGTTTTTGAATGAACTCTTTGAATTTAAAAGCTCCTCACTTCATAAGTTCACAAGTTCTCCAAGGTTCATCAGCATGTACAACTCGACTCGACTTTAGACGAATGATGTTATATCAAGGTGATTACTTCGAATACCACTTGGTGGATTTGAATGTTTCATCTCCACCATCAATATATTTAAAACATATATCTATATATAGCAGTTGTTTACATAGTTTTGTCTAGGTTTTGAACTTTCAATTGCTCTCTGTTTCTCAAAAGGTTCTCTGTTTACAATTTTTACATCGGTTCCTATTTTTGTCGAAAACTAAAGTTTCTTATAGCAGAAATCAGAGAGGGTCTAAGAGCAACATTATTGGGAGGTGCTTAGTTTTGGTTCTTAGCCCAATTTTTGGTTCTTAGCCCAATTTTTGGTGCTTAGCTAAGAGTCATTCCTTAGCAAAATCATCAATTGCACCTTTAATTGAGCTAAGAACCAAGTTAAGAACCAAGTTAAGCACCTCCCAATAAAGATGGTCTAAGAGGAAGCTGAGCTGCGTAGTGTAAACACAGCACAAACACTTGGATCTCTGAAATGATCATTTCGTACAGATTTGATAGGATTATAATATCTCGGTAGCATTAGATCACACTAATATTGGTCTCTCGATTAATATACAAGGATTGGTCTCTATAGTAGTAAAATCCCGTGGCCAGGAAAAAAAAAACGAAGGAAGACTTAGATCCCTGCCCTTGATGACCAAGACGTGTGTTTCCAGAGATTTGGGATCGATCGACCAAAACAGTAAACGCTATATTCATAACCTAATTAGAGACTTAAAGTCCCAAGTCGAGAAAACTAGTAGTAAGGAACATACACTCATGATGGTTTCTGAAATTATGAAGTGCCATCTTTACTTTGAAAAATAACTCTTACTTTTACTTACCAACAACATAACCAAAAGAGTCTCTTAAAACCTTTAAGAGCATAAACTTCTTGCTTTGGATTTGCTAAAACTTCATTTACTTTATCCTTAGTTTCACTTTCTTCCGCTTAATCTTTCGTATTCTCTTTCATATCATATAGGCTTTGTACTTAGCTTTCTCTTTCACATCACAGGCTTAATCAGATGCTCTGCTCGCTCTTCCATTCACATTATCATTGGCCTCTTCCGCATAAGCTTAAAAAAGTCCCTGATCGAGCAAAACCGAGGAAACAGAGTTTCACAGAACCGATAGCACTTGAAGGCTCTTTACTTGGGTGTGAAGAGAACAGTTATTAACAGTCAAACAGTTATTTACATAGGTCAAGCTAGTACGCTTAGGCGCCGCGTGATGCATCTCCTAGAGTTAAACATAAACTTTGTTTCTCGTTTTCTTTATTTCATGTTTTGTTCTTTGTCGTCGTCCCTCTCGAAAGCCTATATTATACATTGCAAATTTTCAGCAACAGTTTTGATTATTGTTGAAGCTTTTTAATTTTGTTCTCTTTCCGAATCTTTTGTTTCTATATGGAAAAAATTCTACCGCATATATATTTTTTGTTCCTGAACCGTATTAAACCGGAGTAACCGATGTATTAAGTATTAAATGAATTGAGTTATGGTCACCAATTCTCGTCCAGCTAAATTGGTCGTGACTCAGCATGATTTAAGAGTCTCACCAGGGTTTGAGTAACGATATTGGTACCCCGAGAGAGAAGGATATTGTATCACTTCTACCTTACCACCAATGAAAATTGGTATACGAAAGTCAGTGGAGATTGGCATAGTCTCCGTCGGGCCAAGTTTAGACACTAAACTTGGTGTGATCCCGGGATCTTCCCGGTTCACAGTTGTCGAGTTGAACATATCACAGAGAATCATGCCTCTGGAGGTAATCTTAATTACCTCTTTTTTGAAAAAAAACTTATTTTATTTTAAATGTTTATCTTATTATTATATAAAACTAACAAATATAAGTTTAAATATATGATTTCATGAATTTTGGTATCCGCTTTTGTGAATAATTCGGTTAGTTTTGAAATATATTTATGTGTTGTCGGTTGTTAATTAGATGCAAGGTCTACCTCACATAATGATAGTACTTTAGAAAATGAGACCCTCTTCATCTTGTGACCAATAGAAGAGTGAAGGTGTCCCAAATCCTTCATAGAAAAGCACTTGCTTAAATACTCTTTAAGGCTAACAATGGAGTTGTTGTCATTACCACCAATTACCAAATTATCAACATATCAGAAACATAACGTAGCTTGTGTTACGAGCTGTTTAATCGCAAAGAACGCCAATCCTTCTTCAACAACCTGACACGAAACTGTTGATTGCGTCAAAGGAAACACACAGAAAAACGATTTCTTTGGGCGCAAGGAACAATTAATATAAACCTGATGAGCCCTACATATTAGGTCAAGATCGAATCTTTTGAGAAACTCTGAAGCTGTTAACTGTATAAGATCCAAATGAATAAGAAACTCCGCAATCATTAGGCCCCCAATCTCTAACATCTATATCGGGATCAGACCATCAGAGATCACAATAAACCGCGATCAGGGCTATCCGTTGAACGACGAATATCTCTAATCTGTCTCAGACTATGCAGCTCCGGGGAGTGTCCACCAGAGAATCTGGTCATCGATAAGTGCAGGCATGGGGAGAAAATTGAATTAATCACCAAATTCACCAAATTTTGACATTGAATCTGTGTTTACACTTGACGTAGAAGCCGCCGTAAAGGCGATTGATTGATGAACTTTCATGGTTCCTCTGAGAAGGAAGAAATTTTCAGGGAATTTGATCTTGTAAGCTAGTAGGAGACAAATCACTTCGATGCTTTGCTTGCCACGATTGACGTAATCTCCAAGAAACAAGTAGTTTTAAGGAATAGTCTCAAGAGCAGGCCCGTCTTAGGGCATGTGCTGGCAGTGCAAAAGCACTGGGTCTTTTTTTTTTTCTTTTAATTTTCTTTAGATAAAAGGGTCCTAAATTTCTAAAATTCTATTAAAAGGGTCCATAATTTTGAGTTTCTATCTAAGATTGGAAATTTTTTTAGGTTTCGGCACTAGGTCCATTCTAATTTTGAGACGGCCCTGCTCAAGAGTAAGTTACTTTTTGTCTCTCGGATAGGTTTAACGTGAGCCGTAGCTAGATCCTTAATTCTATTCCGTTACTAAAAAAATGTTCTTTTGGGATCGGTTTTATTAAAGAGAAAAAGAACATTAATGTTAGTGATTGCACCTCCTGGACAGAAGGTTTGTCTTATTGCTGTTAGATGACTGGTCGTCTCAGAGGTCAAGGTGCTGCTTCTCGTTTTTCGTTTTTCTTACATGCACTCTGTTTCTCATTTTTCTTATTTCATGTTGTTGTCTATGTTTCCTTTTGAACCCTCAATTCCTAAATCCTAATGAATCCTCTCCCTCTCTCGAAAGGCTTATATTATTCATGCAAATAAATAATTCATTACTGTAACTTACTCATTAAGCTAACCGGAATAAACCAGGAAAAAGTTTTCCCTAGGTTTAATTAAAAAGCTTTAAGTATTAAACGAATTGAGAATAGGTCACCAATTCTTGCCCAGATCAAGTGGTGGTGGCTCTGCATGACTTGAGAGTCTCACCAGGGTTCGAGTTATTGGTACCTTCCCGATGAAGATGTAAACTGTTTCTGGCTTCTCTCCTTCCGAATGAGAGTGTCTCGTGTCGTGGGAGATTGAGGACAGAGGCGTTTAGTCTTCCAGACGTGGTATTTAGCAACTTTCATGAGGAGTTAAATCTCCCGGACGTGGCATCAGCAACTTGCGTCTGGTCATGTGATCTGTCTCTTCCCTGAAGTGAAGATTTACGGTCGGGATTGTCTATCACAGAGAATCATGCCTTTGGTGGTAGGCGAATTGAGGTAATCTTAATTACCTCTTTTTTTTAAAAAAAATTAGATGATGGTAGATGATATAATGCTCTATACGATAAAGACCTAGTATTAGTAATAACGATTTGCTTTTGCTGATTTCGACGCTGAATCCTTCTCCTAGGGTTAGGGTTTTGCCTGGGAAGATGCCAGAAGCTAAAATTGAAGAGTCAATTGGGGAAGACAGGATTAGTGAGTTGCCAGAAGATTTGCTTGTAATGATATTGGCGGCTTGTCCCGACTAAAGACGCAGTGGCAACCATGTTTCTTTCGAAACGATGGCTCTCTATTTGGCGCTTGAGTACAAAGATAGTAAGAATGATGATGATGATGATGAACAAAGGAGAGAGGTAGGTGATATGGCTCAAGCTTAGCTTAAACAACACCACATGTAATTCGAAATATTTAAGATTTGAGTATGATATTATATAGATATAAAATAGTAAGCATATATTAGTCGAATTAGTAGTAAAAATGAATCTAAGAAGGATGATTAAGGAATAGAACTCTAAAACTTTTACTCCATCTTCAGAGAGATAGAACGGCCATGGTGATACGATTGGTGTATCAAGAAGAAGGAGTATTGGAGACAAAGCAAGGAAGTAGACAAGTAGTGATTGACAAGACATGAGAGAAGAAGGAAGCAGAGGAAGTCAACGGAGGGTTGACCGCGTGATGAGCTGGCAAAGTCTCTGGGCATAGCAGAGGGTTTGCTGTTGCAGGCTTCCAAGTATAAATAAGAAGAATTATCAGTTTAGAGGGTTTGCTGAGCTAGTGATGTGCTAGTCTCTCTCGTATGGTGTATTGGGAGCTGAGCTAGTGATGTGCTAGTCTCTCTCGTGGTGTGCTCTGGTTTGGTTAAAGAATAAAGGTATCGATATTGAAAACTTAACACATGGCCCATGAGTTAGATATATACATATACAGAAACAAAACAGGAAACGCTTTGTTCATAACCTAATTGGAGAATTAAAGTCCCAAGTCGAGAAAACTAGTGGTAAGGAACATAAACTCATGATGGTTTCTGAAATTATGAAGTGCCCATCTTTACTTTGAAAATCACTCGATCTTTGTTTACTCTGACTTTTACATATCAACAACAAAACCAAAAGAGTCTCTTAAAACCTTTAAGACCATAAACTTCTTGCTTTCGATTTGCTAAAACTTTATTTACTTTATCCTTAGTTTCACTTTCTTCCGCTTAATCTTTCGTATTCTCTTTCATATCATAGGCTTTGTCAGATGCTCTGCTCGCTCCTTCATTCACCTTATCCTTAGTCTCTTCCGCAATCTCTTTCATATCATAAGCTTAAAAAAGTCCATGATCGAGCAAAACCAAGGAAACAGAGTACTTTCACAGAACCGATAGCACTTGAAGAAAACTGTTATTAACAGTCAAAAAAAATTTTCTTTCTTTTTTTTTAAGCTTCAATCATGGTTCCTTATATTACGAAGTAACTAAGTAAGACATAAAATGAAGGTAGAATGAGGGGTTGTTTGGTATGATAGACTGATTTGGTTCTTTGTTTTTAATCCTAAATTGAAAGTTTAAGACATGTGAAAACACATTAATGTTAGTGTACACTCGAGAAATGGAGAACGAACTTGAGTGATATGTGGCACAATCTTTTGTCCCAAGTGGATGCAGGGCTCAAGGCAGGTAACGCGTACCATGTGAAGAGAAACTCATGGCCTAAGGTTCGTGGCGTGGCTATGAACCCAGTGGAGCATCCTCATGGAGGAGTTAACCATCAACACATAGGTCAAGCTAGTATGGTTAGGCGTGATGCATCTCCCAGGAGGACTGGTGGTCTTAGAGGTCAAGATGCTGCTTCAGCCGGCAAGGCCGACTAGAGTTAAACATAAACTTTGTTTCTAGTTTTCTTTATTTCATGGTTTGTTCTTTGTCGTCGTAAGCTTTTAATTTTGTTCTCTTTCCGAATCTTTTGTCTCTATATGGAAAAAATTCTACCGCATATATATTTCTCGTTCCTGAACCGTATTAAACCGGAGTAACCGTTGCATTAAGTATTAAACACATTGAAATATGGTCACCAATTCTCGCCCAGCTAAATTGGTCGTGACTCAGCATGATTTAAGAGTCTCACCAGGGTTCGAGTAACGATATTGGTACCCCGAAAGAGAAGGAAATTGTTTCACTTCTACATACCAATGAAACCAATGAAAATGGGTATATGAAGGAAACCCTTTCACTTCCACCTACCAATGAAAATTGGAATATGAATGTCAGAGGAGATTAGCTAGTCTTTGTCTGATATGACAGGGGAGTTTATTAACTCCTGGCCAAGTTTAAACGTAAACTTGGTGTTGTCCCGGGATCTTCCCGGTTCACGGTCGTCGGGTTGGTATTTATCACAGGGAATCATGCCTCTGGAGGTAATCTTAATTACCTCTTTTTCTTAAAAATTAAAAAAAAAACTTATTTTATCTTATATTAAATGGTTATCTTAATATATAAAACTAACAATTTCCTTTTTTTTTTGTAAAAACTAATTTACGTAGGTATATCTACATAAAAGCACCAAAATAGAAAAGTTATTAAAAAGGGTTATTTTATACGTATAAGAGTTATATTGAGTATTATTTTGGGTTTCGTATGATTAATTTGTATTTTTCGGAGATGAATGGTAAAGTTACAAAAATAGGCGAGTTGGAGGATTTTTTTCCACAAAACCCAAAAAACAACTCATTAGCTTGATATAAGAGTAACTGTACAAAAACAAGAATAAATAATCTTACATGCAATTCATAGTATTAACTTTTAGTTTTTATCGAATTTATTAATCATTATTTTTTTTCGTGATTTAAGAAATGATAATAATCGTAGTTAATATTTTCAATCAAATTTTGTTTACTCCATTAATGGTCACCTGAGAATTAGAAATAGACTTTAGAAGTCTATCTTATTATATAAAGTATGGTTTTCAAAGTTAATAACTCACGAGATCGTGACACGTATGAAATATTTCGATCTCAGATTTTGCCATGTGTCAAATAAATTTTTCTTATTACGAAAAAAAGTAAAAAAATTATTATAAAAAAATTATAAATGTAAACAGTTTTAAAATGTAAAAAGCTGATTATAAGGAAATTGTAAATATGTTTCAATAAAAGATTTTGCCATCAAGCAACCAAAATTTTTGTTTTTAACAACTTAAAATTGTTAAAAGATAATTATAACGAAATTATAAATTTAAACAGTTAGATCATAGTAAGAAAACTATATGTATATATAAAGAAATTATATGTATATTTACCACAAAAAAAAAACTAAATTATAAAATTATGCTAAACATTTTATTTATAAGTTAATAATTGTACAAGAAAAAAAATAAAATAGAAAAAGGATTAAGTAAATTATACAAGAAGTTATTATTATTCCTATAAGAAAAAGATTGTAAATAATCACCTTTATATAAACAATAAGCTATCTCATATTTTTTCACCAAGCAAACTAATTTTTTTACACACCATCGTTGTTTTAACTTCATTCTATTGGTAAAACTTTTTTTTTGGTTATAAAGTATTTTTAGGATAATATAAGTAACTAACATTTGACTCAAAAATAATTAAAGAAATAGCCATGAGTTCAAAAAAGTTCTGGAAACTAATGTTTTTCAGATATGTGAAAATTCAAAATGGCTATCAAATAAAAAACAAACATACAAATACGTATTCTAATTTAGAGAAAAAAAAACATGAAATAAATACTAATAACACGAAAAATCTGGGGAAAAAAATAAATATTAGAATTTTGGCGATGGAATAGAGGCATCTAACAATGTCATTTAATAAAATAGCATGTCATACTGAAAGAAATAGGAGTAGCATATGATTGTTATGAAGGTGATGATGGTGATGGTTGATGATTACGGAGGTGGTGATTAGGTGATTTATAAAAATAATATGATCATGTAAAAATTACATGCATTTATCATTTGTTGTATAAATATCATGTCAATTTATAAAAACAAACACTGTGAATCATGATGGTTTTTTATAAATAGCATGTGATATTCAGACCCAAAGAATATATGGTAATAGAGGCAAATTAAGAATTATGAACGGCGATGGACATAGATTAGAGTTGTTGTCGTAGAGGCTTGGCCTGATGTCGGAAAATATAAAAAAAGTGGAGTAACAAGAGAAGTTGGGGAAAGGGGAGAAGAAGCGATAACAGTGTGTTGGTGTTGATGGCGGTGGTTCAAGCTTGGTAGTGGTGGTGGCGATAAATGTTGATGAAGGTGGTGGATCAAATTTAGCGAGATTCGGTATTGATGGTGGTGGTGATTGTGATAGTAGTGAGATTCATTTGTGGTGGTGGGTCAGAGTAGTAAGACTCGGTGGTGATGTCCGAAGAAGGGGAGAAATGGATATATGGGGAAAAATAGGGAGAGATTGAGAAAGAAAGAGGAGTTTAAACAAAAATAAAAAAAAATCTAATAAAAGAAATATAGAGATTTGAGAATTTCTCGCCGACGAGCGGAAGGAATAAAGAGAAAACGAAGAAATGGATAATATGAGCCAAAAATTGACAATGCCACGTAACTATATAATTTCATCTTTTCTTATTGTCACAGTTTTTTTCCATCTTGCCCACATTGAAATTATAAGGTGTAATACACTCTTCCGATGGATGTAAATAACTTATTAAAATTCAATAATACAACCTATAAATATTTATGACTTCATAATTTATAATAAGCAAAAAATTATATAATTTTATTAATAGGTCAATATTTATATTAGATGATTTAATAATTAGTATAATATAACTACAAATAGTGTTTTATACTGTGCTATATACATTGTAAATTTATATTTAAAAATAATTAAAATGCTGCATTATCTAAAATTATATATTTTGCATTATCTAAAGTATATATTTATAGAATTTTAGTTATGTTTATAAAAATAAAATTAAAAGTTAAGAATAATAATTTTGACCGGCAACCCGTGCAACGCACGGGTCCATATCTAGTAAGATATAAAGAAGAGAAATTTAGAAAAAGTCAAGTAGAAAAATAAATGTTTTACAAATTATTGTGGTTTACTGAGTAAGTAACTTTAAAATCACACATACATAAATAGAAAATTGTGATCCACTATAATATATCTAAGCAATATGGGTGAGACAATCACATATTTTGTATATAAAATAGACCTAATTTATCGATAGCAGATTCTTTTACGTAATATATTTATCGTTCTATATATTTAATTATTTGAATAGTTATTAGGAAAATGTAAAGAAAGAGAGAGATATCTTAGCAAATATATAATCAATTTGATATTGATGGTTGTCGTCTTGGTTAAGAAACGATGTGTTAAATATAGAAATAAAAAGTAAAAAACAATTGTTATAATTTTAAAGTGTAAATTTTGAATATTCACTTTTAGTTTAAATATATGATTTCAAGAATTTTGGTATCTGCTTTTGTGAATACTACGGTTAGTTTTGAAATAGATTTATTTGTTGTCAGTTGTTAATTAGATGCAAGGTCTACCTCACATAATGATAGTACTTTAGAAAATGAGACTCTCTTCATCTTGTGACCAATAAAAGAGTGAAGGTGTCCCAAATCCTTCATAGGAAAGCACTTGCTTAAATACTCTTTAAGACTAACAATGGAGTTGATGTAATTACCAAATTATCAACATAACAGAAACATAACGTAGCTTGTGTTACGAGCTGGTTAATCGCAAAGAACTCGAATCCTTTTTCAACAACCTAACACGAAACTGTTGATTGCGTCAAGAAAAATAAACACAAAAACGATTTCTTTGACCGCAAGGAACAATTAATACAAACCTGGTGAGCCCTACAAATTAGGTCAAGATCGAATCTTTTGATGAGGTTGTTACCTGTATTAGATCCAAAAGAATAATAAACTCCGCGATCGTTAGGCCCCCAATCTCTAACGTCTATATCATGATCAGACCATCAAAGCTCATAGTAAACTGCCATCAGGGCTATCCGTTGAACGACGAATATCTCTAATCTGTCTCAGTCTATGCAGCTCCGGGGAGTGTCCACCAGAGAATCTGGTCATCAGTAAGTGCAGCCACTGGGAGACGATTGAAGTAATCTGTGTTTACATTCGTTGTAGAAGCCGTAAAGGCGATTGATTGATGCACTTTCATGGTTCCTCTGAGAAGGAAGAAATTTACAAGGAATTTGAACTTGTAAGCGAGCAGGAGACAAATCACTTTGATGCTTTGCTTGCCACGATTGACGTAATCTCCAAGAAACAAGTAGTTTGAACGAATAGTCTCAAGAGATCCGAGTATTGTCAACAAATGTCAGAAAAGAGATAGAGAAAAACAGATAGAAGCCTACCTCAATTTAAACTGTGTGGTGTATAAAGATGAGGACTCGCTCGTTAAAATTTTACAATAAATAACTATTAAACAAATAGAGATAAGATCACCAATTCTCGGCCAGATAAAGTGGTGGTGACTCAGCATGATTGGAGGGTCTCTCACCAAGGTTCGAGTAACGATATTGGTTCCCCCGATGGACAAATAAACGATAAAAAAGTTTAGTCTCCCGGATGTGGTTTCAGAAACTCCACCTGGTCTCCGACGTGGGTCTTTCTCTCTATCTGAGGATAAGGGTTAGATCCACGTACGGGCGTCGGTTGGGATTATTTATCCATCACAGAGAATCATGCCTTTGTGATAGCGAATTGAGGTAATCTTAATTACCTCTTTTTTTGTTGTTGATTTCGACGCCTAATATCCTTCTCCTAGGGTTAGGGATGATGAAAGCAAAAAGATGAGGATTCTCTAGAATCTCAAGTATCTGTTTGTGAAACAGAAAAAGAATGACAATGTGAAAAAGTTCACTATGAAAGTTCCTTCAATAGTAGAGTTAGAGTATACTAATTTCTCGTTTTGGCAATAATGTAGACACCCGTAGGTGCTTGGTCATTGATATTCCGGCATTAGAGAACTTTAGCATCTATATTTTGGGAGACTCTTTCTCGATCAGAGAATATGCCTTTTCTCGAGTGTGCATATATCAGTTTTGACTCTTACAATAATGAAAAGTTACTACTAAGATCTGTTTCTTGGGTCTCATCTCGTAAGTGTTTTTTCTTAATATAATGAACTGGTAAAGTTATCTTTCACTAGTCTCTCTTGTTCCTTGTGAGTACATTGCTGCATCTCCTAACGTTGTGTACTTGTGTTTGTTTCCTCGCAGCTCGAAATCTTTGAGTGGAAAAAATAAAGAGGAAGAGAAGAAGAAGAACAATTCTTGAGATACGTACTAGCCAGCTCTAAGTGTTTAATTAAATACCCCAACAATCTCTCTCAAACACACCTTCAAATTTGAGTCTTTTGATGAGAAACATATGAATATGATGATGGAAAAGTTGAAAGATATTCCTAGGGATTCAAGCACGCTTAAACACAGAACCATGTTAAGTTAATGTATTCCTCAATCTTTTCGAGCCTTTTGTTTCTTGTTTCTCCTATTTGCTTCCTTAAGTCATACCAAATTTTACGACAAAAACAAATTATGATTTTCATATCCTTTTACTCATTTACATATGTTAAAGCCTAAATCAATTATTGAAAACATTAGTTTCTGAAAAACTTTTAAAATTCTAAAATTGTTAGGAGTTCGTAGGACGATATTTAAGCACTAGTAAAGCTTTATAATTGAGAACCACAAAGACATTTTCTATCTTTAATGTTATGTAATTGTGAGATTTGTTTAACCCACTGATCCTTCCAGCTTAATGCTCAAAAGCTGATTAACTTCAGCTCCAAATTCATTAGGCAACTTGTTGAAAACATCTCTGCAGAATCCAGAGATCATTGCTGCTAATGCTCTCTCATGATCGATTCCTCTCTGCTGGAAATAGAATATCTGATCTTCTCCAATCTTTGAAGTACTTGCTTCGTGCTCTACTCTCGCCGATGGATTCTTTACCTATTATTGTTTATAAGGTCTTAATTAGTGGTTCTTTATCATTACTTTTAATAAAGATTAAGTGATCATAGGCAATTTACCTGTATGTAAGGATAGGTATTAGCGGCTGCATTGTCACCGATAAGCATTGAGTCGCAAGTCGAAGTATTTTTAGCATTCTCAGCTCTGGATTGAACCTGAACAAGACCGCGGTAACAGTTTCTTGACCGCCCGGCCGAAATTCCTTTTGAAATGATTCTACTTTTCGTATTCTTTCCTTTGTGAATCATCTTAGTCCCTGTATCAGCTTGCTGATAGTTATTAGTCAATGCCACAGAGTAAAACTCGCCAACAGAATCATCGCCTTGTAAAACCACGCTCGGGTACTTCCAAGTTATCGCCGACCCCTTCTCAACCTGAGTCCATGAGATCTTGGAACGATCCCCAGCGCAAAGACCGCGCTTAGTGACGAAATTGTAAATCCCGCCTTTACCTTGTTCATCCCCTGCATACCAATTCTGCACCGTCGAGTACTTAATCTCTGCTCCTTCCGCGCAATAGAGCTCAACCACCGCAGCGTGAAGCTGATTCTTGTCATGAGATATAGCAGTGCATCCTTCTGAATACTCAATATAACTCCCTTCCTCAGCAACAATCAAAGTCCTTTCAAATTGACCAGTACTCTTAATAGCATTCATTCGGAAATAACTCAAAACAGGCATAGGACATCTCGTGTTTTTCGGTATATAACAGAACGATCCATCACTGAAAACTGCAGAGTTCAAAGCCGCGTAGTAATTATCATCACTAGGCACAACTCTTCCTAAATACTTCTTGATCAAATCCGGATACTTCCTAATAGCTTCGGATATCGAACAAAAGATCACACCTGACTTCTCTAGAGGCTCCTTATTAGTGATAGCTATAGATTCACTATTGAAAACCGCATCAACCGCAACCTTAGGCGAACATTTCTTCTTTGTTATAGGAACATCTAATCTATCAAATACCTCAAGAAGCTTAGGATCATCAGCTTCACCTTTATCCGAACTATTCAAAGTAGGTTTCTTTTTAGGAACAGAGTAATAACACATATCTTGGAGATTAATCAAAGGATACCTATTATCTGACCATTTAGGTTCTTCTAATTTTAGAAACTTAGCATAAGCTTTGAGCCTAAACTCAAGAATCCAAGCTGGTTCCTTTTTCAGTTTCGATATCAAGCGAATCGTTTCTTCAGATAAACCGTTAGGGATTGTAATCGAATCGATGTTTTCAACGAATCCGTATTTATTATCATAGTCTTGATTCTGAAAATACTGTTGAAGTTTATCAGATGATTCGGTTCCAACATTGGCTCTGACTTTGAAAACCCTCGTTGGATTTAGGGTTTTGGGAGATGGGAATTTCAAGGATTCGGGTTTGGGATGAAACCCTTTTGGTAATTTGGAAGACTCGGAAGTGGTTTGTGGAGAAAATCTGGAGATACCGTTTGCGAAAAGAGACGCCATTGTTGTGCCTCCAAGGAGAAGTAGAAGAAGGTTTCTTTGTTTCTTTTCAAGTAAATATTTATTGAATTTGTTTTTCCTTTTACATGTGGAAAAAATGATAGTCGCGTGTCTACCAAGCAAAGGGATCTTTTTACTTGGCTTTTAACTTTTCTCTCAATTATATAAGATGTTTAAGGAACTGCTGAATTAAAAAAAAATGTTATACACAAAAAAAAAGTAAAGTTGCCCAATACGAAACAATTTTTTTTTATGGGTTTTGTCGACAAAATTTAAAACTTGAGACCAAATCTTAAACTTTCAGAAAAATGAGGCTTATTTTGCAATAACAAATAGATAAAATTTAAAATTTGAGACTATATCTTAAAGTTTTAGAAAAATGGGCTTATTTTGCAATAACAAGTATTTTTGGGGCCTAATTTTATTACTAAAAATTTTAAAAAAATTGGAGGCCTAATACGTATGTATCTTGGGTATGTGTGACGGACCGGGGCTGCGACTCTTCTGTGTTTATTCTTCACTTCTCAAGTTCAAAAAATCTATCCATATATTGGTCATTAATGCGCATCTTTGATGTCTCCAAATGTTTGGATTGGTCAGGACTCAGGATTCCAAAAAAGACCAACACAATAAACCAGTTAATAACTTAATATCAACGAATATATCATATTAGACTTAAATTTAGTAGGGAAAGCTTGGAGTTACAAGCCTAGAAGAGGTCAAGACCTTTCAATAATAGTGTCGCCTTGTACTTCTTCGTCTCTAGAAGATAAGTATTCCTTGAACTTATCAAGAAATTTTTACTTCCAACATACTATTGTCAATAGCTATGTCAATATCATTACAATCCTTCCCTAGCAACTGAAGACAAAGATAAAGCAAACATCAACTCTCAAACACCCTTAATTACATTAACTCTCAAACACTACTCTTAATTACATTAACACAATTGACAGATATTTCAAGTCTGATGTAAGTATGCAATGGCAAATCCTCCTCATTTAACCAATACTCATAAAAGGTACATTCCAGAAATTTCAATCGCTAATAAACACAAAGATATCCAAAATGTATTCATCTGCTAAACAAAGAATACTTAAGAAAATGTCTTAGAAGAAAACACAATAAATAAACTGTCTAAGAAGAAAACTCAAAAACCTAGAAAACCCTAATCCTAGTTAAAACAGAAAACTAGTAAAATATATATTTTATCTTGATAATAATTCCATTTTTTGTGCTACATCATATCTTATTATATAAAGTATGGTTTTCAAAGTTAATAACTCGCATCATCGTGATACGTGTCAAGTCTATCGATCAGATGTTGACATGTGTCAAAAATATTTAACTTTCTTCATTAACGAAATAGGAAAACTAAAAAGAAGAATATTTACATATACTAATTTATATATCTAATTTTTGTTAATTTTTTTTTTCTTAGCCAAAAAGGAAAACTAACAATTTCTCTTCACATGTGTTATTGGTCAATTAGATTTGGCATGTGTTAATTGTTTTCTATAAAATCATTTAGTATGGATATTAACAAATAAACAATAACGGTTGAAGCTTTAAATAACAATATAAGTTATTTAACATTAATTTAAGGGAGACTCACAAAAATGCCCCTTTTTCAATACCCCTTTTCAAAAATGCCCCATTTGGCTGTCCATTTTTAAAAATACCCCTTTTTATGTACAAAATGACTAAATTACCCTTCTTTTAATAAAAGATATCACAAATATATAAGGAAATATAACAAAATTAGGTCCACAAAATACAAAATATTTTTTGGCGGGAAAAGTGATCCCGCAATTTTTCCCGCCAAAACACTTGTAAAAACTTGTAAAACCTTTAAAATACCTTGTAAAATTTTCCCGCCAAAAAATTTTTTTTGCGGGAAAAGTGATTCCACAATTTTTTTGGCGTTAAATTTTTGGCGGGAAAAATTTACAAGGTATTTTAAAGGTTTTTTACAGGGTAGTTATAAGGTTTTACAATGTATTTTAAAAGGTTTTACAACGTATTTATAAGGTATTTATAAGATATTATAAGATTTTACAAGCTATTTTATAAGGTTTTACAAGTTATAAGGTTTTACAAGTTATAAATACCTTATAAAACCTTATATGTACCTTGTAAAACCTTTTAAAATACATTGTAAAACCTTACAAAACACTTGTAAATACTCTGTAAAACCTTTAAAATACCTTGTAAAGTTTTCCCGCCAAAATTTTCCCGCCAAAAAAATTGCGGAATCACTTTTCCCGCAAAAAAATTATTTTGGCGGGAAATTTTTTTGGCGGGAAAAATTTTTACGGAAAAATTTTACAAGGTATTTTAAAGGTTTTTACAAGTGTTTTGGCGGGAAAATTGCGGGATCACTTTTCCCGCCAAAAAATATTTTGTATTTTGTGGACCTAATTTTGTTTCAAATAAGGGTAAAATGGTCATTAAAAATTAAAAGAGGGCAAACTTAAAAATGGACTCTCAAAGGGGGCATTTTTGAAAAGGGGTATTGAGAAAGGGACATTTTTAACAATTTCTCTTAATTTAATTGGATAAAATAATATTTATCATCGTAATATAGTGTTTTTATTCGTCAAATAAAAACACAAAATTTTTCCAAAAAATAATGAGCTTATAAAAACGAACGAATATTTGAATATTTGATAAGAAAATTAGTGTGGTTATACTTAATTTTATTTTAAGAATTTTAGTGCATGTAGTCATAATTATAAACTAAAAATATTTGGGAAAATGACTTATATGATTGAATTTTTGATTACTTAATGAGAATGTTAATATATATATATTTTAATGATTTATTTATTTATTTTAACTCATTTAAAATTAGTTTGCCATTAGGTAAAACTAACTTATGAGATTACGTTATATAGAAAACTATATTTTAAACAATGTTTGTTTTCCATAACTTTTGTGTATTTCTATTTTTATTAAATGTTTTGTTATTTTTAATTATATTTAAATTTTTAATATTAACTAAGATATAGATTTGATATGATATATATACGATTTTGATACAAAATTATTATTAGCAGTTTATCCATTAAGATGAACTATGAAGACTTAAAATCAAGTTTATTATGATGTTATAAATAGTTAAATTATATTGCAAACTGGAATGTGTAAGATTGAAATTTCGTTTTAAGAAAACAAATACTATATTAAATATATAAAAAGTGTGTCGGTTACTATTTAGGATTTAAATATCATCAATACGAAAGAATGTGTAGAATTAAAATTCAGATTATTACGATAAAATAAATAGTTAAAATATAGAAAAATTGTTAAAAATGCCCATTTTTCAATACTCCTTTTCAAAAATGCCCCTTTTGAGAGTCCATTTTTAAGTTTGCCCTCTTTTAATTTTTAATGACCATTTTACCCTTATTTGAAACAAAATTAGGTCCACAAAATACAAAATATTTTTTGGTGGGAAAAGTGATCCCGCAATTTTCCCGCCAAAACACTTGTAAAAACCTTTAAAATACCTTGTAAAATTTTCCCGTAAAAATTTTTCCCGGAAAAAATATTTTTTTGCGGGAAAAGTGATTCCGCAATTTTTTTGGCGAAATTTTTTTGGCGGGAAAAATTTACAAGGTATTTTAAAGGTTTTACAGAGTATTTACAAGTGTTTTTGTAAGGTTTTACAATGTATTTTAAAAGGTTTTACAAGGTACTTATAAGGTTTTATAAGGTATTTATAACTTGTAAAACCTTATAACTTGTAAAACCTTGTAAAATAGCTTGTAAAATCTTATAAATACCTTATAAATACGTTGTAAAACCTTTTAAAATACATTGTAAAACCTTATAAATACCCTGTAAAAAACCTTTAAAATACCTTGTAAATTTTTCCCGCCAAAAATTTAACGCCAAAAAAATTGCGGAATCACTTTTCCCGCAAAAAAAAAATTTTGGCGGTAAAATTTTTTGGCGGGAAAAAATTTTACGGGAAAATTTTACAAGGTATTTTAAAGGTTTTACAAGTTTTTACAAGTGTTTTGGCGGGAAAAATTGCGGGATCAATTTTCCCGCCAAAAAATATTTTGTATTTTGTGGACCTAATTTTGTTATATTTCCTTATATATTTGTGATATATTTTATTAAAAGAAGGATAATTTAGTCATTTTGTACATAAAAAGGGGTATTTTTAAAAATGGACAGCCAAAGGGGGCATTTTTGAAAAGGGGTATTGAAAAATGGGCATTTTTGTGAGTCTGCCTAAAATATATAGAAAAATAGAATGTGTAAGATTTAGTTTTTGAATAAAACAAAAAATACTAAATTATTAAATATTAGGGAAAGTGAATGGATTACTATATTAATCAAAATTCAAATATCATCGATACCAAATTATATTTATATATTATACCCGCCTATTTAGGCGGGCCTTATCTAGTATATAGTAAAATGTTATCTTATGAATATAAAATAATCGTTAACTGTGAAAAAAAGAAAAAAAAAATCACAAAGTTCCTTTAAGGCTGTCGTCATTCTCTTAGGGTTTTGCGTCTGTGAAGATGCCAGAAACTACCGAAAATTATGGTGGGAGAATTGAAGAGATAGTTTGTGAAGACAGAATTAGTGTTTTACCCGAAGATTTGCTTGTGACAATTCTGTTATATGTCCCGACTAAAGAAGCAGTTGCCACAATGATTTTGTCTAAAAGATGGCTTTTTATATGGACCATGTTGCCTAGACTTGACTACAGAGATAACAATGATGATGAGATCAAGAAGAGCGTTTGGTGGTTTCTTGAAAAGTCATTGCAACTCCACAAAGCACCTGTCTTACCAATGTTGATAATAGAACTTGGTCCACAATGTCCTAGTGATGCTGATGTTGAAAAGTGTGTTGCAAAGGCTGTTGATCACCGCGTGGTTTTCCTAAGACTCGGACTTCTCTGGTCCGCAGATCCAACCAGCTTGCCCAAGACCCTTTACTCTTGCGAATCTCTCAAGATACTGACTCTCTCCGACAAGATTCTCGTGGATGTTCCCTGTACCGCTTGTCTCCCATCACTTAGAACGCTCGACCTAAACAGTGTGGTTTATAAAAATGAGAATTCTCTCATTAGGCTCTTATCAAGCTGCCCTGTTCTCAAGTCTCTGTTAGTGAAACGAAACAAAGATGACAATGTGAAAAAGTTCAGTGTGAAAGTTCCTTCTTTATTGGAATTAATTTATACTAATCTTTCTTCACACAATGATGTAGAAGATACTGGTAGGTGCGTGGTGATTGATACTCCGGCATTAACAGAATTTGACTTTTTTGATCATTCAGGAGACTCTTGCTCGATCGAGAATACACTTTGTTTCGAGAAAGTTTCTATCGATGTTTATCTGCCTATCCCTGATCTTGACAAGTTCTTAAGATCTTTTTCAGCAGTCTTGTTTCTTGAGTTGAATTTGAATGACGAAATGGTAAGTATCTCTCTCTCTCTTCCTTCGTGAGCACATTGTTGCATCTACTTATGACCATAGCAGATTCTGTGTTGCAGAACCATCAAATTCTCTCGTCTGACAATGTGTAAGATACTTCCGTGGGACTCAGACTGGATGGACTCACTTGTGCCTTTCCTTAAAAATATTCCGAAACTAAAGTGTCTTATAGGTGATTATGTACGTATCCGCCTCACTAAAAAATCTAACCCATGTTGAAAAATGTATTAATAGCATTTAGTTGTTTCTCAGGGATCAACCGATGAACCGCCTAATGCCTCTGCTTTATGGAGCGAATCGGATAAAGATCCCGAATGCTTGTCATCAAGTCTGGAGAAGTTTGATTTGATAGACTATACAGGAAGAGAAGAAGAGAAAGAATTGGTGGAATACATTCTGACTACCTCTAAATGTTTAAAGACGGCAACAATCTCCTTGAGATCATTGCCAGACTTAAAACTTGAAGACAAAGCCAAAATGATAGAGGAGTTGAAAGCTATTCCTAGGGTTTCAAAAACATCTCAGCTTTTGTTTATAACCTAGACATAATTATGTAAACTGCTATATTATTAAATGAGATGCAACATTCAAGTTAACCAAGGAATTATGCTAGACAAGAATGAATTTCGCTGCGATCGTTATCTTATCCTGCACACACATATCTCCCCTTATTACTACTTATAAACAGAAGTTTTTTTCCTAAGTGAAGGAAATGCAGAATTGTGCTAGGAAACAAATAGCATTCTTTTGCATCTAATAATGTTCTGGAGAATTTCAAATGCATAATTTTCTTTTGACTCTGATCCACATCTTTAGGTTTGGTCATCCTAATATTTCTCATTGTTGGTTTAAAGTTTCACAAAATTTGAAGCCCTAGATAAAGGTGTTAACTATAAGTGCTAATGAAACTTGGAGAACTTAATCATAACTACTTTGTTTTTGGTTTGGTGCGGTTTCGGTTTGGTTACGGTTTTTTCGATTATTCCAGGTTTTTACAAAAAAAATATATAAATTTGATGGATAATTATAAATAAATTTGATGTAATTCAATAGATTTTTTTATTATTTTTAAATTTTTGATTTCTAAATAAATAAAAATCGATAATTATAAGCCGAATTAAAAAATTAATGATACTACTAATAATCATTATATAAACTAGACAATATACAATTACATAAAATTATTTCTAATTTTAATAAAAACCAAAAAACCATTCGGTTTTACGGTTTTTAACCAAACCAAACCTAAACCGAAAACTTTATAAAAAGTATAATCAAATAGGTGTTTATGCAAAACTATAACCAAACCAAACCATTTTGCCCACCCTAATATTTGTCATTGTTCGTTTAAAGTTTCACATGAATTAATTAAGATTAGACATGTGACCACATCTGGTATTTAATTGATATGTGTCACGTTAGCAACTTTGAAATTTTGAAAACTCAACTTTATATAATAAAAGTATAAAACTAATTCCAATAATGTTCTGGATAATTTATGTATAACTTTATCTCTGATGAATAAAATAAGGGAAATCACTAATTGAGGAACAAAAAAAAAATCACAAAGTTTCTTTAAGCTGCCGTCATTCTCTTAGGGTTTTGCTAATGTGAAGATGCCAGAAACAGCCGAAAATTGTGGTGGGAGAATTGAAGAGATAGTTTGTGCAGACCGGATTAGTGCTTTACCCGAAGATTTGCTTGTGACGATTCTGTTGGATGTCCCGATTAATGATGCAGTCACCACCATGGTTTTGTCTAAACGATGGCGTTTTATATGGACCATGTTGCCTAAACTTGAATACAAAGAAGACAATGATAATGAGAGACAGAAGAGCGTTTGGTGGTTTCTTGACAAGTCACTGGAACTTCACAAAGCACCTGTCTTACAAATGTTGTTCATAGAACTCGGTCCACAATGTCCTAGTGATGCTGATGTTGAAAAGTGTGTTGCAAAGGCTGTTGATCGCCGCGTGATTTTCCTAAGACTCGGGCTTCTCTGGTCCGCAGATCCAACCAGCTTGCCCAAGACCCTTTATTCTTGCGAATCTCTCAAGATACTGCATCTCTCCGACAAGATTCTTGTGGATGTTCCCTCTACCAACTGTCTCCCATCACTTAGATGGCTCAACCTAAACCGTGTGATTTATAAAAATGAGGATTCTCTCATTAGGTTCTTATCAAGCTGCCCTGTTCTCAAGTCTCTCTTAGTGAAACGGATTAAGAATGACAATGTGAAAAAGTTCACGGTGAAAGTTCCTTCTTTATTGGTATTGATTTATACTAATTATTCGTATGTAGAAGATACCGGTAGATGCTTGGTTGTTGATACTCCGGCATTAAAAGACTTCGACATCAGTGATTATTCAGGAGACTCTTGCTCGATCGAGAATACGCCTTGTTTGAATAAAGTTCACATCGATGTTTATAATTGGTCTTTCACTGATATTGACAAGTTCTTAAGATATTTTTCCAGAGTCTTGTTTCTTGAGTTGTTTCTGACTGACGAAATGGTATCCCTCTCTCTCTCTTTCTCTCTCCCATTGTGATCACATTGTTGCATCTACTTATGAAAATTTGTTCACAATCGCAGATTGTTTGTTGGAGAACCATCAAATTTTCTCGGCTGAAAAAGTGTAAAATATTTCCGTGTGACTCAGACTGGATGGATTCACTTTTGTGTTTCCTTCAAAATACTCCGAAACTAAAGTTTCTTATAGTTGATTATGTACGTATCCTCCTAACTAAAAATCTTACCGAAGATAAGTGTGTTGTTTTATGTATTATTAATTGATATCAATTGTTGCTTCTCAGAAATTAACCAATGAACCGCCTTATGCCTCAACTTCGTGGAGCGAATCAAGCTCTGATCCCGAATGCCTGTCATCAAGTCTGGAGAAGTTTGAGTTGATAGACTATACAGGAAGACAAGAAGAGAAAGAATTGGTTGATTACATCCTCACTACCTCTAGATGTTTAAAGACGGCAACAATCTCCTTGAGATCATTGCCAGACTTAAAACTTGAAGAGAAAGCCACAATGATAGAGGAGTTGAAAGCTATTCCTAGGGTTTCAATAACATCTCAGCTTTTGTTCAAAACCTAGACATAGTTATGTTAACAACTGCAATATATAAATAAATGTTAAACCAATTTATGGAGATACAACATTCAAATTAACCAAGAAAGCTAGACAAGATTGGAATATCTTGGCGTCGTTGACTTATCTTGCACACACATATCTCCTCTTATTTCTTCCAAACAGAAATTTTTGTTCATTTTCATGACTTGGGATGTAAGGTAAACATTCCGCATTCTTTATAATATTCTGTTTTTGTTATACTCCAAAGTCGGGTTTTTTTTTCTCCTTAATAAAGCAAATGCAGATTTGTTTTTTCTTTTTTACTAAGAATATACATAATTTATTAAATAAAAATGGTTTCGGATTACAATCGGATTAATTTGATTGTATACCTTATATCTCATAAGAAATTTGAAATCTACTCTAAAATATTTTAGTATTTGAATTATATATTATTCAAATTGACATTTTTGTCCTTAATTAATGATAAAAATTCAGAAACAATAATTAATTTAATTAACTCATTTTACAAATATTATTTTAAAATTAAAATGAAGCTGTTTATATTAAAAAAAAATAGATACTCGAAATTTATTTTTAAGATTTTAGATAATGATAAATAATTTACAATGGTTAATAATAATCAACAATTAAAACTAAAATTCAGATTTTTAAAAAATCAACTAATCAAAACTAGTAACATAAACGATATCAAACAAAAACTCAGAATTCATATAATTACAAAAAAATAAATTGAAATAAATTGTGAATTTAGTTGTATAATAAAAAATTAGGGAAAAAACCCGAAAAAACCATCATCTATTTTTTATTTGGCCATTTAATACTTAATATTTTTAAATTAGAATAAAAATACCTAACTTAATTATTGTTGGTATAAAAATACTTCATCTTTAAATATTTGGTAGATTCCAATATGCGACTTAACATCCTTTAGCAGGCGTTACGGAATCTTTTAACGTTGTTAAATTTCAATTCCATGTTTTAAATATATATATACAATCTATTTATCTAATATTATGAAAGTATTAGCTTAGTCTAGTGGAAAAGCATAGGTATTGTTTCCCTTTGATCCCGGGTTCGAGTCCTCTTAATCGACCTTTCAAATTATTTTTTACCAATAAATATAGACCTACAAAAATAGTCTCATAGCAAAAAACATAAAAAATATGAAAGCATAAACATTACCTAAAAATTTCCGGTTCATCCATTCGACCAAAGCGATGAAACTAGAGGAATTAGATGAAGCGATGACGATTATGATTGTTCTTTCTAAATTTATTGCTTGAGAGGAAGTGTAACTGCAAAGAAGGAGCCAAATTGCGAAAGAGTGATAACACTAGAAGCCTTTCACGGACGTTCGGGACCAGGCCTTCAGGGCATATAACTCAAAGTCCTCGATTACATATAATCCGAATATCACATCTATAAACTTTCCCAAAATGGAACCTCACGAACCACATTATGCGAACGCTACAAGCTCCCTCTATCAAGTTCATTCCCCAATGTCGGCTAGCGCAGAGCCAATTAAAACAATCGAAAACCACCGGTGGCCATAACAATCCCAAAGAACCACCACATGAGTTGCTGCAAAGCGCAACTAGATAGAAACCAAATAGGTGAAAACACTTGACGCGAAACGTCGGCCACTCTCCTAAACAAACTGCTGTTGTCTTCATGCAGCTTTTACCAACAGAGAAGTGACTAAACAACATCAAGCCTTAACGACAAGGCGAAATCCCAAAAGTAACCGACCATCAACATTGAATTTAATTCTATCTGAAGGAGAGCAACTAGAGCGGTCGAGGATTGTGGCCTTTGGAGACGAGTGGAAGACACACGTGACACGTCCCACGACGGAGCGGTTCCGTTGCAGCCACTCAAAACCATTCCAACATCACCTACTCCTTCGGACTAAACGAACCACACGGAGCAGACAGGGGCCTCTTTCTTCTGGATCTACGTCGTCCTCGAGCAAAACATATCCGTTTGAGAAGTTGCCCAAACCACCGTAAGAAGTGGATCAAACATATCCGTTTGAGAAGTTGTACAATTGGGAAGCGCAACCAGAGCGAGATACTTGAACAAGCATGAGAAAATAGTCATTTAATTCATAATATATATTCTTGTATTTGATGATAGGAGGATAACTTCAAATGTTGTTTTTTTCTTTCTGTTTAGCACAATTTTATGTGTACGAATCCCCTCTGATATTATTTTTTAATCACAGTACTTCTCGTCTCCTCCATTATCGTCTCTTTATTTTATCTTAAAGTTTGTAAACGTTATTTAAATTTTTTTCCTAAAAATCCTGACCATGATGGAATTTCGCATTCTCTCATTTGCATGTCGATCTTGAGAATCCTCCATCTAATCCAACGGTCCCTACTCAATATAATACACCAGATTTGTTCGATAACGCACCATAGTAGTTTAGTTATCACTTGTTAGACACGTGTGACGACAGCAACACGTGTCAAATTCCTAATACCAGCTGTCCTAAATGGCTTCTATAAGTTCGCAACATTAGATAATGCAAGAAGAGAGACTACCGATCGAAATATTCAGACAAATACATTTTATAAAGCCAAATTAAGAAGAAGAAATTGTTTCTTTGATTGATGAACATGGCGGCTATGCAATTAACGAGAACGGTGTTCTTCGGTCTCTCAAAGGCTTTCCCTAAAAGCCAAGCTCCGAGAACTCTTGCGGTGGTGATTGGTCGGAAAAGCTCTCGTGTCTTTTTTGCCTCGTCGGTTAACCATTCTAAGGTAATTAATATATGGTCATCAATACAGATTGATGCATAACCGGTTTTTATGCTTTGGTGTAAAACTGTAAATTAACAAATGATCTTGATATTCAAAACTATTTTTTATAAAAAAAATCAAATTGTGTATTTTTAAAGTGGGATTTTTTTTTTTTTAAAATAAAATTTTTTATCTATTTATTATTTTGGATTTTTTTGTTTTCTGTGATAATTTGTATCTATTGACACGCTTGTGAATTTAGGAATCTGGTATTAAGCTAACGTGTTTGACAAGAAATCAAGTGGAATCTGAAATTTTGAAGAATGATCAATGGTTCTGATATTTTTTAACCCTTACACAAATTTATCTTTGATATAAGATCTACACAAGACTCTTAATGGTTTGTTACGCTTGTTTGTTCAATAAGCTGTTATAGGTCAACATGTAGATATCAAATAATTTGTAACTCTTAAGAATGATCAATGGTTCTTGGTTTTCAGGGAAGATATGATCCGGTAGAGAAAGCGAGAGACTCGAGGGCCGATTTGGCGTATGATTCTAAGAAATGGAGAGAAGAATCCGGAGAATACGCAGAAGCAGGCAAAGACAAAGCCCACGACATAAAAGAGGAAGCTAAGGACAAAGCTTACGATGTGATAGAGAGAACGAAAGATTATGCTGAACAAACTAAGGGTAAAGTGAATGAAGGAGCAAGCAGAGCAGCTGATAAAGCCTACGAGACGAAAGAGAAGGCCAAGGACAAAGCCTATGATGTCAAAGAGAAGACAAAAGATTACGCAGAAGAAACAAAGGATCAGGTGAATGAAGGAGCAAGCAAAGCAGCTGATAAAGCTTACGAGACGAAAGAGAAGGCTAAGGACAAAGCCTATGATGTGAAAGAGAAGGCAAAAGATTATGCAGAAGAAACTAAGGATAAAGTCAAGGAAGGAGCAAGTAGGGCAGCTGATAAAGCCTATGAGACGAAAGAGAAGGCTAAGGATAAAGCTTATGATGTGAAGGAGAAGACGAAGGATTATGCGGAAGAAACTAAGGATAAAGCTGAAGAGACAAAAGATAGAGCCAAGGACTATGCAGAGGACTCAAAGGAGAAAGCAGAAGATATGGCACATGGGTTTAAAGAAAAGGCTCAAGATATTGGGGAGAAGACTAAGGAGACTGTGAAAGATGTATGGGAGACGGCTAAGAGCACGGCTCAAAAGGTGACTGAGGCTGTGGTTGGGTCCGGTGAGGAGGCGGATAGGGCTCGAGATGATGTTGATAAAGGCTTGGAGGATCTCTCGAAAAAGGCGAATGAAAATCGGGATAAGGATGATGATTTCAAGAGGTTCTAAATTCACTAATCATCTTGTACTTTTTCTTTTGTTGTATGTTTAAAAAGCTCTGTTTCAGAAACTTTTATAGTAGGGTATTAAAGGTTTTTAACAAACTCTCTTTTGGCTTTTAGGTTGATGTGTAAAAGTTATCTTCAAAATAAAGATGGCTCTTTTGAGTTTTATAGTAGGGTATTCGGAGTGGGAAAACGGCCTATTCCTCCCCAAACTAAGTTGCTTTGACTAATTTATCCCTGAAACTTTGTCTCGTGCTTAAACCCACATGAACTAACATAGAGTTTGAATTTCCTCCCTGAATAAAACAAATCCGGACTAAACCCACAAATCGTTAAACGCCGTTATTGTTCCGTTAACGAACATCTGACTAGGATGCCACATCATCGATCTAAGCGACTGTGTTTTGAGGAGAAAACGGCCTATTCCCCCATAAACTAAGTTGTTTTGGCTAATTCATCCCTGTAATTTTATCTCATGCCTAAACCCACATGAACTAACATAAAGTTTGAATTTCCTACATGCACAAAACAAATCTGGACTAAATTGATGGATGAAGAACCTAATTGAATAGACAGTGTACTTGGATTATGATGTAAATTTTGATTAATTATCAGAATATGATGTAAATTTTGGATTAATTCTCGGATTATAATGTCATTTTGGAATAATATGATGTTCTATTTCAGATTATATTGTTTGCTTGAACAGGTTTAGTTGGAGCTGGATTCAGCACCTCCGAATCCACCAACAAAAATAACAAGTGGGAGATACGTTAGGCTCATAAGCCCATAGTGAAGAGAAGCGGAGCTGGCTCCGAATCAGGACTAAGTCAGGCGAGGATCTCGGCAGGGACCTGTGATGTAGGAGAGGTTAATGCGGACCTCAGACCGAATAACGTAGGAAGAGTATCTATATAAAGACGAGAGAAGACCTAGAAAAGGCATCGCCTACTTACTGAAAAAAAACTCACTACTACTTTATGCACTTGTATTCACAAGATCTAGTCAGCTGGTCATTAACGGAACAGAAACATCGTTTAGCAGCTGGTCATTAACGGAACAGTAACATCCAGCTCCAACCAAACCTGTTCAAGCAAATAATATAATTTCAAATAGTATGCATGAAACTTAGTTACAATTTTGTTAGAAAATCTGATTGATCCTCAAAATTTGATCATCGAAGCATCAATTACAAGTAGAAAGACTACAGGCAATCCAAATATGCTGGAAACAAAACTTCCTTTCATTACTTTGGCGATCCTGCAAATCAAGTTTTCTAGAGATACAAGCCGGAGAGAATAATCTTAAGTGACTAACACTTAAAACTAATCACCAACTGAAATCCATAGAATTATTGAAAGATAAACGAAAGAGAAACTAAAAATAATCGGTATACAACCGATCAACGACTAAAGAAAATATAAAAGCCGGCCAAAACCGCTAGTAGAAGCCAGATTTGCCGGACGGAAGCCAGCCATCTTGGCTAACGGAGCCATGGATGCCAGACGAAAGCCCTAATAATTCGGGACGGCTGTTCACCGGAAAACTCCGGTCGGCGAAATCAATGAATTCATCTCTCTAAAATGTATGAAAGAGACAAGAGAGAGAAAGTCCAAACTTATTTATCTAATCCAACAATCTCAAAATCAAATATTTCTATAGAAATACGTAATATACTTTCAGTTTCTAAAACACTGTCATTAACAACTGCCTGCAAATAAATATATTTCAAAACTAACCGAATTATTCAAAAACGGATACCAAAAACATTCATGAAATCATAATATTCTCTCTCTCTTAACTCTCTCAAATATTTTAGAGAAAGAACGGTGGTTTTTGTGATTTTATCGTCCGGTATTTACCGGTTTTTTCCTGACAGCCTCCGTCTATAATAGCGGTGGGCCTTGCCGTCGGATGTTTACCGGCTTTCTTTCATTCAACAAACTCCGGCTACGATAGCGGTGATTTGGTCGGCTTTTGTTGGGTGATGTTTGGTTCCTTTAGCTACAGCGGCCCGCTTCGCTCCGGTATAGATGGTTTCATCATCATCTTTGATCGCTAATTCTTTTGGCATCTTTCGGTTCTTAAAGCAAGGATGGTTGAACCTTATCTAGTGTTATCGCTTTCCATATATGGCGATTCCGGCTAGCCTCTTTTACCAGAATTTTTTTTCGGTTTTTATCTGTGTTTTTTTAAAATAATTTCATAAGATCTCTGGTTGGTGATGGCGGTTAATCCTTTAATGGTTGTCTTCGACTTATCCTTTGATTTTCTAGTTTGTTTATATTTTTGTTTCAGATTTACAAGAATTTATCTAGCAGATTATTCGAATAAAAAAGAAGACTCCGAAGCATATTAACATTTTTCTATTATTATTATTATTATTATTTCTTTTAGCTGTTATTTTCCTTTGGAGATTTTGATTATTTCTAATCGGTGAAAAACCATAAGATCCATTCGATTTTATTATCGACGGTGACTCTTTCATCGGAATCATTATCAAACGGCGAAGGCTGAAGTCTACTTCCTTTAGATTACTCATCTTCTCACGTGTCTAAGTTTGTTCTACCAATAGACACATGTTTTTGATGGAGACTTAATGTCAACTTATGTTCATTGTGTTTGCTTTTGGACTTATGTTGGGCTTCAATTATTTCTTGTAAAATCAAAGTTGTAGGACTGTTGGTTTTCCATGTATGTTGGTTTAGCTTAATAAAATTAAAGTGAGTATCAAAATTTTGGGGGAAAAAAATTAGACTTTTGGGAAAAAAAATCATAAAATTATATATTTAAACTAAAAGTGAATATCAAAATTTACACTTCAAAATTGAATACCACAATAATTTGTAAAACATTTACTTTTCTAATTTATCATCTTTGTATTTTATTGACTTCTAAAGTCTATCTCTAATTATCTCGTGATCACTAAAGAAGTAAACAAAATTTGATTGAAAAAATTAACTACGATTATTATAATTTTTTTTATATAATGAAAGAATAAATAATGAATAAATCTAATAAAAAAATAAAGTAGGAAATTATATAAGATTATTTATTCTTGTTTTTGTACAGTTACTCTTATATCAAGGTAATGAATCGTTTTTAATAACTTTTATATTTTTGTGTGTTTTATGTAGATATACGCACATAAATTAATTTTTACGATATTTTTGCTGTTAGTTTTATATAATAAAATAAACATTTAAAATAAAATAAAATAAGACTTGTTTTTCAAAAAAGAGGTAATTAAGATTACCTCCAGAGGCATGATTCCCTGTGATAGACACAACCCGACGACCGTCGTGGCCGGGAAGATTACGTCTAAACTTGGCGAGGAGGCAGGAGACTCCTCTGACATGACAGACCGTCCTCGAAGACTAGCTCGTCTCCTCTGATCTTCATATTGCCAATTTCCGTTGGAAAGTACAGTGAAACAATTTCCTTTCCTTTCCAGGTACCAATATCGTTACTCGAACCCTGGTGAGACTCTTTAATCATGCTGAGTCAGGACCACTTTAGCTAGACGAGAATTGGTGACCCTATTTCAATTGTTTAATACTTAATACAACGATTATTCCAGTTTTGTAATATGGTTCAGGAACAAGGAATAAATGCTTATGCGATAGAATTTTTTACATATAGAAACAAAAGATTCGGAAAGAGAACAACATTAAAAGCTTCAACAATAATCAAAACTGTTGCTCAAAATTTAATTTGCAATGCATAATACATAAGCTTTTCGAGAGGGACGACAAAGAACAAAATATGAACTAAAGAAAACAAGAAACAAAGTTTATGTTTAACTCTAGTCGGCCTTGCCGGCTGAAGCAGCATCTTGACCTCTGAGACCACCAGTCCTCCTGGGAGATGCATCACGCCTAACCGTACTAGCTTGAACCTATGTGTTGGTGGTTAACTCCTCCATGAGGATGCTCCACTGGGTTCAGAGCCACACCACGAACCTTAGGCCATGAGTTTCTCTTCGCACAGTACTTGTGATACGCGTTACCTACCTTGAGCCCTGCATCCACTTGGGACAAAAGATTGTGCCACATATCACTCAAGTTCTTTCTCCATTTCTCGAGTGTACACTAATAATGTGTTTTCACATGTCTTAAACTTTCAATTTAGGATTAAAAACAAAGAACCAAATCAGTCTATCATATCAAACAACCCCTCATTCTACCTTCATTTTATGTCTTTGTTACAACTTTGCTAGGTTTGAATCTTATTTCGTAATATAAGGAACCATGATTGAAGATAAAAAAAAAAAATGTTTGACTGTTAATAACAGTTTTCTTCACACCCAAGTAAATGCCTTCAAATGCTATCGGTTCTGTGAAAGTACTCTGTTTCCTTGGTTTTGCTCGATCAGACACTACAAGAAATGAGGTTATTAATAGCAGTACTGTATAGCATTTTTAATGTTTTTGCTATAGTTGAGTTTTGAGAAAATTTACATAGCGTTTTTAAAAAGACAAACGCTATATAGTAGGATGAGAGAAAAAATATTTTGTATTGGCGCTTACTTTTTGGTTTTATGATAACATAAATGACACTGAAAACGTTATCGTAGTGGTAACCGGGGAATTGAAAATTTCACTTCGCTCCAAAATACTAAGTATCAAAAAAATAAAAAAATAAAAATAAAAGAGAAAAAAAAGAAATAGAACATATCTGCAACTCGTCCAACACTTAACATGTTTTCTTCCCCTTATGCTCTCTCTTTCTCTTTTCCTCTCTCTTTCGACATTTTGTTTTTACCCTTTTGCTCTTTCTTTCTCAATTTTTTCAGTCTCTCTTACTAATCTCACTATCTGAATCAAAAAACTCAGCAATATCCCAGCCATCATCCTCGCTCACTGTGGATGTCGGATTCGCACACTTGAATATTTGTTTAATTAGTGGGAATGATTATTCTTGAGGACAAAAATATGATGAAAAAGCTATGAATTGAAATGGAAAATGATTATAGTGTATTTGCTAGAAAAATTGCCTATTTTTTTACATGGCTATTAGCCCTCTTATTTATATTAACAAACGACATTTAACTCTCAATTAAACATAATTATTTTCTCTTAAATGCGTCCGTTTTGGTCTTCGAGCTTTAATGCCCAACGTTTGAATTTGAATTGACTCCGATCTTCATGGGCTTCGCCTTTTGGCCCAAGTAATCCGACTTCGATTCCGAGTCATATCCCGAGGTGTGACCACTCTGGGCTCTCTTTATGGTGATGCCCACTTCGATTATATCTTGTGATCCATGGGCTTAATGGGCCTTATCCTTTGCGGGCCTTCATCTTGATTACGTGGCAATCTTTGGTTGGTCCCGGTCCACTGGTGTGGGATCCGACACCAACAATTAGCCCCCCAAGTCTTTCGAAGTGATTATTCCAATTCGGAAGGCTTAATCGTCTTAATGACCAAAGATTGCGCCCGTGGGATCTTCTGGTTTTCCCGCCAAGATTTTGTCAATCCCTTAATTTCGGTATTACCCATATTCGATCGCGTGACATCTGTCACCATCATGACCGTATCTTAATTATTTACTATTAAAACGGGGAAAAACCTTTCCACTTCCCCCACGACTACCGAGGCGGTTCCATCATTACCACTTAGTTTGCGTGAGGTAACCTTTTTCATCTTTATCTTCTAGTAAAAATTTTCTTTGTTTTTCCCTGCCAAGTCTTTCTGTTTCTTTCGTCAAACTTTCTCTTCTGGAACTTGAGTTTTCCCATTTCCTTCGATGTCTTCCGACTCCGATAGACCTGAGTCTCCGTCTTATGACGGGAAACGTTCTAGCCTTGACGATTGCACTCGTCCTAACGATATCGCCGGACCTCACTACAGATCTACTTGTACCATTCAATCCCTTCAACGATTGAAAGAACTCTGCCGACTCCCACCTGACGTGATGGCGGAATCGAAGATGGCCGATCCTACGGAGTCCCCGGAGGATCACCGTGATGGTTACTTTTGCGTTTATGAAATCTACTTCAAGGGATGTGGATTGACCTTCCCTCTTCCCGAAGCCTTAGTCCGGTATTTAGCGGCTCTAGAAATTTCTCTTCCTCAGCTGACCCCCAATCTCCTTCGAACCATTCTCGGGATCATAACCGTTGCGGCGGAGGCTGGATATATCATCGGAGTCCCCGAGCTGAACGAACTTCTAAGCGTGAGGAGTTCATCAAAGAAAGCGGGGTATTTTTCGGCGTACCCGAACGCCAACAGGAACATCATTTCGCATCTCCCGAACAAGGATGAAAACTGGCACCATCCTTGGTTCCTGATTAAGAAAACTCCTGCTTCGATCGGAAATCTTTCCGATGTACTTCCATCGAAGTGGTCTGCGAAGCCCGGTAGAAATTAGGTTGCAGATAGTTCTTTTAATCACCTTGTTGTTTTACTAATTAAATTCGTTGTTTCATTGTGCAGCCTTCATCGCTCCAACTCTCCCAACTGAGGACTTCGTCAGATTCTTCAAAATCCTCCTCGAAGGGGAAACCCTTTGGAATTCTTTCACCCTTGACCGATTCATAGAAGCTAATCGAAAACTCAGGATGAGCCCTCCTGGTCAACTTCAACGCCTTCCGCCCCCTCCCCCGTCTCAGGGTATGTCGGCTCGGGCCCTTGCTGCCCAACGCAAGAAGCTTTCTATTCCGATCACAAAGGCTTGTGATGAGAACAAGGCGTTGCTCGCGGCTGCCTTTGACAAAAAAGATTACAGTCGGTCATTGTTAGTCGACGACGGTACCGCTGAAGGGGCCAGATCTACGGGTGCCTACAGGCTAACGCCTCGTCGTGAACGCCCGTTCTCCTCGAAGAGCCCGGTCTCCTCGTCATGATTCTTCTCGACCTCCCCGAGATGACTTTAGCAACGAACCGCTTAAGAATTTGATTCGCAGGAAGAGAGACAAATCTTCTCGCAGTGACTCTTCTCCACAAAGAGAGAAGTCGAGGGCCCGAACTGAGCGTTCTCCTCGTTCGTCCCCTCCTGCTGAACCGATGGGTCCTCCTCCTCCAGTTGACATGTCTTCCCAACATAGTGGTGAGAAGACTGCTCGGAACGTATCTCCTCAGAAAGAAAGTTCTGAATCTCAAGATGCTCCCCCGAAGTCAAGACCTGCTCTTGTCCCACAGATCAAATCGCTTACAGGTAATGGTTTAGGCAACCTTAAGGGCTTTCACTTCATCTTGATTCAAAATATTACAATTCCTTCTTCTTCCTTCACAGCTATGGAGAAAGAAGGTAGCGTCTTTCGATGCTTTAAGACTCGGTCGGGTCTAATTCTGCCGGAGTTCGACAAGTGGCGTCCTGCAATTCGCGAACGCTATTTGCTTCATGCGCATCACTCATCTCGGGTTAGTCTTACTTCATTCTCCCTTTTATGTTAACTTTCCACCTGGTTCATCATTTCGAGTTTATACAAAATGCCAGGCGAACAGCGAACTCAACGACATGATCGAACACTATGAAGGGTTGTTACTCAGTCAACAACAGGAGATTGAATTATGGAGAGGCAAGTTTACTACTCTTGAGTTCGACCTTCAATCATCTTCGGGCTCTAAGCATCAACTGGAAGACCAAGTAGACGGCCTCAAATCTGAGCTTGAGAAGATAAAGGGGGATCTGAAGGACCAGTATGACCAGAATTACCAACTACAGAACGAGCTGTCTGGTGTTCAGGGTAGGCTTCACGATTCTGAATCATCCGCCGACGCCCTGAATAACCAACTCATTGAACTTCGCGCGAAGTACAACGCGATTACCAAGTTGCGTGATTCCGAATTGGCAAGGTCGGCGTCGAAGGCCAGAAAAGAGGTAAAGGGACGAGGGATGGAGTTGATTCAAGGAGCCATCCGCTTTATTCAAACTGAGAAGGTTAAGTCAGATCTGGAGTCAGACATCAAAGAGCACGAGAGCAACCTAATCTTGCTGGATCAAATTCACGACGATGATTTCTCCGAAGTGAAAGAGAGATCCGAGCTGGCGTCTAGTTTATCTGAAAAGAAAAATCGTCTGGCAGCTCTTCTCGCTTCGTCCTTCAACCCTCAGGACTTTGCGGAATTTTTCACTGAATCTCCTCCCCTAAGTGAATCAGGGTTAGATTGGGCAGGTAAACGCTAGTTCTTGATGCTTACGTCCTTCTTTTTGCCTCTTGTTTGATCCGAACCATATTTTACAGGTCCAAGTGAGACGGAGGGCGTCGTTTTATCCGAAGTCCCTGCTGCACCGAAGGTCATCCCAGGAGATGTTTGTACCGCAGTGAATGAACAAGGAACTTCCCCTGAACAAGTCCCGGCCAAGGAAGCGGATGGAAACCCGACAACCGAAGTGGAGGTCGGAGTGCCTGCTGATCCGTAGTGGCTGCGTCCACTCCGAACTGGGGCTTGTCCCATTATTATATATTTTTGAGACTTGAACCTTTATGTTTTTTGCTTTTGCCTAAGGAGGCTTTATTATTAATTTCTTTTGAACAAGATATTTGCCTGAGGAGGCTTTTAAACCTTTTTCTGTTTTAGGTTTAGATCCCGAGGGGGCTTTGGTTAAAAAATTATATGCGGGTTTGCAAAGTCCGCTTTTTAA